>CM076965.1:46132172-46157172 GCA_039105355.1 Benthosema pterotum
GTTGTTTTTGAAGTTGCAACAGGCACGCAGCATGCATAAAGCTAAAGGTCTGACTCAGTTTTCTGTTTTGAATGATGAAATGATAGTGGTTTAGCGGTGCCACAATTGTAGTTAGTTGCTTTAGTAGTGTAGTGTTTCAAATCATTTTAATCATAAGCACTTTATTTGAAATTAATTTGGGTTGATTGCATGCCATCATGATTGGTGGGGCAGTCAGGGCATTTAGAGGGGCATTGCCCCCCATGCCCATGCCTAGATCCGGCCCTGATAGACAAGCACACCATCATATCATCGCTGTCAGGTGCTTTTCAGGAAATGGTACGGAATTAGTTCTACAAGATCACAACGCATTGCGATGGTAGATCAGGTATTTTCCCCTATACCTTTGCTTGACATTCTAGTAGAGCATTGAGTGATGACAAACGGTGAACGGAGGACATATGAGGTTTTCCGCCCCAACAACGTCAATGTTCTAAATATTAATTTAAATATTTAAAGCAAGGCTTTCAAATGAAATACCGTCAGTCAGTCGCTGCCATTTGATGGAATGAGTTAGTGTTAGCTGGGTGCAGTAAGTAAAACCAGTAGCTGGTAAAATGATGGTCTGTCACCAACCCCACAAAGCTATTTGCCAGATCACTGGTTCTCACAGTGTGCGTGTGAGGACCCCCAGGGGTCCCTGAAGGGGTTCCGGGGGGGCTCCACAGTCCAAAAATGCAGCATCAAAAACCAGAGTAACACCTTAAACCCTGTTGTATAACATCTACAAATCGCATTGGATGTCAGTATAAGAATCTCACACACACGCGCACGCACACACACACACACACACACACACACACACACACACACACACACACACACACACACACACACACACACACACACACACACACACACACACAAAGACAGAGCTCAGATGAACACGTCAGATAGCTTGCCGTAATTATTTCATGACTTGGCTGACCTTGGTGACCTCAGCGGTGGCAATGCATGTGAGAGAGCGGCCTGTGTGTGTGTGTGTGTGTGTGTGTGTGTGTGTGTGTGTGTGTGTGTGTGTGTGTGTGTGTGTGTGTGTGTGTGTGGTCCAAGGGCACAGGCGGGCTTTGTCACAAACACTCTGCTTCCAGAATGGGCCGCTTTTTCAATATGGTTTTGTGAGGCACCAGCAGTGAAAGGACAAGCGAGCTTAAGTCCCATTCACACCGCGGCTTTAGGGTTATCTTCCACACTATCCGTTCTACCAGCGGGGCTTATTGCCAGTGTTGCCATGTTTTACGAGATAACTAGGCAAGCAAGGTCTGTCTTACGCAGCTATGTAAAAGTAAACCATGGGTATTATATAGTAGCCTACTAACAGGACAACTTGGGCATGCCCAGGCTTTCGTCAGCAGTGTTGGACGGTAAGTCCAGTATTATCTTTACTTTACTCATGAGTCATAAGCAGTGTTGGGGAAGTTACTTTTAAAAAGTAAGGGCATTATAGTTATAGTTACTTCCCTGAAAAAGTAATTAGTTACTTTATTCCTTACTAAATTCTGAAAGTAAGGGCGTTACTTTACTTTACTTTACTTTTTTTTAAACATACAAAAAAGGGGTGTTGTTCTGTGGTATTCGTGGTCACAAGTTTAAAGTGGAATTCCTCCCATTTTCAACATTTTACTGACATTAATTAATATGCCTTAGAGATGTTGTTTGGACATGATTCTGTGTTTATTAGAAATGGAGGTTGTGTTTCACCAATCACCATGTTAGTGATTTTTCTTTTAGGACCTTTTTTGAAAAGGGGTGGAATTCCCCTTTAATGGCAGCATGCTGAGCATGGACTGTAATAAGATTTTCTTTGCTGAGGACAATGCTTGCTGCCTTCTAACATAATTTACACTTCACTTCAATGTTTTTGTCCTGGTCCTTTACCACAGTCGTTTTCAACCTTTTTCATACCAGGGCCCACTGTTTATTCTGCATATTTGAGCCATGGACCACCATTTGAGGACATTTTGGCCCCACAGACCCCAAAACTAAAGATTTCTTTTGTCCACAATATCAGGCTGGATTTCAAAAACGAAACAGTCAAACATACAGATCCATGTTTACACTCTCCGTTGCATCTGGTTAACCAACTTTCCATCATTTAGCCTGAGGACCACCTGTTGAAAACCCCTGCTTTACCAGCAAGAATGTAAAATAATGTTTATATTTCCGCGCTGCAAAGGCTCCAGTCACGCTGTCGTCGTCGTATCATTGTATTTGAGAGCGTATGTTTTATTATTATTATTATTTTACCGCAGCGAGTGCGAGTGTGTGTGCGCAGCAACAACACAGCTTTGTGTATGTGTGTGCTTAGAGGCCAGAGCCTTTAATTACGCGAAGACTCTGTTCACTTCATGGGGCCACTTCAATGGCGGCTCATCTATATATACTCTTCCAATTGGGACAACCGCGGTTACCAAATGCATTTAAGTCTATGGGATCATCCGCTTTGTTTTCTGCCCCCTCAATGTCGCAACTCTTCTACTAGATGCTTGACGAAAAAGACTGGCTCTGATTGGCTTATACTGCCATGTGGCGCCGTGTTAGCCAATCAATGACCTTTTCTGTGACGTGGTGGACGGCATCACGTTAGACACATAGATATATAAATACTAGATCAGGCATCCGAAATTAATGCAAGTGGATGAGAGGGGGACTTCAGTCCGGTGCCTTCTCTATTCTATATACTCTATGTTAGACTGAAGAAGCGAGCAGACAACACACAGTGCAGTGCAGTGAGTCCTGCCGCCGCCGCGGAGTAACGACACTAACGATGGTACAATAATCATAACGACGGTATGGATTTGAGAAATGTAAGGAGTTACGTTAGAAGTTACTGAAAAAAGTAATCCCTTACTGTAAGGGCGTTACTTGTAAGGGCGTTATTCACAACACTGGTCATAAGTAAAGTAAAGATATGACGCCTTAGAAAAAGTTACACATTACTTTATTACTTTCCCATATTCCCGTACTGCCACCTGCAAAAGAATACTACAGCACAATCTGTTTAGCGACAACTTGTGACAACTTGTAGTGTAGGTCATGCGTGCAGAATGCTGCGGTGGATTAGGATCTACAAACTACTGTGCATCTCTGTTGTTACTGTATGTGCTGATAGCTTGTAGATCTGATCACCAGGAAGCTCATTTGTAATAAGTAATGAGCCGTGTTTCGACGGAGTAACATATTACATATTACCCATTTTGGCATTTACATATTACCCATTTTGGCAGAGCAATAATGTTACATTACTTTTTCTGGAAAAGGTAACAATATTGCAGTACTATGTAAGATTTGTTACTGCCCAACACTGGTCATCAGTCAGTGGCTTAGTGATGGCAGCACCTGGTGGCACATCAATCTGACACTGGCTACACAACACCCATCCCATAACACAAACACACACACGCGCGTGCGTGCACACGTGCACCCACTATTGGGAACACATATTTCACCAGCTCCTCCACTCACTCAGTCACTATTCACTCTAGTGCACTCCACCCCCTACTCTCTCACCATTAGCCTCTATCACTCTCTCTTGCGCGCAATCACTCTTTTGCTCTCTCCACTCCTCTCCCTCCCTCCTTCTCTATCGTTCTCTTCTCTCTATGTAAATTTATCTTTACCACTCCCTCCATGCATTTCTCTCTCCCTCCCTCTCTCTCTCTCCCCAATAACATGCTGTGCTCAGTGTAAGTAATTTAGCTGACTCACGAGCAGTGTGGGCTGCCAACCGCCACCTCCTCACTCCAACACGCGCGCACACACACACACACGCACACGCACATGCACACGCGCACACACACGCACGCACGCACGCACGCACGCACGCACGCACACACACACACACACGCACGCACACACACACACACACACAGCTAGAGAGAGAGAGACATTCTCTATGTGTATAACGAAATAAGACAGGTCGATGAAAAGGACACAGCTGTCATATCTGTTTGCATTTTCCAATTCTATTCCGTGAAAGCTGAAGTGTGTCACATTCTTTCGCCCAAAACAGCAGATACACAAGCTCACAGAGCGTCTTTTCGTGGCACGCTATGAGCTTGTAGATCTGCTTCCTAGATTGACCACTGACTGAAGTCCTGCACTTCACTGCAGCTAGATGGCGCTGTTCCCCTGGTTCGTGGGGTTATTGTAGTTGTGTTGAAATCTCCACAGCATTGGGTTGACCCACATAGGTCTGTGTTCGGTAAAACGACCAAATCACCCCGGAGACGTTCCTCAAATGGATATGAAGCATCGACTGACGGTGGAAATGTACAAAATTTGTGTCCACCTTCAGTTGATTATTGTTTGTCGTGTTACTAAAGGGGTACATATTTAATATACCCCTTTAGTAACACAATAAATGTAAAACATTGATTTCAGACCCGGAAGTCGTGTTTGGAGACTTTTTTTGCGTCAGAATTCATTACATTCTCTCCAGAAACAGGCTGTGTATCAAATATGAATGAATAGCATAAACGCTGCAGAGACAAGCCCCCCGACAGCAAAGCTCTGCTGATTTGTTTATTTTTGGAACACATACACTAACTCATGAAGCGATCTATAGTGGGGCTTTTCGCAAGAAACTAGAACTGCACTCAACGTGTGCATTGTTGCACACAACTAGGCCGAGCAGAGCGAGCAAGCAGAGGGCAAGTAATACCCATCACAATACTGAAAACAGTACTAACAAGTAATAACCCCACAAACCAAGGGAAATAGCACCCCCTGGTGGCAGTGATGTCAGAGTTCAGTCATCTATAGGAAATACCGGGAGGAATTGTGGTAATCTTCGAATACATGTGTTTAAAGAAAACTTTTTTTTTCTTCCAGGGATCCCTAAAACTTAAAACTTGTGGTCAACAAGCTTATAAAGACTTAATTAGCTGTCAAAAGATTTACGTCGTGATCTAAGCAAAAATCAGAGCCCATAGACTTGGCTGGAGCCTGGATCTACAGTATAGTGCTCTCTAAAGTGCTCCAAACAAGCATTGCATAACATCCTCAAAGTCCGTAGACTGGCCTGTTGAACAAAGTATTCTAAACAAACAAAAACTACCATAGACTTAATTAGATGCCATATGGCGTCGACGTCGACTGTAATCTTCAAAAGCTGTGCACTGGAGGGACCGGCCCCTCAAAAAGTGCTTCTGGTTAGCACTCATACCCCCACCCATAATAAAAAAAAATCACACCCGTGTGAAAGAAAGTGCTGCGTGTGTGGTGGTCTTCACCAGCTGTGTGCGTGCTAAGCGGCACGATTCTCAAGATATCTGCGTGTCTGCATGCTAACCGGCACGGTTTTTGCTGCTCATTGCTGCTTGTTTCTCTGTTATTGCTAACCGGCACGGGTTTTGCTTGTTTCTCTCTTATGTGGCAACTTGCTTGTTTCTCTCTTATGTGGCAACATGCAGAGCAAACCGTGCCGGTTAGCACGCAGACACGCAGATATGTTGAGGTCGTGCCGGTTAGCACGCACACAGCTGGTGAATCGTCTAAGGAAGTGCTTGCTACGCAGCACTTAAAAATATATATATCTCAGACTTATATACAGTAGTGCTTTCCCAGGTAGACAACATCACTTTACACAGAGGAGGGAGAAAACCAAACAGAAAAAGAATCAACTCCCAGGTGATGCCGCAGGCTTTGCTATTGAAACACAAATCAGAACGGAGGTGACGACTAATTAATAATTTGCTCCCCAGGGAGAGTGACGCGGAGTCACACCTCCAATTAGTCCTCCTGCTTTGAAAACAAACACATTAGACACAGAATCCCTCTGGGATCAGGCGACAGTATGTGTCTCCCTCCCACACACGCACGCACACGCACACACACACACGCGTGCACACACACGCGCGCACACACGCACACACACACACAGGGGGAGAGCATTGCACATGAAAGCACACACTACAATCTATCCTTGTCAAATACCGTATAGCCTAAGTATAGCTCTGCATGCCTGATTAAAGAACACCCATGCAGTTTTTTTTGCCAGAGACACAGACACAGGGTCACCTTACAAGTCATCGGTGTGTGACTTCTTTTAAGTCGTTCATTAAGCCAGGATTTGTCATTTCTTCTCTGGCATGTGGTGTGAACTTGGCGCTGCGTGGGCCTTGTGTATTCTGACACGCAGAAAGCTCTTTGCTCAAATTAGTGCTTTGAATGTCAAAAGGGCATATTTCCTGTCAAGTGGGGACCCCAAAGCAGATCAAGTCCAGGCAGGTCAAGTCCAGTTTTTATTAACAGAATGAACAGGTTTAAAGCTGAACAACTGTACAAGGCAGTATCATACCCTAACACTATAATCTGGCAACGTAACACTGAACGCAATTAGGCACAGAGTAATTAGCCACAGTCAACACCCGATTGTTTGGAACTGTCCAGACCAAGGCAGGTGTAGTGTAGACTCAATTTAGCAATAAGTATAACCAGACAGTCGGATCAAGCAGCTTTAAGTCCCAACCACTTCCATTACAAAGGGCCTAACTAGTCAGTATATATATACAGTATATATATATATATATATGCAGTGTGTATATATATATATATATAAAAATATATATATATATATATATATAAAAATATATATATATATATATATATATATATATATATATATATATATATATATATATATATATATATATATATATATATATATATATATATATATATATATATATATATAAAATATATATATATATATATATATACACACACATCGTTCCAACCAACGTTCTGGTACAGCTTCAACGGCCGATGCTACAAGTACGTGGCGTCGCGTTTCAACTGGGTGGACGCCGAGTGGAACTGCCTGTCCGAGGACGCCAACCTGGTGTCCATCCACAGCGGCGAGGAGCTCAGCTTCATCCGAACCCTGATCAACCACCACGATCCAAAAGAGGGATTCGCCTGGATTGGGCTGAGCGACATTCACAAGGAGGGCAGGTGGTTGTGGTCTGACGGCTGCAAAGTGAGATACACCGCGTGGTATCCTGGACAGCCAGACAACACTGGTGGAAATGAACAGTGTGCACATATTACTACATACAAACTGTATGTGAACAGCGGCCGGCATCCCAACAGTGTAACTAGATGGAATGACAATGAGTGTTCCGTATCTCATCCTTCTGTTTGTGCGTCTCGTACACTCTGTTCATAGTGCATGACTGCATTGTCTGATTCAACCGAATGTCTTGTTGTAAATACACTCTAAATATAAAGTGTTTCTATTGACTAAATTAGTAAATGGTCATCTCTCTCTCTGTGACATCAGGTTTTATTATCTTTTATTACCTTGTAGACCAAAAGAAAAGGATTTAGCTCATCTATTCCTGTACACCCAATCAAGAATATTTACATTTAGCTAATATAAAATAATGCAAAAATATCTGAGCCCTTTTTATGAATGGGCGGGCAGTATTCCTTAATCAACATTACTATTGTTACTATTGGTCAAAGAAGATATAAGAAGATATAACCATTTGAACCTTTTTGAGTATGTTTGTAAACCTTTGTTTACAATGATTAAATACAAATGGTGTTAGACATACAAGGTTTCCACCTGACAGCAGCAATATTCACCTAATTAACATCCTCCGATCATAATCACAGGCGTGAAATTTACTGATGGTTAGGCCTTGTTAGCTTCCAGAGACCCCAACCCTGCCATGCCACGTGCCGTGCGCACGTGTGTGTGTGTGTGTGTGTGTGTGTGTGTGTGTGTGTGTGTGTGTGTGTGTGTGTGTGTGTGTGTGTGTGTGTGTGTGTGTGTGTGTGTGTGTGTGTGTGTGTGTGTGATGCTGAAAGGTGGGAATTAATCACATCTATTGTCAGAAGGAGTCATTTCAGTCCATGGTGAACTCAAGGTTATCAACACTCCTGTATTGAGGTCCTTTACTACTAGGGCTGCAACTAACTCATCATCCAATTATTTAACCGATTCATTGATTAAAAAGATTATGATTTGTTTACCTATCACCTTAAAGGGATTACGCAATTACGATTAATTGATTAATCGTTGCAGCCCTATTTCCTACACATGCTTAAATACCGTCACTGTCCCTTACTACCCTAACCTACCCTACCCTACCCTACCACACCTGGAGCTGTACCACCTCCCCTGACGCACGCACACACACACAAACATGCGCGTACACACACGCCTGTGCACACACACAAAAGCCCACAAAACCGGAACTTATGACATTCCCTAAATAGCCTCCCCCATCGTCCCTGCAGCCTCACTCTCTCTCTCTCTCTCTCCACGCTGCATATAATCAGAGTTGCCGAGCTAAGCAGAGTGAAAGCGCAGGAAAGACAGAGGGTTGCCGGCACACCGTCCCACCCCGGGACACCCCTCCCCTCCCCACCGCCCCCCACCCCCCCTCGCCCCATTCAGGGCGGCCAGAGGGCCCGGCCGGGCCCCGAAAGCTCAGATTACACCTCACATAATGAGAGGCCTGGCTCAGCAAGCCTCTCACTACGCACGTCGCACGCACGCACACCGCACACACACACACACACACACACACACATTTGGCTTTGTTGCCGAAGTCCTGTTCTGTCCGGCTGCCGTGGCACATGCTGCCACAGCTGCTTTTATGTGTCCCTCTGTGTGTGTGTGTGTCCACATTGGACAGCTGATGATGTCCACTGTTGCGCACACGCACACACACACACACACACACAACACACACACACACACACACACACACACACACACACGCTTGCACACACACAAACGCACACATTTTTTACATTTTACATCACACTTACTAGAGAAGAAACTCACACACCACCAGTTAGCGGTGTCCCAACACTGTATTGGTATTGGGGAAAGTATCGGATCGTCCCTTTTTTGGGGGTCATAACAGTTCATGTCGGTATCGGCAAAATGGGTAATATCAAAGTATCAGTATCAGCCCTTATTTGTCATTGTGGGATCATAATGGTATTGGCAATTATGTGAGTCTAACCACAGATCCGACACAGGGGTAAGAAGTTGACGCTATGATATGTAAATAAATGTTAAAAATGTGGTCATGTGGAGTTTTCTCTTGGAGTTGGCCGAGTGCACATGTAAGTAAGGAGTCTACTAATCCCAGTTGGTGGACTTCATATAATGCATTTTTCTATTTTTGTATTACAATATACAGTATATTATATATTATGCTATCAGTATTTGGTATCGGTATCTGGTATTGGTATCGGATAACAGAAATTGTGGTGTCAGGATCGGATCGGAAATGAAAAAAGTGTCTCAGGACATCCCTACTCCCAGTATAGGAAAGAATACATCATTTAATTTCAAATTCTTGGCTTTGAAACATTGTCAAGACTAACGTGTTTCTACTGGGAGTTAAGACACAGCTTGTGGACTTCCCTCTCCTTCGCCAGTGTTTGAGACTCACTGCTTTACAAAATAAGAACAAATGTACTGTCTCCGCACTTCTGTGACTCTTCCTCTGACTCACATGAGAAGCACGAGCGGGCCATCCATCCATCCATCCACCCACCCATCCACCCATCCATCCACTCATCCATCCATCCATCCATGCATCAAATTAGTGGCAAAGTTAGTGGAAAGTGAGTTTAATGCAGTTTATTGTTGTTTTAATGCTGTTTAATGTTGTTTGACTGGGCTGTCAAGGACAGCAAGTCATTTTATACTCATGGGTCTGGGCTAGGGCGGCTGAAAAGTTTGCTGAACAGTTTGCAGAGTCAAACTTGGACTGGCTAGGACTAATCCTGACCAGAAGATGGATGACAACTACAAGGTTGAAGATAACGATGACGTTGATTGGTGATTGTGATGATGATGCATGGTGACAGAATGTTTCAATGTGACCGTCGTAGACCGACTGCAGCCCCGGAAGTAACATTCCCAATTAGGGGGGCAGACAGGGGCGGATTGGCCATCTGGAGTACAGGGAGTTTTCCCTTTGGCCTGCGCCACCTAGTGGCCTGGACAAGATCCAAAATGCACTAGTGGCACTTCCAAAATGCACTCGAATGTGCTAGATGCTCGCCTGGAACATACAGATCAAAATGACCATTAATCTTCTACATTCTCTAGTTGTGTAGACTAAGTTGGGCTAATTCACATGATGAATATTTTAACTCTTGAGGGTGTAAAAATGAATCATTTTTACGCTCTCAAAGAGTTACATCTGGTTAACCAGCTGCCCCCCCCCCCTCCCCCAGGGTGGCCTGACAAAGGCAAAATTGTCCCGTTGGGAAAATATGTGCCAATCGCCCCTGGGGGCAGACGAAAATGGCATGAGTGTGGCTTGATCGACCGTGCCACTTTGTGCCATGGTTGTTGAAGCTGCCCCCATACCATTTTCATTTAGATTATTTTGTTCTGTGACCCACAAGGTTTATATATTGTACAAGTACAGGATTAGGCAAGTAAAGCATCAAGTTGCAACAGACACGCAGCATGTATAAAGCTAAAGGTCTGACTCAGAGACTTTTCTTTTTTGAATGATGAAATGGTGTTGGTTTAGTAGTGCGACAATTGTATTTATTTAGCAGCGGTACTAGTGTTTCAAATCATTTTAATCATGTTTGGGGGCAGTCTGGGCTTTTAGGGGTGCCATGCCCATTGCCCATGCCTAGATCCGGCCCTGACCGACAGGTGCACTCAGAACATACAAAGACCAGTCTATCACCTCAGTAATCAAGGCCACATCAATCAGCTACACATTTTGTCTGAAAACATTTACGTAGGTAGACAGATGGGCATGGGTATTATGCTATGTGTGTGACAAAGGCACCTACCTGTACACATTGACTCGAATTGCCACTCACATTGCACCACCATTAGAACATTGCAAGTTGGAAATGCTCGGTTCCGGAATATTCAGTGCCTTAGGCCTTCTCTATATTGCTGTGCACCCTTCTACCTGTTTCAATATCCTTGTTGTGCAATACCACTTGTCTGCAGAGCACCTGTCTGTCTGCCTGCCTGCCTGTCTGTCTGCCTGCCTGTCTATCTGCCTGCCTGCCTGCCTGCCTGCCTGCCTGCCTGCCTGTCTGTCTGTCTGCCTGCCTGTCTGTCTGCCTGCCTGTCTGCCTGCCTGCCTGCCTGCCTGCCTGCCGGCCTGCCTGCCTGCCTGCCTGCGTACATGTTTTGTCCATGCTGTATAAATTGGACTGTATGCACGGCACGCACAGCCGCACACATCCACACACGCTCACACATTATTATTGGCTTTTAGAGATAATGCTAGTGCTGTACCTGTTATCGGGTTGACGTCAGTCAATCTGTGTGACGGGCACCAACTTGGGAGATACATTTTTTTCCTGTGAAGCAGACAGACAGACAGACAGACAGACAGACAGACAGACAGACAGACAGACAGACAGACAGACAGACAGACAGACAGACAGACAGACAGACAGACAGACAGGAGTGGACAGCACAGCATAGCGTAGCTTGGCATGCCATGGCAGTGCCACTTCTAAAGAGGAAGATGACATCTATGGCACTCGTAAGGTCACCCTGCCCAGCACAACGTGACTCAGTAGTACATTACGGTACAACTCAAAACACGGCGCTAATTATACATGTGTCACACACACACACCAGCTGTTCTCAAATGTTTTCATTTCAGGGACCACTGTGACACTGAGAGAGCCAATGGAGGGCAAATGGACCATTCAGTCCCATTTAAAGATAATTTCGGGGGGCTTTTTATGCCCTTTATTGATAGTACAGTATAGCTAGACACGAAATGGGGAGAGAGAGAGAGAGATGGGAAGGCAGAACGCCTTCCCATCGGGACTCGAATGCAATCGTGACTCGAACTTGTAGCATGTTGCCAGGCTACATTGACCCTATAGCATTCCAGAGGGTTGGGTTTGCTTTGGGTTTGGGTTTGGTTCCAACTGTTCGGTTCCAATTGTATCCTACAGATCTGCTACGGGTACATTTTGATCCCATTCAAACAACCCTGAGGTTGATGACGATGGTGACGATATGATGACAGTGCTGTATAGCGACCGCAGCGGTGACAGCAGCCTCGCTGTGGCGTCAGTGGCTGAGCAGGACTAGGGCTGACACTGCAAATACAGCCTCTATGCACGTCGGCCATGATAGAAAAGACCTTTGGACACTCCAAAGGTACTATAATTAAGGCTCATACAATTGGGTCAAACGCAGCCACCATGCTGCTGTTGTGCATGGTGTACTCCCCTTCGTTGTTGAGGTAAGGACTAGTGGGCTAGTGGGCATGTGCCAGGAGGATGCGCCGTGATTGGCCGGTGGCCACATGGAGATGCCAGTCAGAGCAAATGCTCTCACCAGAACACAATGTACTATTCCGTCCCTATCGGGTCGCGACTGGAACGGGGCCGAGTCGGCTAAGCGAACTTCACAACGTTCCACACGGCAATTAACTCCCGTGGCTAAAGTTTGCTTGAGGCGGCGTCTATTTGCTACGGTCTAACACTGTAGCCTATACTACTGACTGTACTTTAGCCCAGTGTTTTTCAACAGGTGGTCTCTGAGAGGGTTCCAGGTGGTCCCTAGACTAAATGATGGAAAGTTGGTTAACCAGGTGTAACTCTTTGAGAGCGTAAAAATGAAACCAAATGGACCCTGGCGGGTCTATTTGGTTTCATGTTTACACCCTCAATATTTAAAATATTCATCATTTGAATTAGCCCAAGTCTACGTAACTAGAGAATGTAGAAGATTAATGGTCATTTTGATCTGTAGGTTTGAATGTTTTCTTTCCCAAATCCAGCCTGGAATTGTGGACAAAATAAAAGCAAAATAAACCTTTAGTTTTGGGGTCTGTGGGACTAAAATGTCATCAAAAGCTGGTCCGTAGCTGAAATTCTAAATAAATAGTGGGCCCTGTTATGAAAAAGGTTAAAAAACACTGCTTTAGCCTGTAATGCTAATAGTTGGAGGGCGTGAACAGAGCAGCTATTTCCAAAATGGCTGCCGTGCATGCATATTGCATTCTATCACCTGCATCAAACAAACGCGACCATTTTAAACTACATATAGCCTACATCCTCAACATCGACCTTGGTATGGTGGAGGAAGTGCTGTTGTGTCAAGTCCCAGGATGAAAATATAATGTCGCCTGAAAGGCCTTGAGCTGTTCCTCCCACCCGGCAATTCAGTCGTGCTCACGGTGGCCTGACGGCCAGGCATATAGATAGGCTGTGTGGTAATAGCTGGGTACACACACACACGTGCATGTACACACACATGTATGCACGCACGCACACGTGCACACACAAGCACACGCGCACAGGCACATCACCGCCACGCAAATGCACACACAGGCTAACACACACAAACGTAGACCTGACAGAAACCTTGTATCTCCATGTCGTCACTTTTCATTGAATGTTTAAAATATAAGTACACACTCATGCAAAATTGGTTCTTAGGTGTTGTCCATATGTAACCCACGAGGATTTTGTGAATAAATAATAACTGCATTGATTTGGAACCACATGTATCCCACTGTGTATTTTATGTATCCTTTCCATTTCCCGAGACGTTCCGGACATACCAGGTTCAAACGCGGCACGCAGGCGATATGCTAACACAGGCATACGCAGACGAACACGCACATAAACACATAGACACAGATAAACACACATACACACACACACCACAGGCTTTCAGTGAACCACAGCATAAAGATCGTCATTTACCCTGCGTTCCCTTCCACAGGAAACTGTAGACACTGATTATACACTATTTGGGAGAGTGAGGGTGTGTGTGTGTGTGTGTGTGTGTGTGTGTGTGTGTGTGTGTGTGTGTGTGTGTGTGTGTGTGTGTGTGTTGTGTGTGTGTGTGTGTGTGTGTGTGTGTGTGTGTGTGTGTGTGTGTGTGTGTGTGTGTGTTTGTTTGTGGCCAACACAAGAATTTCGGAGCAGAGAGCTATGCATTGTTATGGTGACCAAGGTCACAGCAGCAATCTCAACAGCACTGCTGCACGAGTCAGCGCACATGTGGAGAAAAATGTTGATTTCCTTTCTGCCACATCACTACCTGTTCTCCATCCATCCCCATACCACTTAAATATAGCCTATGATGTATACATAATAAAGTCAAAGAAAGAAAGGAAGAAAGAACGAAAGAAAGAAAGCGACAGTCGCAATGCTTCCCTTGCCTCCAATAATGCCATACATTGATATAATTCTGCTCATTTCTGCTGATGTAAATGGAAGGGTTCTATAAAGTAACTATTTTAAAGGCTCTCCGCAGAGCATATAAGACAAGTAATTCATGCGTGTGATAAAAGTGTGAGTCTGAGACCCCACTGTTTCCATTCACTGTAACGCATATTTGGGATCATTAAAAGGAAAAAAAAGTTTTGATACAGTTACACTGTGGCAATGTATATTGTACCTACACAATCTGCTTATCTCATTTTGGGGCTACTGGGTGGGTGATATAGGGCTGCAACTAACGATTATTGGATTATGACTCTTACAGTATTTAGCTATCACCGTAAATGATTATTATTTTTTTTTTCAGACCTCCATTTTTGGAACACACAGAATGGGAGAACGTTTTTATCAAGTCCACACAACATTATTTTAATTAGTGATGACAATAAAATGTTGAAAATGGGTGGAATTTGTTGAACACTGAACACTGGAACAACTACGGTTAAGTGGGAAAACGGTTGAAAACTTCAGAGGTTAGTCGATGAACCAATTAATCGATTACTAAAATAGTTGAAGTTACTAAACTATATTGAATAATCGATTCGATTAATCGCCACAGCCCTAGTGATGACTGATTTAAGCAAGCCTGATAGTCAAACTAATTATTGGACTGAGGTGACCACACACCTGCTGTGCAGGGAGCTAACGATCGATCCAGGATAATCAGCCATCGCTGCACAGCTGAGAGAAGAGGACCCTCTGTCAGGACTGTTTTGTCTGTTCTCGTTTGTAGCCAAGATTCATGCTGCTCCTTATTTATGTGTGGCAAGCAACAAGCACTTCTATTTCCACCTTAAAGGCATGGGCCACAGCGAGCAGTGTAATGTACTGAAGCAATGAGACTCAGGACACTGTGGTTTACTGTGAAATTAGACTGGATGAGGGCAGTTGTTAACCCAGCTAAACAGACATTAAACCACAACCTGCCTGCAGGGACTTATTTGCTTTCATAAAACGGGTATAAAATATGGCAATATGAAGCTCAGACATACGGGAAAAGTCTGAATGAAGAATATTTTCTGCACATTGTAAGCCTATGCATTGATATTTTGACTTGACAGAATGTTTGTTAGTTGTTGTAAACTGCTACCTAAGAGTCCAAGCAAAATGAATTTTCAAGTGGAATAAATTGTAACATGGGATTTTTCTTCACAGATCATTTCTTTGAGGTCTCCAGAACAACATATTAAAAGTCCCGAAAAATCCCAGTTGCGCAAATATGTTTAATTTCATAAAGTAATAGAATACATAGGCTCCAATGGAGTGATAGCCCCGCCCCCTCCTATACAAACCCATTATAACTTAAAACTCCATTTTAACCATGATGATTATTCAAAAACAACCCATCTTTTTTCTGGTGACTGATATTGTCCTCCTAATACGTGAAAGGACAGTGGAATTTCATTCACAAGTTTCAGTTATTTTTAAAATATTGTTTTGGAAAATGTAGCTGCCTCCATATCTGGCTATGCCCATCCAAATGAATATTAAAATAAATAAATAAATGAAACCTGTAAATGAAATTCCACTGCCCTCACCTTTTTCTGGTGACTGATATAGTCCTCCTAATATGTGAGAGGGCAGTGGAATTTCATTTACAGGTTTCATTTATTTATTTTTTTAATATTCATTTGGGTGGGCATAGCCAGATATGGAGGCAGCTACATTTTCCAAAACAATATTTTAAAAATAACTGAAACCTGTGAATGAAATTCCCTGTCCTCTCACGTATTAGGAGGACAATATCAGTCACCAGAAAAAAGATGGGTTGTTTTTGAATAATCCATCATGGTTAAAATGGAGTTTTAAGTTATAATGGGTTTGTATAGGAGGGGGCGGGGCTATCACTCCATTGGAGCCAATGTATTCTATTACTTTATGAAATTAAACATATTTGCGCAACTAGGATTTTTCGGGACTTTTAATATGTTGTTCTGGAGACCTCAAAGAAATGATCTGTGAAGAAAAATCCCATGTTACAATTTATTCCAATTTTAGGTAAAACATGAGCTAAAATTACTGGCCTATAAGCCTCCAGAGATTCCATTGCTGTTGTATATATATATATATATATATATATATATATTATATATATATAATATATATATATATATATATATATATATATATATATATATATATATATATATATATATATATATATATATATACCAGTATTTTTTTTTAAAGAAAAAAAAAACACAATGAATCAAATATATCTTGGCTCTCGAGCGAAAAAAAAGGTTGGGAAACACTTCACTGCAGGGAAGAAAAAGAAAAACAGGAGAAAAAATAAAAGGAAGGAACACGACAGATGTCTTGGTGAGACATGGGACGAGAAACAGATGACACTGAAAGACAACTGATAGCAGGCGTCCCGTACGTCCCTCCAGCGCATCTGTTCCACTGACAGGCTGCTCCTAACATAGAGCAGTGCAGTCCTGTCCCATGCCGAAAGACGCAGCCTGATCTGTTTATTTCAATCAGTGCCAGACAGACAGACAGACAGACGGCCTCGGAGATGGGCACACTGATATTTAAAGGTGACATCTGACGGTGCATGTTCGCACAGTCAGCTGCTGCAGGCAGCCCCCCCCCTCCCCTCCGGCTTGTGGCCACAGTGTACACACTGTTATGTCAAGAGGAATATGGCTGCACCTTCAGATATGGATACAGTACCTGTATATGGCACACAAGTCATATTTCAACCTTTTAGGTTTACCCCCACCTTTAATTAGCCCAATTAGGACGGAAACCACTCAACCAGATAGTAAACAGATGACTACAGAGTTATCTACAATAAAAACAACACACAGTGGGCCACTATTGGAAACGTTTAAAGCAGTGGTTTTCAACCTTTTTCATACCAGGGCCTATTTATTCAGATTTTGAGCCACAGACCACCATCTCATTTGGTTTCATCATTTAGCCTGGGTTTTCATCATTTAGCCTTTTCATCATTTAACCTGGGAAACACCTGGAATCCTCTCAGGGACCACCAGTGTTCCCCGGACCACTGGTTGAAGACTCCTGGTCTAAAGTGAAACTAAATGGACAAATGGGTAGTTCTTCTGTAACTCTGGTTTCTTTAAATTTAAATATTCACGGGCATATATAAATACACATGTGGTGTGTGTTGTTTTCAGGGGAGGATTATCCAACAGGCACGTTGGGCACAGACCCAGGGGCCCCTGAGCTGGGGGGGCTCTGAGCTTGAGCATAATTGCTAAGGGGCTTATGCTCAGGGCCCCTCAGAAAAACAGGGGTAAGGTAAGTGAATATAGTTGGCACACATACAGTAGTCCTTGTCAGTTACTTACAAGGGGCTTATTCATTTGTGTCAATAATAAAATAACACCAAAAGTCCTCAACCATATACGGCACATTGCTGCAAGTGTTTGGCTTAGTTATTTTGGCTGTTTATTATTTTTAAGCAATCTCTTTCTGTACATCCTGCTGAAATGCAGGTGAATATGTCATAATTGATATGCTTGATATGTCCAGACACCCTCTGCCACGATGGAAAGAAAATTGCTGTGGTGTAGAGGGAGTCCTTGGGCTGGCGGTGGCCCAGGGGACCATCATTTCTAGATCTATGGAAGTCTATGGAAGTGTTGAGTTGTACCATACTGTACTGAGTCACGTTGAGCTGGGCAGGAAATTCTTGGATGTCATCTTCCTCTTTATAATTGGCACTACCATGGCATGCCAAGCTATCCTAAGCTGTGCTGTGCTGTGCTGTGCTGTGCTGTGCTGTGCTGTGCAGTGCAGTGCTGTGCTGTGCTGTGCTGTGCTGGGTCAACTTCTACCCCCTTGTCCACTATTCTGACTCTCTCTCTCTCTCTCTCTCTCTCTCTCTCTCTCTCTCTCTCTCTCTCTCTCTCTCTCTCTCTCTCTCTCTCTCTCTCTCTCTCTCTCTCTCTGATGTGTTTTAACCTTCATGATTTAATTTTCCTTGGTGCCTCTACTGTTCTACCACTCCCCCTCCTCTCTCTTTCTCTCTCTCTGCCCCCCCTCTCTCGTTTCCTACCCGCTGTGCTGCCAACAGTATGTTCTTCCACGGCGGAGGACTGAAATAGAGGGAGAGAGAAGGGAGAAGGGAGAAGGGAGTGGGGCTGCACACACTCAGCCCCACTCAGCAGTGATCCACTGCAGCTATAGCTAAGAATAGGGCCACATTGCTTCCTAATGCAGAGGGACAGACTAGTCATTCTGACAGCACTGGAATCCGGACAAAGTATATGTAGACAGATGGAGCAACTGTACTGCTTCATAGCCTGTCCCATTACTGTTGAGTTATACTGGG
The DNA here is from genome assembly GCA_039105355.1 of Benthosema pterotum. Classification (NCBI taxonomy): domain Eukaryota; kingdom Metazoa; phylum Chordata; class Actinopteri; order Myctophiformes; family Myctophidae; genus Benthosema; species Benthosema pterotum. Next base: position 46,150,735 of record CM076965.1, read on the forward strand.
TATAACTGTATTTTTTCTTCTTTCTTTTTTTTAACAGTTTTTGAAAATGTACAGGTGCAGTAAGTTATATTATTTTGTTAAAACATGTGTTAAATAATAATAATAATAATAATAATAATAATAATAATAATAAAACGTGTGTTAAATAGCTCTAGATTGTCACAGCAATCACAGACTATTATAGACAAAAACTTGGGTCAAGACGAAGTTCATCTTGGGTCAAGATGAAGTTTTATTATTGGGGTAGCGAGTAGCCTAAATATCACCTTTTTTGTTGTTTTGGTCTCGAGTTAAGACGTTTAGGGACCCACATAGAGAGGGTTCGTTCAGTAACAGGGCTCTGCTGCCCTCCGTGCTGTAAACTTAAATGTGTGATTGTGACAACCCTAACCCGAGAGGGAAGTTAATTTGGTCAAGAGCACATATAGTGACACACATTAGTACAGCATGATAATGCAAGCCAAGGCATGCATGCAACAAGGCCTGAATGGTACACAACCTTCACTTTTTGACTCCTGCCTGCGCGCCTGTCTGCCTGTCCGTCCATCCATCCATCCATCCATCCATCCATCCATCCATCCATCCATCCATCCATCCATCCATCCATCCATCCATCCATCCATCCTTGTCTCCTTCATTTTCTCTGTGTGGTCAGACTTTGGGGTGACAGGAATCCAAGACTCTAAATCTAAGCAGACAGTGACCATTTGACATGTGACTGAGGGCTGAATGTGCACTGCTGGGCTGCTTTTTAGGCTCATAATGGGAGCTAGGAATGATACTCGCACACGCGCACACACGTCACGTTCCTGTTCTATTCTGCCCTAGCACTCTAACCTTCCATCCATGATGAACTATAGGCTACAGTTACTAAAAACTATACTTTTTCGTTTCGCTTTGCTGCTTTACTTGAGTGTTTGTGTTTTTGCATACTTGGATAGCTGTAATCTATTGTTGGACTTAAGTAATGGAGTTGAGTACTTTGCAAACTGTCGCTTTCAATCTCGCTCTGTCTCTCTGTCTGTCTGTCTGTCTGTCTGTCTGTCTGTCTGTCTGTCTCTCTCTCTCTGTCCTCTCTCTGTCTCTCTCTGTCTCTCTGTCTCTCTCTGTCTCTCTGTCTCTCTGTCTCTCTCTGTCTCTCTCTGTCTCTCTGTCTCTCTGTCTCTCTCTCTCTCTCTCTCTCTCTCTCTCTCTCTCTCTCTCTCTCTCTCTCTCTCTCTCTCTCTCTCCATCATGCCAAGCTGCTGATGTCGGCAGTAGCGGTGGAGCGCAGCCAAGAGCTGCCTTAAATCACACCGCCTTGTAATGAAACACACACACACACACACACACACACACACACACACACACACACACACACACACACACACACACACACACACACACACACACACACACACACACACACACACACACACACACACAAATCTGTGATGCACGTGACATATATAGGCCTACCAACCTGTTTTCCCATCTATGAGCGTGCATGTGTACAGACACACATGCTCAGGTGCACATACAAAGAGGTTCATCAACCTCAGTTCAAGCACTTTAACAATGCACACATTTGGCTAACTTGCAGATCAGCTGGGATGTGTATAAATGAAATGAAAGAATGGACCCGTAAGGGTCCATTTGGTTTCATTTTTGAAATATTCATCATCTGAATTAGCCCCAAGTCTACACAACTAGAGAATGTAGAAGATTAATGGTCATTTTGATCTGTATGTTTGACTGTTTTGTTTCGCGAAATTCAGCCTGGATAAAAGAAAAATAAATCTTTAGTTTTGGGGTCTGTGGGGCTAAAATGTCCTCAAATGGTGGTCCGTGGCTCAAATGCTGAATAAATATTGGGCCCTGGTACCAAAAAGGTTGAAAACCACTGACCTGGTTGAGGGAGTTATAGGAACCTTATCGTGGAACCTAAAGGTTGCACAGGTGCGCAAGGGAAGGTGCATGTTGTTGGTTGCACTAAACTGAGCCGGTTGTTATTAATGTTTGTCCGAGCTCATATACGTTATAATAAACTAGAAACTACTTTTTGGACGATTCTTAATGAAGAGAACACATTCTGGATGAACACCGAGTTTATCTTTATGGTTAATCTTTCTAAAGGCTGGTCCAAACCCAGGCATATTCCAGCACAAACTCCACCTTCCTTCGTTCCATGCTTTGCATCCTCCTCCTCCACGTGTTGCCCCAGACGTAGCTCGTAGGATACATTTAGCAGGATTTGAGAGTCTTTTGCCGACAGACTCCCTGTAATTATGAGTGTGCTAATTAGAGTGAGACCTACGGTTGACAAATTACAGTGGAATTGGAACAAGACACACACACACACAACCCGGAAAAAAAATAAACCCCTCACAGTTTCATTTCCTTTCTTCTTGTAGTGTGACTCTCTGCAGGGCCACAGCACAGCAGAGACAGTGGGAGACACTAGTAACTGAGTACATATACTCAAGTACAGAAATTAACTACCCTTTCCTCCCCTTCTTTTGCAAGCACGTGACTTTCTTTCCTCTATTTCGCACATTATCTGCTTCATATCATATTTCAAAACAAAAAACTAAATATTGACCCATTTAGATGTTAAAATCCTGACCTATGTTTCCTGGAAAAAAAATGAATTAAAAAAATTAAATAAATAAATAGATATATACTTTACTGACAATGTATGAATGAATGGACCATTGTAAAGCGCTTTGAGCACTTGGAAAAGCGCTATAAAAATGCAATCCATTATAACTATACCCAAATAGGTTCCCATCTTGAAAGGTAAAGATAGTTAAAAACAACTTACTAATGTCATTTTTAATGTTCAAAATGTCAGTGAATTATTGTGTTGACATAAATACAAGGGAACTGAATTCTTCAGTGTTATTTACTTTCTGCCATGGCGTATGACCCTGCCAGTAACTCCATGCGTTGGCTGACAGCAGCGCACAGCTCTCTACATCACACTGTGGACTCCATGTTTTATGGAGCTCTACCCTCAGGGCCTGCACTGCATGCTGCTCTGATTTATACTTATTACTGTATAGCTGTGCTCTGTGTGAGGTTGTAGATCTGCTGTCTTCAGTGTGCGACACCCGGCCAAGTATAATGGGCCATTCACATGTAAGCAGGTTATGTGTAACACTACAACAATGGAATGAATTCAATATCCACACTTTTTTGTTATTACTGTTATTATTATTTTGTTTTTGATGTATAGCCTATTTTAAGGCTGTCTTAGAAAAGTGACTATATAGGCTATTTTACAGATGTGAAATAACAGCAAAATTAGCCCTTCATTAAGCCCCCCTCCATCCCCAAGCCTTGTCCAGGGACGTTAGAATTGACCAGGAAAGCTTGACCTGCATAGCAACAGTTGCAAAAGTATTTGGCATTGGACAGTGAACAAGCCCCACCCCCAAAGGATGGGGTTCTGAGAAGGGCTCATTGTGATATTCGCACAGTAAAAACAGTGCAAAAAGGTAACAGTCATTAAAAGAAAAATAAGTGCTGGTGAGAAAAGACACCAAAGACAAAGACCGACAAAGACACACAGGTGAAATAGTGAGCCAATTAATATGCACAGTCCAGAACTGAATGGAACAGAGCCTGGAACCGAGTCATCGCTAACACCATGTGAAGGACGTTGGAAGAGTTCCCCGGAAGTAGCAAGAGTTATTTCCAAAAGGGAGTATATTATGATATTATGTATATTCATTCTTAAACTATCAAACCAAATCACCTCTCCTCACTATGTCAGTTAATTATTCTTTCATGTTAAACTTGGCAAGTTGCTGAAAAAAAACATAATTGGGATAACATAATAGAGGGAGAGCTGGAGAGCATTGGCGATTTTAGGAGGATGCCAGGGGGGCACTTAATTGCACGCCCCTGGTGGCAAAACAAAAAAGTTATAGGCCTATAGTTAGTCAAAATAACATTTTTCTACTTTTTGCAGACTCTTTTTTGTAGACTATATGTGTAACTCTTAAAAATTCAAGTGCTTAAATGTAATTTAACTCTTGTAAACACAAATGGACCTGTGAGGGACCATTTGGTTTCATTTTAACACTCTCAAGAGCTACAGATCTTTAAGGGTCCATTTGGTTACCAATGGTTTAATTTAACTGTGTGTTTGGCACAAAAAATAGCCTAAAAATGCCCCTCCCTGCTGGGAGAGCCTAAAATCGCCTATGCTGGAGAGACAGACAGACAGACAGACAGACAGACAGACAGACATACAGTATATAATATACACATACATACACATACATACAGTACACACAGTCGCTGTCCAAAATGTATGCAATTAAAAAAATGGCAATGCTCACACCACATTTTGGAAGATTTTGGTGAGAGAAACACACACACAACTTAAAATATGGCCCCATTGACAGCTTAGAATTGCATGAAGAAGAGGCAGTCTAGTTTAGTGGTTTAGTGTCCACGGTTCCCCCATACTACTACGGGGTTGGGAGAAGCACAAAGCCCTGTTCGGCGCGGTTGCAATTAGTGGTCAGTGAAAGGTACACACGATACCAAGGCTGTGCTCGGGTGTCAGTTAGGGTTAAACGGCTGCCACCACCGGAGCACCCTGGCACTTACATGACTGTCTGTATGACTGCTGTTGACGCATGCAGGCCTTAAGGCTGTAATTAGTGGGCTCGGCTTAAAGATGGAGGGCTCAGTTGGCTAATTAGATGCCAACATTACTTGTTTATGTTCACGCTACTGCTAAGGCAGTGGTTTGTGAACTATAACGCGTCAAGGACCCGCAAATGAATCTGTACTTGGCCCCCGAACTCCCATCTGAAAATATTTTTTGTGCTATAGGGACTGCTGTGCGGGATTTCTTCTGAAAGTAACAGAACAACATGTTCATAACGCATCAAATTGAGAGTGTAAATATAAACGTATATATTTATACACCGGCTTCAGTGAGAACTCAAGGAGCTTAGCTATTTTTGCCATAATTTCATAGGTCTGCATAGAACCCCTGTCTGTACTTGGATCGCTTTTCCCATTCCAGATCTCAAAAGTCTACAACCTCACAGAGGCCATGACGTGAGCTTGCAGCTGTCACTCGATCCCCTTATGGAAACTGGATTTCAAGTGGTTAAATTGTGCCTACTTGATACATTAAAGTAATTGCTTCTTGGTACCTTAATAAAAGAATGTCCATGTTATTTATGCCGCACCGGATGCAGTGAATCATGACGGTCAATTTCCATTGTGCCCCTCAGCCCAGAGGCGTAAATATCCCCGGTGCACCAGCGAGGCACCGCGCAAGCCATTGAAGGAAGACAGAGACGAAAAATATGTCTCTGAATCTGCGTGCGTCCTTGAGTTGACCATGTCAGAGGTTTTCAACCGGTAGTCTTTGAGAGGGTTCCAGGTGGTCCCCAGCTAAGTTGGTTAACCAGATGTAAGTCTTGAGAACGTAAAAATGAAACCAAATGGACCCTTGCGGGCTCCATTTGGTTTCATTTTTACACTCTCAAGAGTTAAAATGTTCATCGTCTGAATTAGCCCCAAGTCTACACAACTAGAGAATGTAGAAGATTAATGGTCATTTTGGTCTGTATGTTTTGCCTGTTTTGTTTCCCAAGTCCAGCCTGGTATTGTGGACAAAAGCAAAAAGAAATCTTTAGTTTGGGGGTCTGTGGGGCTAAAATGTCATCAAATGGTGGTCCTCCGTGGCTCAAATGCTGAATAAATGGTGGTCCCTGCTATGAAAAAGGTTGAAAAGCCATGGTTCATGTGGATCTGCTCACAGCTGAAACAGCCACTCCTCCCCATCCGCACTGCTGGCAGTGTTATTTAGCACCAACATTAGGAATAATCAAACAGCGAAAGTAGCTGCACTGCATGCTGAAACGCACTCCTCAGAACCGCCATACAAGTAGGCTATTTGGGCACTCTCACACGTGTCACTGTGTGTGTGTGTGTGTGTGTGTGTGTGTGTGTGTGTGTGTGTGTGTGTGTGTGCGTACGTGCGTGCGTGCGTGCGTGCGTGTGTGCGTGCGTGTGTGCGTGCGTGCGTGCGTGTGTGTGTGTGTGTGTGTGTGTGTGTGTTTGTGAGCCGGTGGAGCTAAACAAAATATTAGCACTGGGGTCTATCACCAGTGCTTCAGTCATTCGCACAGAGCACCTCAACAGAAAGCAGCTTTGACCAAAGTGCTTTTAAATAGGCTACTTTTCATTGGTTCAATATGTTTTTTATTTAACCAACACACAAACGTAAGGGTTGTTAAAAAGCATGAAAAACAATAAAAATACAAGTAAATCAAAAACTCTTAACACACCCGGTCTACCAAAACAAGCAGAGAAAACACCAAAATGCAGCGAGAACGGCAGTGCATTTCGTCACATACCCGGCATGCACTACTCCAATGGCTGATAACTGCTGCTATAGTGGGAGCCATATTTTATTTGTATGTA
>CM076965.1:46162172-46474672 GCA_039105355.1 Benthosema pterotum
AGACCACCATTTGATGACATTTTAGCCCCACAGACCCCAAAACCAAAGATTTCTTTTGCTTCTGTCCACAATAGGCCTTTTTTACAGACCATGACACTCCCCTGAACTAATCATATTAGAACTGCAGGCTCCCCACCTGGACCGGCGCTTGGAATTGCTGATCTACAAGCTCACAGTACCTTGCAGGTTTGTGAGCTGGTAGATCAGCAATTTGTATGAAGAAGCAGGGCATTGATTTACGAAAATCGACAATAAAACAAAAATGAGGATACAAGGTTTCTGAAAAGTGATGAGTAAAAAGACAGACTGTGCAGAGATGGAGAAAATGTGGTTTGAAAACATCTCTGTCGGGTGGAAACCTCATACAGTATATCCAAGACTTGCAATGCTCTGCACCAATTTGGAGCCTGGAGAACTGCTACTTTTGATATTTTTTTGTCTGACGCTGTATTATGATCAAGTAGGCCATTAATGCACAGGGGAAAAACAAAAAGGTTTGAACAATATATGTCTTATGTGTCCCGTAAATCGTCTGGCTGTTTATTGCGTATTTATGTCATCACATTATGCAGCTTAAACGCATCAATTTCCCTAGGGAGATACTAAAGCATATCTCATCTCAGAAGGCATTAGAAGTACCAGTAAGATGCAATCATAGAAAATGAGCAGCATCACAATAAAAGCACCACCAAGCTGGTATGCAAACATATGCTCACACTACTGTATACAGCAGTGGTTTTCAACTAGTGGCCCGGGGACCACCAGTCGTCCATGTGGGGGTTTCAGGTGGTCCCCAGCTAGGTTGGTTAACCAGATGAAAAGTTGGTTAACCAGGTGCAACTCTTGAGAGCATAACAATGAAACCAAATGGACCCTTGCAGGTCCATTTGGTTTCATGTTTACGCTCTGAAGAGTTAAAATATTCATCATCTGGATTAGTCCAAGCCTACACAACTAGAGAATGCAGAAGATTAATGGTCATTTTGGTCTGTATGTTTTGCCTGTTTTGTTTCCCAAATCCAGCCTGGAATTGTGGACAAAGGCAGAATAAATCTTTAGTTTTGGGGTCTGTGGGGCTAACATGTCATCAAATGGTGGTTTGAATAAATAGTGGGCCCTGGTGTCGTGCTTGATGCATGAACAAGAACGCAAGAGCTACACCGGAGCTAAGATATGGGGGAGGGAGGAGAGGAGGGCTGTTACTCAGGGGGAAGTTGAAACATGCGGACAATTAGCAATGACCTTGAAAATACAATGCAAGGATGTATAGAGAATTCTATAGCGGCAGATATAAGAGCTGGTGGACCACAGCTTAGAGAGGTCATCTCTTTACATGAGCACATATGTGTGATTTCAGTATATTTCAGTGTTTCTTTTTTGTTTGTTTGTTTTTGTAGACAGTGAATCAGAAATGCCGAGTCATTGTCCTTCACATACTGCATCTGGAGACGCTTAGGGCCACTTGGAGCGTTCGATGTCAGTGCAATCCTTGATGAACTGGAATTCAGTTTCATGAAACGGTTAGCTATGCAAATACACGACGGCTATCCCGTATATGGAAATGGATGTAAACGGAAGCCAGGCCGGGAGGGGTTGTGGTGGGTCGGTGGGTGGTAGGGCCTGACAAGGAGTCACATTTGCATGAAGAAACATGCGTGTCAGCATGTTATGTCAGCTCCACATGAAGGTCAACAGCCCCCAGCAACCCCCCCCCTCCCCTCCACACACACACACACACACACACACACACACCCAACACACACACCCAACAGAAGGATCTGACCATGTCTGACTGACCCATCGGCCTGTGGTCAAGTTCTGCTGTAACCACCTAACTCTGGTGTGTGCTTGTGCGTCGGCTATTTGCGGTATCTGTGAGGCGACCCGCGCCACACTACACTGTAGTGTACACTAGTGTAACTACAGGCTTAAAAGGCCATTCTACAGGGAGTTGTTGGATAGGCTGCGGCTTGGACCCCTCAGGACTCCCGAGTCAAAGTGTCCCTACACAGTAAATGAGGTATTTAACCTCAAACAGCTGAGCCACCTGAGCAGCCATCTGCTGTGTAAATGCAGAATAGTTGTTGCTCCCCTGCTTGTAGAGCACGCAGTTCCACCCCCCTCACCTGTTCGAGAAGTCAATTCCGCATTCATTTTTTATTTAAATTCCTTGTAACTTTCCCCCTGTTTTCTACTTTCCAAATCAACAATAAGCTATAGCTAATGTATAGGTATCTCATGCTGTACAGACGCGTCTGTACAGTTGTAGATAATGTGTTATATTTATCAATGTGCCAATGTTCTTTTTAGCTTGTATCACTGTTGTTGTTTTTTTGTCAGGCTTCTGGTCCCACGTCACAAGGTGATTTGAAAATCCGACTCCATTTACTTCAATTAAAACACTATTTTCTGAGCCAACTTGGGTCGTGACAAATCATGACAACCATCACAATATTTTGGACCTAACAAATAATTACAAATAAGAAAAAAACAACAAAAGGTGTTGTAATAACCTGCCATTTTTCTAATTACTGGTATGTGTTAGGTTAAAAAATGTGTTTGTTGTAATAACTTGTCATGAGGCTTTGTCCGTGGCATAAAGGTCTTCATATGAATACCTTTTGAAAAGTCTATGAGGAAAACGAACGGGGGAATTCACTTCTGGAACAGGTGATGTGGGCAGGATTGCGGCGCTCTATAGGAACTGGTCAGGTCGTTTGATCAATCCTGGATGCTTCACAAACGCATAGGCTGCAGGGCAGCGAAAATATACAGAGATCAAATCCAATAACCGACTCAGTCTTGCTTTATGTAGGCTATCAGATAATATAGTAGCAGGTTTTTCTTTTTGCTCTACATCATGTGCTAAAAGTATTTTAATAGCTGAGGTGTATAGTTCATCCCTGAACCTTGGCCTTTTCAGATTCATTGAATCTGAAGGATACCAATGGAAACAAGCCATATAGAGTACAGTGAGTATGTATAGGCTTCTTTGGGCTATAATTCCTCTTAGTTCAATACGAAGCCAGTGTTCGTATTGAACACTGAATACGCTTCAAGATGAAGATGCCGTACACTACAGTACACGTGAGAGAAAGTGAAAAATCTCTCTCTTTTGTGTGTGTGTGTGTGTGTGTGTGTGTGTGTGTGTGTGTGTGTGTGTGTGTGTGTGTGTGTGTGTGTGTGTGTGTGTGTGAGAGTGTGTGAGTGTGTGAGTGGATGGTTGGGATTCCAGAGCCCTGAGTCAGAAGGTGCTACTCCAGCTGTAGCTGTACATTCCCAGGGACGTTCTAACAGGTTCACCAAGACTCACTCTCTCTCTCTCTCTCTCTCTCTCTCTCTCTCTCTCTCTCTCTCTCTCTCTCTCACACACACACACACTCGCACACACACACGTGCACGCACGCACGCACACAAACACACACACACACACACACACACACACACACACACACACACACACACACACACACACACACACACACACACACACACACACACGCACAGCGAGAGTTTTCACAGAATGATGCAAGTGTTGCTTGCACGTCCTGTAAGATGCAGATATTATTCCTCTATTAGCTAATTATCTAAGTAGCCGATCTACAAGCTTACTTGCAGCGCGTTCTGAGTTCTGAGCAGATTGCCAATTTTCACAGAAGGGATTTGATGTTGAGATCAAAAAGGATCAAACCAATTGCAGATCCCTGGGGGGAATACCCATTCCAAGTATATACTGTAGGTACAGCCTATACGGATGGCAGGCTTGAAACGCAGCATGCAGTCTTCTGTTGAGAACATTCCAGGGCTGGATTTAGCCAACCCTACTAGGGTGGTGTGAGGCGGTTGGGGGGTGGGGGGGCACGCTTTGGGAATCACTGTCATAAAGGAGGTCAAACAGCTCAAATATTGTCTGTATCTATTCTGAAGGTAAATGAAAACATGACCTTGGTGGAACAGAGATATTGTATGTTTTATATTTTATATAAAAGTAAGTAACACTGTAAGTAATGTTGGCGCGATTTAAATTAATGGTCATTGTTACTTTCCAATGTAGTCTCGACGGCCACAGAGACTTCCCATGAAAGTAATCTTGTTAAGTTACAAATTACTTTCTAGAAAAAGTAATTGTCAGAGACATTATACATTGAACATTATGCCATGCGTGGTGGTGTGTTCCAACCAGTTAGAGATGCCCTCTCCACAACAACAACAATAACAGCAACAACAACAGCAACAATAGCAATAACAACAACAGCAATTGTTGAGAATAATTTAAGAGAATACAATAATTTAAGAGAATAATCTAAACTTGTTCATACACACCTAAAGATGCAACCACAGACGATCTACCATATTTATGTAATTCCAAAATTGTTTGCAATACCCCAAGACGCATACTTTTAGCACGTCCGGTAGAGCAGCAGCTCAGCACTAACTCTTTCTTCCTCTTCAAAATAAAAGCTTCACTACGAGACACAAGCACTAGCTAGACGCTACTTTTATTTCTTAAGTGAACTTACAGGATGTGTAGAAGGAGGATGGGTAACTAGACACATCACTCACAGAGGTAAAGAGGAATAGACAACAGGCACTGTCAGGGCTTTATTCTTTTTAAATCTTGCAAGAAAATGAATAGGCACACAGGATTACTTTTTTGAAAATGTAACTGTTAAATTGCAAAAACAACTCGTTAGGTTACTCCGTTACCAATAAATGTAATCTCATTATATAACACCTTTATTAATAACGCCGTTACACCCATGACTCAGCTGCAGCTGCTGCACAGAGAGACTAGTATAGGACTACTCATGCTGTGTGATGATGCAATAATCATTGTACAGTTTCCTCAGAGCTTTCACTCAAAGTGAAACATTGTTGTTAGGTTGTTAATTAAGAGGTCTAAAATAATGCCCAGTATTTCTATATTAGGGAAAAAAGAAAGACCTTTGCCTGGGTGGGCAGGACGCTTTGCCCACCCCTGCCCCGACCTCCATATCCTGCCCTGGAACATTCTTATGTCTTATGTCCATCCACCATTGCATTAGCAGCACTCCACAGGCCTGCATACTAGTTCCAGGACGCTCTGACTACCAAATCCCAAATCACCGCTCATACCCACTACTTCAAATATGCACATGACGCAGCCCGTCCTCTCACTGAACAATAACAATGACTCTCTCTGCCTATATCAACATTCCACATCCCATTTTAGCACACACGTCCAGGCCACTTACAATCTAGTTCTACAGTGCGCCGATCAGAGAAATGGTCAGCAAGTTTACGGTCTTTTGTAAAAGGTTGAGCACCGTTGGCAGTATAGAAACATGAGGTTTTTCAGAAAACTGTCCGGATTTAGAAGATTTTTTTTAGACATTTTCTATGACCTTTTTCTACGTCTGTCGTCTTCTATGACATTTTATATGACATTTTCTATGTCTTCTATCAGGGTGGTCCTGATATTATTGGCTGATAAAGGCCTAAAGAACGGTTGTCGATCTGAACTGCACACAGACCGAGTAGAAAGAAATGCTGGCATTTTATCATGAACATTAGTGAGGACCAATTATAGACTGAGAAAGCTTGACTTATTGTTCCACCACTTGAAAAAGCCTGCATATCGGTATCGGTTGATATCGGCATCGAAAATCAGGAGTTGGACAATATTGAGATGTCAGATATCGTTATAAAAGTCAATATTGTACATCCGTTGTTCGGTAGGTGTAGGGGCTAAGAAAGGACCAGAGTGAGGGACAAATTGGTAATTTATTATTTTCACACTTTAAATTTAAAATATGGTTTAAAAGAAAATCACACCTGTGTGAAAAGATGCAGGTGCGCTGTACATCGTCAGGATTTGAGTCCTCACCTTCGTCATCAATGTTTGGGTTACGCAATGTTTGTGGTTACGCACACACTACCAAAAGACTTGTCCGTTCATTTCACCGTCAATGGCATTTTAATGTTTTTGTAGGACAAAGCATGTGCACAGACACCAAAAAGTGGAAGTAGGAGGGTCTGGTGACACACACCAGCGACAGAACAGCGATATGAAAGTGTCTCCGAGTGCCGGTGTCCTCCGGCGTCTCTTCGCCTTCCCCTCGCCAACCCTCCTGGCCGTGTTAATTCAGCGTTTTTTGGGAGTTGACCTGGAGCCCCTTGGTGGGGTCAAGAGCGTGGAGCATAGAGGCCTCCATTCAGCGCAGACCTGGCAACGCGCCACTGCAGGGTGACGGCCACAGAGACAGCTTTATCTCTGCATGTTTTCACTTCCTTCTCTCCCTGTTGATCCACAGCGAGCGTGCACAGTCACACGTGCACATGTGTGTGTGTGTGTGTGTGTGTGTGTATGTGTGTGCACAGGGGCGGATCTAGGCATGGACATGGGGGGGCAATGCCCCCCTAAATGCCCACTCTGCCCCACCAAACACGATGACATGCAAAACAGCCCAAGGTATTTCAAATTAAAGTGATTGTATTTAAAATGATTTGAAACACTACTACTGCTAAAGTTGTGGCACCACTAAACCAACAGCATTACATCATTGAAAACAGAAAACTCTCTGAGTCAGACCTTTAGCTTTATGCATGCTGCGTGCCTGTTGCAACTTCAACAACAACTGATGTTATTATTGATGCTTATACTTGCCTAATAAAAGTCCTGTAACAGAAAATGGTCCGCGCCACGGATGATGAAGCCGCCCCCTTACCATACCATTTTCTCTTGCCACCCCGCCCCCCCAATTGGGACATGTTACATCCGCCCCTGTGAGTGTATAATAAAAACCAAAAAGGGCCTCCTTTGAGAACACATTTGCCTTGTTGACAAAATATTTCAGTCATGCGTGCTGAATAAGGCCTGGAGTGTATATACACGGGGAATTATATGCCCTGTGGGTCTTGCTCTCGTGACTCACAAACGTGAGTGGGAGAAGGTGGCAGTTTTGTTATTATTTATTTTTTTGTTCACACCAAAGTGCTTTGTTTTGTGATGTATGGAAATATACGCATGAGAGGGGTTCGAAATGCACCGTGGCATAAGTCAGGTAACTCTAGTATAAGTTGAATTAATAATTGTTTTGGAATGGTGACAGGTGTTCTATTTACATATCTTTTCTGCACGTGTCATGACGGGGGAAGTCTTTGTGACCGACTAGTCACTACCCATACCGAGTTCACTACCGAGTTATAGATATAGCTACTTCTCTGAAAAAGTAAAAAGCATATTATTTTACTTGTTACTAAATTATGAAAGTAACTACTAACTACTTTATTTTATTAAAACAAAAACATAAAAACAATGAAAAGGTATAGTATGGAAAAAGTATATATATATATATATATATATATATATATATATATATATATATATATATATATATATATATATATATATATATATATATATATATTAGGGTGGGACTCGATTAAAAATTTTGATCTAATTAATTAGAGGCTCAATAATTAATTAATCTCAATTAATCTCATTTTAATCGCATATTATTATTTACCTGAGAAAAGTGAGAAAGCACATTTTTGAACTGAATTTGATATTACGAGTGAAGCAATGAACTGAATGAGTGAAGCAATGAACTGAATACTAGGCCTGTGAATCTGTGGGTTGGGACACCCACAGATTCACAGGCCTAGTATTCAGTTCATTGCTTCGATACAATTCAGTATCAATTTTCTGGGTCACGATTTGATCCAAAAACTAGATTTCTAGATTATTATTTTTTTAATTCTCGATTCAAAAAGATTCCCCAATTCCAAAGCTTTCCTCTTTTCTTTTTTCTTCTTCTTATTTACCAAATTCAAGTACAAACGTTAGCATTTCTCAGTCAGTCCAGTACAATAATTGACTCTGGGGCAAAATAATTAAATACTGGCACTTGGAAGACTAGCTGGTAAGAAAGGCAGTGCCACACACACAGCGCTGATTGTTCTGGAGCATACATTTGCGTACATTTAGCAGTCATTATTATCATGCAATTTAGCGTCAGATAAACACAGTGAAGTGAACTACTCTGAACTAGGCTACTATGCTCACGGAGGATTTGTTTGCCCAAAGCCCACGTCAGTTGATCATCTGAGCACACACACACACACACACACACACACACACGGCTACAGCCAATATGAACTCGACTACAGCTGCACTGATGAGCGCCGGTCGCCAACTCCAGTTTGTCCCTATTCAAGCCATTGAATGTCGGACACCACAATGTCGCTCTGGTACTAGCCAGAATGCAGAAAGACTTACCCAAGCTCCCTTCTCTTCACGGGGTTAGTCCAATGGCGGCTCTTCTACATAGATTTCTACGAAACGGGACAGTAACACTAGCTCCAACATGTTGGATGTGATTTAAGGCTCGAGCTGCTGCGATGGTATGCAAATTCTTTGTTGCATAAACTGCCTTTTTGTCCACGCTTCCATCCGTTCTTTGCTTGAATCTAAATTTGCCATCAACGGGCCGAGTAATGCTTGCTCATCTGGTTTGTCGTTCATGTTGCGAGTTGTTTTGTTTTGTTTTTGCTGCGGGGGAAGAGGCGAGGAGGCGGACGGAGCTTTAGAGTATAGACTGAGTTACGTTTACTCCATAGAGCTAGTAGACCAATGGCGATTCTTCTACATTGACTTCAACTGCAGTTTGTCCCTATTCAGGCCATTTGAACAGCGCTCAAGCGCTCAGTTTCTGACTCCTCAATGTCGTGACTCCGGGTGGACTGCCGCTTCCGTGTCCGTTAGCATATTGGGTAGGTGTGAAACGGTGATACAAAGAGAAACGTTCCACTTCAATGGTGTGAAGGGCCATCAGTGACAAACGTTCCGTTCCAATGGTGGATAAAGAAAAGGTGCGAATAAATGCGTTATTTTTTATAACGCGTTATATTTTCTGTAATTAATTAGTCTCAATTAACGCGCTAAAGTCCCACCTTAATATATATATATATATATATATATATATATATATATATATATATATATATATATATATATATATATATATATATATATATATATATATATATATATTAATATAATGTTTGAATGTTTGTGGAGGTGCCTGATTTAACCTGTTGCGCCTTGATTAAGTCCATTGACAACAGGTGGACAGCCACACGGTTCAGGTCCAGTCCTAGATTGGCTCTGGCCAGGTGTGACTGCTTATATCAGTCATCCTCCATCTCACAGTCATCTACCAGACCGATATGAATCCCAATTTATTATATACTCAGTTGCAAGGCTTGTCGAGCTACGTGCCGAAAATAGCCGACCAACAAGCTCACAGCCGTAGCGCTGTAGTACATATTATCCAGACAGTGGACACACACACCCATTAATTTCAATGAGAGTTGCTCACTCGGCGCATACTCCCCCCCAGAAGTGCACCCTTTGTCAAGGTTTGGTCGTCAACCTGACGAGAGCAGAGCATTCATGCTGGTGTTTGAGGCCATAAAAGCATGCACGTTAGTGTTCTTTTATGTGCTAAGCTTGCAGTATATTGCAGATTTGGCCGCTATAGTTCACTCTTGCTTCAAAGAGCCACCGCCCATGATGCATTGGGTGAGCTTGTATAGACGGATATACTGTAGGTGTGCTATTTTCGGCGAGCATCCCTGTCGCGCACCGAAGTATAGAAAATGGGCTTAACTCGGACTAATGGGCGTTTAGCTGGAACCCGGGAGAAACCTTGAACGTGAAAAGCAGTTCCTTTTCTGTTATTGTTTTTGAGGGGTGCAACCACTTTGTGGCTGGGACCTGCGTCCTGTGTCTAAGCACGGAATTAAGTAGCATATTCTCACCACTGGGAGTCACTGTTGCACCACTTACCCTATTGTCCCGAATTTAAGACTCTGGTTATAAGATCACCCCCATTTTTCAAGACTCATTTGTGGAAAAAGAACATGAATGAATGTCAAATAGTATAGCCACCAAATATATTACAACCACATTTTTTATATATATTTCCAATGAAAAAAAAATGCAGTCTTTTATTCAGGCCAATAGCATACTTCAGAGTACTCTGATTTTTGTTTACATTTTAAAATAGTGGAAATAGCTACCCCTTTTGGGCTTTCACAGACCTGTTATTTCCACACTATTGTGTGACAAAGCGAAGCGTTCGTTCACGGCAAACGGAAAGATATTTTAGTTTTTTGTAGCCATAACTTGTTACAGACAGCCGCTATAGCTCCAATAGCCACCTCCATAACGTGACTTCCCTGGAAGCCTATAGCTCTGCATGTTAGACTCCCACAGATAAGCTTCCTCCCACGCCTGTCGAGTCAGAGCACGTGCACAAGTGTCTCGGGGAGGCGGCGATCATTTATTTGGGTGTGTATGTGCACGTGTCGTGTGAGTGAGTGCGTGACATATGGGCATGTTTATGTATGTGTGTGTGTGTGTGTGTGTGTGTGTGTGTGTGTGTGTGTGTGTGTGTGTGCATGTTCTCCCCAAAGCCCTCGCACGGGTGTTTGTATACTCTTGAATACTCTGTACTGCCCGCAGCCCCGCACACGTGCACTGTATAAATTTAGCATGCACAAGATATACCGGTATGCACAGTATAGGCTGCGTGAACACAGACGTATACATAGCCGTGCATATGAATACACAGACACACACACCCTTCCCCCACATAAACATACCCTGTTTTCCTCTCCCATCTCATTCAGTGCACAGAGAGAGAGAGAGAGAGAGAGAGAGAGAGAGAGAGAGAGAGAGAGAGAGAGAGAGAGAGAGAGAGAGAGAGAGAGGGAGCTATAGCTCCTGCTATAGCCACAAATCAGCCTCTTCCAAGGACAGAGCCTCACGGAGACACCCAGAAGATTCTTCTGTTGCTATGGCACTATCCTCTCACCCTCTGTTCTCTCTCTCTCTCTCTCTCTCTCTCTCTCTCTCTCTCTCTCTCTCTCTCTCTCTCTCTCTCATGCACACACACACAAAACACAGGCACGCACCAACGCACGCACACAGGTGATGAATAGCAGGTGTCACCCCGGCCCACCCTACCGCCGGCGCCCAGCAGCACAGATGTGAAGATTGCACAGCGCTGATTAAGCGTCCCTCCCCTCCTCTGACACGCCAGACGTGATTCATGTCTCCTGGACATGACAGCGAAAAATGTTCCCAGTAGTTCCTTCCTCGCAGCTATTATAAGGGGCAAGACGGGGACACGTTCGCCGACGGAGGAGCGGCTGGCGTTTCTGTCTTCAGTACTTTAAGTAAAAGTATATCAACACGTCGGCACGGATCTTATATCCCTCCGACATTTCTCTAGATCCCATTCCAATACCACAATGTGAAGTTGCAATTAGCCCTTCACTAAGTCCCTCCCCAGTCCGTCCTTGTCCAATAGGCACGTGAGCAAGAGGGGGGAAGACAGCACAGCTTGACCTGCATAGCAACAGTCGCGAAAGTATGTGGATTGGCATTGGACAGTGGCTAAACCCCACCCTTTGGGTTCGGGTTCAGCCAACACCCCCATTACGAAGCCCAGTTCACAGAAAAGGCTTGCATTCAACATTTTACTAATACTTAAGAGTACCAAAGTACAAACACTTGTACACTTGTAACAATGGTTTTAATCGGAATGTACTTAAGAGTGGCCTACCAAAAGTAAAAGTACTAAATTGGTTTAATTCATCAATGTTTTCAATAATCTTACTTGTTTTTCTACTTGGCAACCATTTATTAGCTATTTCGAAAATCTACTACCTACTGATTGATGGCCTGGACTGCTCATGGAAAATTACTATAACTTGTGAGGCTGGCTTGTGACAACACTCAACTTTAATTTTATCAAATCTTTGTGAAATTGTTTCTGAACTCAGGTAACCCAAACCCTTGCTAAGTGCTGCTTATTTTATTCTGTGTACATACATATGTATTTATATATCATCCATTGTGAAAAGATAGTTTTATTTTATTATTATTATTATTATTTCATTTTTACTTGATAGTGACTGTGGGAGGGGGCATTGGGGTGGGGTGAAAAAAAAGAAAATGAAAAATTATACATGTTCAACTGCATTGTTCACTAATAATTTTGTTAATAAGATATATTGCAAAAAAAATATTACTTGTAACTATAACATTGACTAAATTAATTTAGTGCTTACTATTTACAGTAACTTTTCTTATGAATAAGATATGAATTTGTCCAATCTGCAAGTAGTGTTAATTCCTGTCTTTCTATTCAGACCTTTAGATGGGTCAAAGGTCATCAACTCGTCTAGACACAGGACCTGACACTAATGTTTACCTGATGCAGCCTCTAATAGTTCAATGGTAGAAAAATGTCAGCACTGGAACAGGGGTTCAAATCCAGGCTAGGAGAGGAAAGTTGCACACAGTGCTGCTTTAATGCTATAAAATGTTACTTTCTATAACACCGGACAAACACACTCAGGGTTGTTTTCATACACGCGGTGTGTTATCTTTTGGGAGCAGAAAGCAGGGAGCAGCCTTCAAACAGGCACACTGCGATAGCCCAGGCCTGATGCAAAGAAAAAACCTTGCCGAAATATGTTGTGAAGATATGGGATGGCCGGGGGGGGGGCTTGTGTGGCTAACCCGTTCCTCTCGCAAGGTTTTATTTGGGGTTTGGTGTTGAGCAAGCTATGGCCTGCAGAGATCTCATGTCTTATCTAATGTATGTGACAACGGACCTGGAGAACGGGTTGGACCAGACAGCCAAAAAAGAAAAACTTTTTTTTAAAAAGTAATAGTAAAAGGCCCACCCTATGTGAGGAAAGGTCATGTGGTTGGCGGTCGCTCAAATAATTATATGAGAATTCATTGGTGATTTTAGGAGGGCTCCAGGGCACCAAAATGATATATAGTTTAGACTCTCAGACACAAAACTAAGGATTTACAAGTTTTTTGTCCACAATTTAGCAGAGATAACTGGCAAAGTGACAATTCTCCTACATTTTCTAATTGTGTAGAGTCAGACTCTTTAAAATGAATTTGTTCAGACATAACTTAACTCTTGAGAGTGTAAAATGAAACCAAATGGACCCGTAAGGGTCCATTTGGTTTCATTTTAACACTCTCAGGAGTTACAGATCTGTAAGGCTCCATTTGATTACCAATGGTCCATCATTTAGCTGTGTGTTTTCAGCACAAAAAAGTAGCTGAAAAAAAAGTACCGCCCCTGCTGGGGGAGCCTAAAATCGCCCTATGCGTCAATTAAATTCTTCAAGGACGGTTATTGTCATAAATTTGTGTAACGTTTGCTGCAAAGAGGAGAATGTATTGCTTTAATTCCAAAGCTCTGCCCCGTCATTTCTCTGTGGAAGTCAGGGACGGTGAACAATTCATTCTCTTGGCCATTTGTACTATACAACCTGAAAGGGAGGTTGAACTTGAACATACAGACATTTATGATTATAAATCTTTTGGAAGACGAACTGCACCTGATGACAGGAGTCCTGACAGTATGTGTTGTGGTGATATAGAAACTGTAGCCGCACCCTATAGCACTATCTTTGGTTGTTTTGTTTTTGTGATGTGTTTGGTATTATCCTGTATTGAACTGCATTGTATGTTTTCTTGTGAGAAAAAAAAAAGCCCACCATGGTACACACGGATGGATAGACAGACAGACTGATATCTTCAGAGCATTTGGTTTTCTTCTTTTTCTTTTGCTTGATACCCCTCTGCATTACTTGTTTTCTATCAATTAGGCGTATGTACGCACACACACGCACGCACGCACGCACGCACGCACGCACGCACGCACACACACCACACACACACACACACACCACACACACACACACACACACACACACACACACACACACACACACACACACACACACACACAAACCCATGAAGCCTTGTTATCAAATGATTGGCTCAGAAATACGACAGAAACAAAATGACCACCATGAATTCCCACAATGAAGGCTCACGAGGTGTGTAATTGATTAAAGGTGTAATGAAACGAAAACCGTGCGCATTTTTGATTATGAATCCCTCCTGAAATGTCCGGTGAAGTTTTCTGAGCCAATCAGAGCGTTGCGTCCCCCCAGGCTATGGGGTCGTTAATTCTGTTCGCAGAAGGATAAGCCTGGGGCCGAGGCTACCGTTGTGCATGCAGTATCGTTTGTACAAAATACAAAAGTGGTGTGCAGCAAAGCCAGGGGGCTATTTTTAAACTACATTTTACACACAACCTATATACATATTTTAGTGTAGTGTGGGCATCTAGCGAATGTGATTAAAAACAGGACTTAGTTTGTATTCACAAGCACCTGCGTTTGGTGAACACATTTTTTTTTTTGCTTTCATTAGCTCTGATAGTAGAGAGACATCTTCACGTAGCACTTTTTCGTTTACAGCAATTGATTAAAAATCTATTTTTATGGATTTTTCATATACAAATACACAAAAATGGAAAATGTCTCATTTTGGGGGCATCCACTGTTAAATATGCTCATATTACGAACACAAATGCGGCCTACAAGTGTGAAACTTTTGTGTATCTTTCATTTCACTTCAACTTCAGCAGTTCTGTGGGTGAACTAGTCGTTTAGTTTAAATTTTAAAAGCCATACATACTGTACAGCAGTATCAGTGTGCAGCAGCAAGCAAGCCGGAGGAGCAGTGCAAACGTTAAGTTTAAATCGCCGCTATGAAGACAGAATGAGTGTGTGTGTGTTTGGATGAAGTGAGTCATGTGAATGCCCAATGAACGGGCCGGCCGCCAGGTTCCTGACTGAACATGCTGGATAATGCGCGTGTCTGTGACAGGCGCGTCGGCGCTCACGATTTGGAAAGCCTGCCCTTATTAGAGCCCATATCAGTTAGCACTAGCACTGTGCTCACACCTGATAACTGAGACGCAGTGCTAATAGCCAGTCCCTTTAAAACCCAACCTCAGTACAATACGTTGGCCTTGTCATCAGAGGACTGTTTCATGTTTTCTCCCTTTTTTCTAAAGGAATTTTCTTTTCTAAAGGAAGTCTGCATGGCATCAGAGGTCTCCCTCGGGCTGACATGTCTGGTGAAATCTGAATTCGATCTGCTTTGAAGACAAGTCATATCTTATGCCCCAAAAGAGTTGTACTGATACATTTGAATGTAAGACATCAGTCACCATGTATAGGTGGCTGATGTCTAGGCATGGGCATGTCCTGACTACCCCACAAAACATGATGGCAAACAACCCAAATTTCAAAAAATATTTCAAATTAAAGTGCTTATATTTAAAATGATTTGAAACAGTACATTACTAACTAACTACAGTTCTGTGGCACCACTAAACCAACACCATTACATCATTCAAAACAGAAAACTCTCTGATTCAAACCTTTAGCTTTACGCATGCTGAGTGTCTGTTGCAACTTCAACAACAACTGATGTTATTATTGATGCTTTACATCAATACACATTTAGGAAATGTTACATTCAGGCCTGCTACTGTGTCAGTATCGTCTGGCCATGTGAGAGCATACTGTAGCTCTCTGGTAGTATACTGTATCTAGGAGAAGCGTACCCCCACCCCTACCCTCCCCCTATCGGGAGGAGGAATCCAGGGCTACAGCAGGTATGGTGGGTGGGAGGTGGGGGGCTACGTGATGCATGCGTGCACTCTGTGGCTCTCCTTTGGCTGGGGGGATGGGAGGGGGTTCACTAGGGTAAGGGAGTGGAGGGGAGAGGAGAGGAGAGGCCTGTCTGTTTGTTTTTTTGGCTCCCTGCTGGAGATAAGAGCAGCTGCTGCAGTATATACAGGGCTGGGCAGCCTCAGTGTTGTCTGCTGGGGATATGTACTGTACAGTACAGCATGCTAAGCAAACGGACAACTCCCGCTTTGCTACGCAGACCTGCAAATAAAGCTCACCACAGGGTGTGTGTGTGTGTGTGTGTGTGTGTGTGTCTGTGTGTGTGTGTGTGTGTGTGTGTGTGTGTGTGTGTGTGTGTGTGTGTGTGTGTGTGTGTGTGTGTGTGTGTGTGTGTGCGTGTTGGTGTGTGCGCGTGTGTGCTGTGTGTGTGTGTGTGTGTGCTTGCGACAGGACAGTCAGACTGAAATGTTACAGAACACACAAGCAGGCCTATAACTCTTCAGCACCTCAAACATTAGGATGTTTATTTTTGCTCATTCCGTTGACTCATACAGTACAAGCACAAGTAGGTGAACTGCAAGAAGTACAGGTACTGTATGTGATGTCATCATAGGTACTGTCCCAAAACAGCACACTCCTCCTGAAACACGAGAACACCAACGAAACCTGGACCACATACGTCGGTGGGGCACTGGACCAGGCCCGGGTGTAACATTTCCCAATTGGGAGGGGGGCTTACATTGCCTATAAGTCATGTAAGGGAGGGGGGCTTACATTGCCTATAAGTCCTGTAAGGGAGGGGGGCTTACATTGCCTAATGTAAGTCATATAACCGAAAATGATATGGGTGCCCCCATACCATTTTCGGGTTACAGGACTTACAGTAAGCATCAATAATAACATCAGTTGTTGTTGACGTTGCAACAGGCATGCATAAAGCTAAAGGTCTGACTCAGAGAGTTTTCTGTTTTGAATGATGAAATGCTGTTGGTTTAGTGGTGACACAATTGTAGTTAGTTAGTAGCAGTAGTAGTGTTTCAAATCATTTTAAACATAAGCACTTTAATTTGAAATATATTTGAAATTTGGGTTGTTTTGCATGCCATCATGTTTGGTGGGGCAGTCAGGGCATTTAGGGGGGGGGGGGGGGGGGGTATTGCCTAACCTGCACTGGACAGGTTTGTCCATGGCGACGGAGCAGCAGCAGCTGGTTATCGTCATCACAAACATTCTCCCTCTCCACACCCAAACATGTCAGCGTAGCAACGTTTGTCTCTCCTGTACGACTACAAGGCCTCAGTGTGTGCCTGGTAGGAGCTGCTCCACAGGGCGTAGTGGCGTACTATCAGGGTTGTATATTTGACAAAGCTCCAGCGGTGTCATTCTCATGCGTGTCCACACCTTCCCCTAATGCGAATGCATGTGTGTTCCAAACAGGCGGGGTGTGTGTGGGAACGTCTATTTGAAGCCGCTTGAGTCAATACTTGCTTGATACTTGGCTTTGGCTTTCCGTCGCTCCACGTGATAAAGAAGCCCAGGGCTGGGCCTATATACATTGATCTGCAGGCAAGTTGAGGACTTGAACCGCTGGGTTCTGTATGAATGGTTAAAGGGACAGTTCACCATTTTTTGCAAAACAATATAATGACATTTAGAGGATTTAGAACACTTTCCTAGTGGTCTTTGTGTTATTTGTGTAATTTGTGTTTTCTGATTTTGGCAGTGTACCCAGTGTCTCTGATGTCATGGGCAGTACGTCCTGGACTACAATTCCCACAATTCTGTGGTGCAGTGAGTACTTGTGAATAGGGGGCGGGCTGTTTTACAGAGAAAACATGTAGTCCAGTATCGATGACATCATAGACACTGGACTCACTGGTAAAATTTCAAATATCTAAAACCACATAGTATACACATGAAGATTGCCAAGGATGTGTTCTACATACCATTGCCATTAACATATATGTTTTTGCAAAAATGGTGAAATGTCCGTTTTAAGTATTAATAGACTATATGTGAGGGGAAAAAGAACAAAGGCAAATAACTGTTTGAAGCTACTACAGTAACAAACATTTATTAGAATGAAGACAACTAGCTTTCTACCATTTTAGCTTCATTTTACTGAGGCAAGGGTGTGGGGAAATGGAGAACAGGGGGCATCTGAACCAACTCAAGGGCAGCATGTACCAGTACAGTACATTGGGACAGGATTTATAGGCTGATTCAGGAGTACATCTGTTTTGGGTCTGGATGTCTCCTTTAACCACTACAGCACCCTTGCACAGGGCCAACAAGTCGGGCAAAATCTCACCCTACGAGTCGTACGCTTGTAGACTGGCTATTTTGGGCGAAGATATTATAAAACAAGGACAGGGGCCCTGCCCGCATAGAGACCATTGGGAATCCAGTCAACTAAATATAGGGTTTTTTTATCCATCTTTTTTCCACATGCACCTGTGAGCAATAAATGCCGCTGGCATCGCACACTGGCTCTGCATTCCACCAAACATCAGAATGTTGGAGGACGGATCGTCTGACTAGTGCAGACTTCTTCTGAAACTTTTGTTATATCAAAGAGCACCTCCATAACTCTGAGCGTATACAAAAGGAAACCAAATGGACCTGCGAGGGTACAGTTTTTTACTATATTCGGCTATCAGTGTCGAATTTCGTCTTTCACAACATATTGAATTCCCATTGACGATGAAAGTTAGATATGTGCCCAAGCAAACCAGCGCGGGACGCCACAGCGACGTATGCGCCGACAAGAGTGCCCCTCACTTCACACGGGTGTGATTTGTCTGATCGCCGCTTAGAGTTATTAGACCGGTTAAAGGGTCCATTTAGTTACTCAATTAAGGAAACCCAGAGGGAGCACTTTGAGAAAGGCAACAAGAAAAAAGAAAGATTCAAAACAATGCGGCACACGTTGTGAAGTCTTGTTCACCCCGCAGGGGGGATGGGGGGGCAGCAGGACTTCCCGCTGCCTTTGTCATTGCTCAATGCGCTCTGATGCAATTCCACAAATAGATGTTGTGGGGAGTGGGAGGGGAGGGGAGGGGGGTGGGGGTATGGCTCCAACTGGGGAGAGAGGAAACACTGAAAAGCCATTAGGGTTTCGTGCGTGCGGCCCCGTGCACGTTGAGACGGGGCGAAGTGGAGCCACCACCTGTTTCTCTCGACGGGGAGAGTGTGTGTGTCGGTGTGTGTATGGCATGTGTGTGAGGATGGGGTTCGCTCGGACAACAGCATTAGCTCATGTACAATCTATACCAATGGTTTTCAAACCTTTTTGATACCAGGGCAGCGCCCACTGTTTATTCAGCATTTGAGCCACGGACAACCATTTGATGACATTTTTTACGCCACAGACCCCAAAACTAAAGATTCATTTTGATTTTGTCCACAAATTCCAGGCTGGATTTGGCAAACAAAACAAACCTACAGATCAAAATGACCATTAATCTTCTACATTCTATACATTGGGCCACATGATGAATATTTTCAACTCTTGAGAGTGTAAACATGAAACCAAATGGACGCGCCAGGGTCCATTTGGTTTCACATTTTTGCTCTCAAAGAGTTACATCTGGTTAACCAATTGCCCACCATTTAGCCTGGGGACCACCAGGAACCCTCTCAAGGACCACTGGTGGTCCCCGGACCACCGGTTGAAAACCCCTGATCTATACCCCTCTCTTGCAGGACCGTGTCTAATATGTCACGCACTGGAAATAGCCAATCTACAAGCTCCGACCGCAACACCACTGAGGGCCATGTTTCCCCCCTATCCCACCCTCCCCAACCCCTCTCTCTGTGTCACATTAACCCCACCCCGTCCCCCCCTTCCCTCGCTCCGTCATCGTGTTTCCATATCTGTCTCGGTCAGTCTCTCTTCCTCTCTCTCTCCTCGCTGTTCGCTGTCTCATCGCCGGAGCTCTGCCATTAGCGTATCGTCTCCTAGACACCCCCTACCATCACCACCACCCACCCATTCCACTCCCTCATTATTCCTCCTCTCCTCTCCGATGTCTCCTCCTCCACCCAACTATACCCTTTGACTGTCCATTAATATCATTAGCTCCTACGGTCTACCTCCACCTGCACCACCCCGTCCTTCTATTTCCGTACCCGCGTCTTTCTATAGCCATGCGTCTCACTGTCTCTCTCTGTCAAGGAGAGAGGGGATATGTTATTATAGTGCAAGAAGCTGAAGTGGAGTTGCTTGCAGTGCAGGCGAGACATTTTAAAACCCATGCCCATATCTCTCCCCCCCACCAGCCGACCGCCCTCCCTCCCCTCCCCTCCCTCTCCCATGAAGGCTGGTAGCAGCAGAGTCCTACCCGAGTCGTGACGCTTACTCACACACACACACACACACACACACACACACACACACACACACACACACACACACACACACACACACACACAGTCTGTTGCCCAGAGGCACCGGCCCGAGCGAGAGCACGATAATCCATCAATGGCATCCCCCAGAACAACCCGTTCCGTGCACACACACACACACACACGCAAATGCGCGCGCACACACGCACACGCACACACACACACACACACACACACACACACACACACACACACACACACACACGCACACACACACACAGGCACGCACGCAGTGTCGGCAACATAAGACAAACATCCATACAGAGTGTTCCATCTCCGTGGCTGAACTTTACACAGCCCTATCGCCAACCTCCCCTGGAGTGTAACAGAGGACGGGGCAGACAGACAGGCCATGATGAGCCGACTCCACGGAGGGATCACGATATGCCAGCAGCGGCAGCAGCAGCGGGGTCAAAGTGATTTCACTCATTCCACACTGCCATGCAAGTTCCACACTCCTCCTCCAGAGTGACAGCCCACAGTAAACATTAACGCGCCACAGTAGAGCGTCATCCTCAGCACAGTGTGCTGCGTACACAGCCACCACGGTTTTCATATAACATGCTTCATATCATTGGGACGTACCCCGGGATCATCTGTTCATTTGTGTACTGTATGTTTATCATTGCGGGGAGTGGGACCTCAATTCCTATCCAGAACTGCACTCTGTCGAGTGCTGACGTGGGCATATCACACAAGTAGGCCATGACCAAGGCCTACTTGTGCGGGAGCAGAGTGAGCGAGCAGAGGGCAAGTATACCGCCAACACCCATATGCAAACTCTTGAAAGTGGCACCTTTCATATAAGTAATATAAGATCATTAGTATTTCTTATTTCGTATTTCTTTGTAAAGTGAAACATGTATAAACCATGATTTTGTGATTCAATAAGAATTATATATGACATTCAAAAAAGATAAAAGATTTTTTTTATAGTGAAACATATATATATATTTTTATTTATAAGACTAATGTATGACATGCAAAACAGATAAAAGAGCCATAGAATTTTTCTTGTTTGAAAGGTGCTACTTTCAAGAGTTTGCATATAGTTTTTTTTTTTCCATATGGGCAACTCCAAGTGATAATACTCATGATGATACTTATAAAGTAAAGTAATTACATCACCATTACATCATCAACATCAACTCAATGATTTTAAAATGCGGTCCACTGACCAACAAACCAACCAACCAAAAACAGTACTTGCACTAGCTCGGCACGCACAAGTAAAAACGTGACACATCGCAAGCTTGTGGATCGGCTATTTTCAGGGAAAGATGCCGTATCCCCACAATAACAGAAGAGACGTTAATGGGACTCTACTGGAGTGGTTAACTAGGCCCCTCAAGGACACTCTACCTGGGTATCCCTATAGTCCATGTAGAGAACACGTGCACAATGTCATCATAACAAATCTAACTTCTAATAAAGCACAGATAAAAGGAGTAATTTACAATGGACAATAAAGAGTTCGATTTGAATGCTCTCATAGTGTTATTGACTGCATTGTGCCTTTCTAGCAGAGCTCCAACATGTCCACTGTCCTGGTGACCTCAGGGGGAAACAGCTGGGCCATCAGATAAGTGGTAATTGCCTGCCTCATAACAGTGGTAATTTAAGAGGTTGATTCAAACTGGTTAAATATTGCCAGAGAACCAAGAGATTAGATTTGTCACATGCCTTAACAGCTGAGCGTCAAGGCTCTGGGTAGCTTCATTTGAATATGTCAAGACTCATTATGTATTAGAATGGCCACTTCTATTCATTTTAAACACATGGTTAGACCAGCACTGAAGAACCAAGAACGTAAAGTGGCTCAAAACAAAGGTTCGCTTTGGCATAGCAGAATTGAATTAGTCAAGGAAAAGAATGCACACAAATCAATAGTGATCTAAAAACCTTCCATTTGAACCTAAGAAGAGCATACTTGCTTGACTTTCACTCTGCCCTCAGCAACAGTACAACTATTATCCATTAACCAAGCAACTTTCTACTAGGGACACTGGGTGAAATGTGACTGCTGATGCACTGTTGCCTGGCGTAGCCCGGCCGCTTAGGACACTCCTCAAGAGATTAAAGTGTTTATTTTATCACAGTTCTTTAGAGAGGGTAATTAATCCTTTTCTGACGCATTGGACCAAATCAAAGGGGGACTGTGCTCTACCGTGGTAGTCTAAATATCCTCTAGGATATGGCGTGTGGCATTTTTTTTTAGTTCAGTATTTACAACAGTTTCAACACAATACCCACTTCTAACTACACAGCCTCCAGCCTGTCTGCTCGGTGTGCCGTCTCCCAACAAAGATGCATTGTTCAGTAAAACACAAAGTGGCTTTAACTAAATAAGCAGCACAGATGTATGGGGGCTACTAGTAGCCACTGTGCAGTTGGCTTGTGGAAGCCTGGAATTAGCAAACAGTTATGACACGACACATCCATCCATATCCAGCAGGTTTTCTTGGGGTAACCCATGGGACCTAGGCCAATTCTACAAATGCCTTCAAAATAAGTAGTTCTCAAACTTTGTCATAATCAGTAATCTTCTGAAATGTTCAAAATAGCAATGTATAAGCTGTAGTGCTGTACAGATATTTTGAAAGGGCTCCACAAAACTGCTTTCCTGGTTTTGATGGTTGAACCCATCCATACTAGTATGTCCAGCAGGTATTCAGGCTTAAATCATTCACGTTGCTATTATCCTTTATATCTGACCCAAGGCCATCTAAATGCTTAAGAGTTTTATGATGTGGCAAGCACATAAATGTCAGTCTTGCATGAAAGCATGCTGCCCATATGGACATTTAAACAGGACATCCACACAGATATCCATATGGAAGATATGGAAACTGAACAGGTATGCCAAGGTTTCATCTTCGACAGCCAGTTCAAGAAATAACTTTGTCTACAATAGATTATTCAATGGACATGAATTATTCACATTTGATGCCAAAGACTACTGTATCATGGACTTAAGACATTGTGTTATGGACAAAAGGCTAAATGTGTTCACTGCCATGATGCAAAACAATGAATGCACCTTGAGCCAAGTGAATAGTAGACATTGAAGTTGCTCTGCCTTGAATATGCAGTGCAGGAATATGCCCTGACATGTTGTGGTATACAAACCACTGCTGTCAAGTAGAGAACTTGTATGTACAAAACTGCTCAAAACTGAGTGCCAAAACATTTTAAGTTTGTATATGCTGGCTGCTATATTCACTACTTTTGTGCCACGCACACACACTCGTAGGGCATACTGTATGCTTCCAGTTGTAGTATTATAGGAGTAGGCCACTATTATAAGAGTATCTGCCAGACAGTGACAAAATACTTAAATCACCTGCATCAACTAGGTACACCACAAGACCAATGAGAAACTGAACAGGCGCAATTATTTTCAAGCATTTTAATACAAACTTAATAAACTATCAGTCCCTCTTAACATGTAAGACACTGACTCCAAATACTTTGTTATACCGTTTTCTTTTTTATCAAGTATTGCACAATGTAGGTACAAAATTAATATACGATTACATTTTGTCCATAATATAGCAAAAATCTTTAAACTCTTAACAGAAAATACAACTCTTATGTTTTTCAAAAAAGCAAATATTCTTAAATCCCACCACTACGGAATATTCTGTACACAATCTTTAGAATAGTCGATGTTTGTTTTTTTGTTTTTGTTTTTTTTTAGATGGATTCATTTTACAATTTCAATAAAAAAAGAAATAACATAAAGTCGCTGCAGCCATCACGGATCACTGTAGTAGTAAAAAGATATAAATGCAATACCATGTCGTAGAAACAATAGATACTCTGATATTTTACAAACTCTGTACTAAATTAAATTATACAATTAGAAAAAAGACCAGGAAATCCCACTTATTTATGCCAATTCTTTGAAAAATTGGCGGCATCCAGTTATGTTTTAAATACTGAAAGAGGCCATGACTTGGGTTTGTTTTTATATTTTCTCTTTTTTTAATATCTTAAAGCAGTCACGTAA
The DNA here is from genome assembly GCA_039105355.1 of Benthosema pterotum. Taxonomy (NCBI): domain Eukaryota; kingdom Metazoa; phylum Chordata; class Actinopteri; order Myctophiformes; family Myctophidae; genus Benthosema; species Benthosema pterotum. Next base: position 46,186,168 of record CM076965.1, read on the forward strand.
AAAATTATTTTGTGCTTGGTTGGCAAAAGAAATAACAACGATGCATGTTGAAGTTTAGGTAACCAAGCTTGGGCATCTTGTACTACAAGCTTCATCATAAAAAAAGAAATTAAAAAAATAAATAAAGAAAAAGTAACTCAAGGGGGCAAAGTAATTCACCCTCGGGCTCATGCTCTTGGACTCGTAACAAAAGATCTTATAGCTGACAAGTCACTGTTTTTTCCTTGACATTCTGTTCATGTTTTCTTTTTGTTTTCTTTTTCATTTTTTTCTTTAATGTGCATTTGTGTGGTGTGTGTGCGTGTATGTGTGCGTGCGTGTGTGTGTCGTGTTTTCCCCTATCTCTGGTCATTTCTGTGTGTAGTAGCAGTAGCAGGAGTTGTACCTTTTTCTAAACATGTACTAGTTGGCCATAACTGGCTGGAATTGCTGGTTAGAATACTGCATGTTGTTCAAGCTGAAATTCAAGCCGTCCATAAGGGACTTGTCGTTGAGGCCGCCGTACGCGGCAAACACGTCAAAGGCATTGCTGTACTGCAGCGGGCTGAGGCTGAGCGAGCTGTCTCCGGGGAAGAGAGCGCTCGGGCTGCCCTGACTCTGCAGGTTGGGGAACACAAATTCCTTGGCGTTGGGGGACAGGGCCGAGGGCTTCTGGTGCTGCTGCGCGCCGAGGCCCAGTCCGTACAGAGAGTGCATGGAGGTGGAGATGGCTTTCTGTTTCAGGAGGCCGTTCACGTTCAGGCCCAGGTTGGTTGGGGAGGTGCGCGCCACCTTGTTGCTCCCGGCAGCGCCGCTGCCGTTGCTGTTGCCGTTGTTGCGGCCGCTGCTCTTCATCTTAGTCGAGCCGAACTTGGTGGCGGCGAACATGGCAGTCGTGAAGGTCAGCGGCTGGGTGGAGCGGGGCATGAAGGTGGGGCTGACGGCCGCCGAGTGGCCGAAGGGGGGCGACGGCGAGCTGGAGACGGGCGAGGTGCCCACGGCGGGCTCGCAGATGGGCATGAAGACCTGCGCGTCGGGGTTGAAACTGTTCTTGATCTCCTTGTCCAGGTCCAAGCCGCCATTGGGGGTGGTGGCGGCCGCGGCGGCCGCCGCGCCGTCGTTGCTGTCGTCCACGTACAGCACCTTGACAGGGCCCTTCTCGCCGATCTGGTAGGACACCTCGAAGGGGTCGATCCACACACTGAGGTCCTGGGGCAGGTTGTGGCGGACGTCCTCGATGTCCAGCCCGCTCTCTTTGGCCGCCTTCTCCACCACGGGGTCCACCTTCTCCCCCACGTGGATGCACCTGAATCCTGAGCCTTTGTATGGCTTGTCCGGGTACCAGTGTCCCTCGTACTTCTGCTTGAGCTGCCGCTCCAGCTCCTCGCCGAAGATGTTGACCCGCCGCCGCGGCAGTTTGTTGTACAGGTAGGAGATGATGAAGTTGAGGGCTACTTGGATTTCAAGCTGCATAGCGGACCGCTGAAGTGCACCAGATGTGTGAGACGACTGGGTGTGTCGGGATGTATCCACGGGGTGGGCGTCGCTTATCCGTGTCAGGCTGCCGAGGATCTCCGGGGAGGACAGGGTGTCGTCTGGCACCAGGCAAAAAAAACAAGGAACTACTAGAGCTTAGTTGAAACTGGTTGAACGAACCAAAAAAGTGCTGGTTTTGTAGAAGTGGTGTTCTTCCACAGGTCGAGTGATCTTTTTTCCTTTCTTTTCTGAAATAATCACAAGTGGGAGGAAAAAATACCATGAGTGTGCTATTCCTTACTCCAAAGAAACAGATGAACAATTTTAGTCGGTAATGTTACCTAAATAGTATACCCCCCTCCCCACGCACACGCGCGCACACACACACACACACACACACACTAATATTGCAGAAGGGCAGCTCACACATTAGTCTAAAAATGTCCTGCGTGGACTGAAGGACATAATGTTATAAAATAAATAGGCCACGCTTCACAATGTTCTTGGTGGCTGCTACCTCAAACCATATAGATACAGTACACAGAAGCGCCCTTTAAACACTAACCCCTAAGGTGCCTGACAGCCAAGTATGTATATAGCCCTTGTATTGCTGCACACATACATTAATTTAGACGGAAATAGGATAGAAAGATAGAAAAAAATGAAAATCTTTAGTATCAACAGTGGCAGATGAGGTAGCAGATGGAGTGGAATGCGTCACCCAATGTTAATATGGCTATTTTAATATGCCTAATTGTATGATATTTCATACTAAGAACGCTCAGGCTTTCTCTGAATCTGTGCTCTGGGATTGGTGTTACATAATAGATCCACCACAGCCTAGCCCTGTGTCTGTGTGTACAGTATAGCTAGTAGTCGGTCAGTGAACGGATCACCTACTGAGAAGGTTATCATTAAATAAAACGACCGTGACAGCGATGTAACAAGTTAAAGCGGCCGTGCTGGTAGATGTAAAGGTTAAAACCTTTCGTTCGCCGTTCGTTTATCAATTGGCAAACGTGATCGGACGAAGTGGAACAAAATGGAATGTTCTGGTCAGTTTAGTTGCATTCAAAATAGCAATGAATGCTGGTTGCCGTTTTTATTACAGCCTATGTGTCCCTGTAGCTGGTTTAATGTATGCTATACGCACAGCACCGTCGTATAGTCGGAACGACTCGGTAAAAAAGGGGAGACAAGTCAAAATAAACCTCGAATAGGACAACACCGCAAGTTCTATTTAATATTAGAGCAATCTGCGTCGGCGTGTATCATTTACCCTTCGCTGTCATCGACACATCGTCGCTTCGAATCATTTACGTTGCATTATATAAAGAAGTTTGACCAGCAGAGCAACGAACCTCAGGGCTGGGCTGAAGATAGTCGGGCGGAGAGTGAATGAAGCCTAGTGTGACACTTGGTATTCCATACGCAGCTAAAACTCGATTTATGCATTGGGCTGAGGAGGAGGAGGATCCAGAGGCATGGAATGGAATGGAATGGAATGAATCGATTCTGCCTTTCACTCTGATCTAATACATTATTACCCCTGAAATAAAACACCTTTCAGCAGCACAGCAGCACGGTTTGGTTTCAGTTCAGATGCAACACTATTTGGACCCAGAAAATAGATGGATGTTTTACACACACACACACACACACACACACACACACACACACACACACACACACACACACACACACACACACACACACACACACAACCCCTCCCTATAACTTGGTGGACTGACGCAGCAAATCAGCTTAATGAAACCCTCCGTCAGAACAGAGCTTACAGTAGACAGCCCAACAGCAAGCAAAAAAAGCAAACACAACATGCAGAGGCATAAAAAAGCCCAAAACGATACTTACTTTTCCGTTAGAAAAAAATCAAGAGATTCTCAGTAGTTTTGAAGTACCGTTAGTTTAGTGCAAATAGAAGAAACAAAAAAACAAAACAAAACAGTTCGGTAAGGTATAAATACTGTCTTCACATAGAATATATTATCACCATGTAAAAAAAAAAAGTAATTCCAGTACATGAAGATCGGGAGGATTGACGTTACGTTTGCTTTTTCTTTCTTCAGTTTCTTTTAAGGTTATATTTTTGTTGTTTTTGTTTAGTTTTCGTCCCCGTGTCCTGTCCTGTTCAGCAGGCTTTGCAAAGCGGCTCCTCGCTCCCTCCTACTCGGGAGTTTTTACAACTTCGTCCCCCACCGTCTGCGGAGCGCCTGTATTTATAGCCTCCGCCGCGGGCACGAGGTGGGGGAGGCGGTGACGCGCTTTCAGAGCAGGGCCGGATTTAACTAGCTCTGCTAGGGTGGGCTGGAAAGAATGGCAGGGTGGGCTACATTCATATGAAGCAGGGCTTTTCAATATTTTTGACACCACGGCCCACTATTTATTCGGCATTTGAGCCACGGAGGGCCCCACAGACCCCAAAACTGGAGATTTCTTTTGCTTTTGTCCACAATTCCAGGCTGGATTTAGGAAACAAAACAGTCAAACATACAGATCAAAATGACCATTAATCTTCTACATTCTCTAGTTGTGTAGACTTGGGCTAATTCAGATGATGAATATTTTAACTCTTGAAAGTGTAAACATGAAACCCAATGGACCTGCAAGGGTCCTTTTGGTTTTGGGTTTCATGTTTACGCTCTCAAAGAATTACATCTGGTTAACCAACTTTCCACCATTTAGCTGGGGACCACCTGGAACCCTCTCAAGGACCACTGGTGGTCCCTGGACCACTGGTTGAAAACAACTGATATTACCTTTCATTGGGTGGGCAGGATGCACGTTTGGGTGGGCCCTGCCCACCCCTGCCCCCCTCTAGATCCGGCCCTGTTTCAGAGGTCAAAACAATAGGTATGCCGCGCCATTGGCTCGCTGCGCAGAGCCCCGCCCCTCCACGCCTGGCTCCAACTCGGACGCCCATTGGCCACTTCGCTCTGTCGATCACCAAGCCCGACGCTGGAACGCCTCCACACCAGGGTTGCCAAGTCCGCTGACTGTAGGCGGCTGTGGCATTCAGCTATTAATTAATATACCTTAGAGATGTTGTGTGGACATGATAAAAAAAAAGTTCCCAAATTCTGTATTTCCTAAAAAAAAAAAAAATCATTAACATGGTGACATCATCAATATGTATTTCAATAATGATTTTTCTTTCAGACCCCTTTTTTGAAAATGGCTGGAATTCCCCTTTACTGTAAATCAAATTCCCTTTGACAATAAATGGAAAGTTGTGTGGGTAAATATGTTTGTCCCACATAAAGATTAAATTGCCACTGACAATGCAAGGATAGTGATAAGGAGTCCCCTCACTTCACATATGGGTGTGAATTGTTTGAGTTGTTTCTTTAAAGTGGATTGTAGATTGTGTTTTTTGTTGGACTTGTTTGTCTCTAAAGTGCATTGGCTTCATTATGGCTTGTTGCTCCTTCCTATTATTGTTTAAACCAGCGGTTTAAAGCCAAGGACAGAGGTACTCTCAAATTAATATGTGCAGTATTTGTCCATGAACCAGCATGAGAAAATATGACATGCCATCCAGGCCATGGCCAAACAAGATGTCACAATTAATCTGAATGGGAATAATAGCCTACATAAGTTTTACATCTGTTTATTTGTTTGTATTATTGCGAAATAAGAAATCAAAAGAAGAGGCAGGGTTGGGGGCTAAGGAGATCAAGTTGGGACATTATATAGCCTAATAAGATGTTCATGTTCCTCCCCAAGATGTGCTACTTTACAAGTGGTAAACTCTTTTGGGCTTCGTGTATACCTGGCCGCTTGTTTCTGTCTCCAGATGTGGCAACAATCCCAACATGCACATTTGCGTCACATGCAAGTAAACCTATGGCTCTGATGACAGCTGATGCGAAGACGAAAATAATTAATTTTTAAGACACACGACGGAATAAATGACATCCACACGTGTGTGTCGTGTTCCCTGGTCCAGTGGTCCTCCCCACACAAACCCGTTGTCTCTAGTCCCTCTCGGGTTTAGTGTTGCACTGTTGCTGTGCGAGATGAACAGAGAACCAGTCAGCTCTTTGGCCCACAGACTTGTGCTTGATTTATACCGAAAATAGCCAATCTACAACCTAACAGAGCAAGTCGCTAACGCAACGCGTGAACATCGGCTATTTTCGGCGAGCGACGCCGCCCATTCCATACATATGGCAGTTTGAGATATGAGAAATACGTAACTGCTTCTATCTCAGTATCTAGAGTCATATAATCTATTAATGTGCTATGATTGTTATAATTCAGTAAAGTGACTGTACGATTCGAGAGTACTAGAGTCCTCCTCGACTCCCCAACAAGGTTATATAAAATGTGTTTGCAGTTACTTCATTGCTATTCATCGCTCAGCCAGAAGCTGGGGCAGCTAAACTAGGCTAAAGAAAGGTCGTGAAGGACGGTGACATATTGTATCACTTAAACATGAAACAAATATAACGCATACATTATAGCACAACACATAAATCCAGTACTGCTGACAGAGAGAGCCGAGAGGACTGTGAGGAGACTCCCTGGTGGAAGTATACATACAGCTGGCTCACAGACGGAGGGGAGGGGGTGGTGCCGAACGCTATCTAGAAAACACAGGCGTCGATTGGTCAGAAGGGGGCCAGGAGCGCTGTGATTGGTCAGAAACGGGGCAGGAGCCCCAGTGTTGAATGGTGTGGTCCGTATCTAAGGTGCTGATGTAGCTGTGCGCGTCATCACCAGCCTGGCTGTGCGTATGGCCTAAGCACATTTTTAAAGGGCTGTCTCTCTCTCTCTCTCTCTGCACGAGATAGATAGGGACTGTGGGATAATGGACTGGGGGAAAGTTAGTCTTATGGTAGAAAATGCATATTTTATTATGCTTGTGTTTGTACCAAGATATTATAGTCTGGGGTCATGGACAAAATGCAGACGATTACCAAATCATGTCTTCAAATTCTTAGCTTGGGTTCCCAGCTATTAAAGTTGTATTGAATGGGACTCCATGGCCTAATACATGTAAAGTAGGGTCCCAAAACATCTTAGAATCACAGGGATAATTGGGTTCATGATCAGCACTATTTTGTATAGGGTACTTTCTCTTTACTATATGCTCTATGATTCCTGCTGCTGGTAATAAATAGCACAAGTAAAAAAAAAAAAACAGTGATTGCTGTTTTCATGTTGTTGTTGTTTACGCTGTTTTTTATTAAGGCCAGTCATTTTCCAGATCATTAACCCCATATAATTTCCTCAGATATCTCTGATTATACCAGTTAGTAAATAGACTGTGGCCATAATTACACGCATCGGGTACCATGGAAAATGTTGTGTCTTAAGTACAAGTAGTCTTACATTGTACTTACTTACATATTGAGCTAGAGTAGACTGTTAGAAACTATACTTATAGGCCTGCCTCATTCATTTGACTATATTTATATAGACTTTACAAATGTAACCAACAATGTAACCAAATGCAACGCTGTAACCAACAGCGTGTAAAAGGTTCCTTTTGGTTACATTCGTACAGTCTCTGAGTGTTTTATACTCTAGTCACCACAACAGCTGTCCTTGTCACAGAGAAGGAAGGGAAGCAGTTGCTCCCAACAGTAGTAGGCTTACGGAGGACGTTTAGGCATTCTTCAAGTGCTTAGGTTTGCCAAGCGCGGTCATGTGCTCGCCGTGAGCTGTAAATGTGTGACAGGGCTCAGATGGAAAGAAGGAATTAGATCTATGGGACAGACAATGGAGCAGGCTGAAGCAGGGCAGAGAAGAGGGGAGAGTCGGCGGGTTCACAAAGGAGTGAGATTCACATGCTCTCTTTAGAATGCAAGTGGGCAGGGGAGCGAGCTGGTTGCCAGTGGCACTGGGATATGTCCACGGCCTTTGGCAAGGTTCCCTCTCCTTGTTGTTTTTATTGCATCGCACACACACACACACACACACCACAATGCGGGCCATTATCGCACGGCCACCAGGACCCAAGCCATATAGTTTACGATTTGGCAAAAACCTTTTATGGAACTTTACATACAACACGCTTCATGGATGATTTGCTCCCTGATGGGTAGATCATTTCTGTTTGTGCTTGTGCATGCGTATGTGCATGTTTGAGTCTGTGAGTCTAAGAGTGGGTGAAATACTTATGAAATCAAAACAAAGTGTGTACTCAAAAGTATGAGGGCACTTTATCTTAATGGTATCTTTCAACTAAGTACGTAGGTAAGCATATGAAATACAGTGTGTGTGACAGTAGCACCATGCTTTACTATCAGACAGTGCTGCAGCTGGCAGGACGCTTAAACCGCTAGGCTAGTGGCGACTGGTGAGGCCTGTTGAAATGCTATAGCAGGCAGCAACTGCGAGGCGCGTTAAGGGTGCTATATGGTCTTAGAGTCTAATCCCCTACACATACTTCACTCCCTGCCTCTTCTGTAACTATACATTCTCATGGAAGAGCGTAACCCTTTTAAGATCGCTAATCCCCAATCAATCTTCAAAGGGACTCTGTGCCTTAATTTGAGTCCAGGAGGGGAAAAAAGTGAAGTTGGATGAACAAGTTATTATCTAGCTGTCTATTTCTACTGTTAAGCCCCCATAAGCCTCACGCGTGAGACAATTAGGCCTACATAATGCTTCAGGGCTTGTCAGAGATACGTCCATCACTGTCCATGCATGGTACCTTTAGATACTCAGGGCTTAACTGGCATGCAGTAAAACACTGCTCATCTTGAGTTTTGGAATGTAATCTAATGAAGTGTAAAACAGAAGCGGGAAACTAAAGTTATATTCAATTGATATAAAGTGTTTGATTTGGACACACACACACACACACACACACACACACACACACACACACACACACACACACACACACACACACACACACACACACACACACTATTAGTATTGTATTTGTTCTGTCAGGGGTACACTTCCAACATCTTCAGAATCGCCGGCCTTTTAAACATGAGCGACCTTGAGTTCATCCTCACTGCCCCCCCCCCCACCAACCCCCTCAGCCATCAGATGACAGGCCGGTTGGACACGACTGTACCCGGCGCAGTGCACAGAGGACCATGTGGACAACAGGAATGTGCAGACACATGACAGCACATAATTGAATGCGGTTTTTCAATTTATCTCGGTAGGGGGAAAAAAGGCAATTGGATTAGCACAGGGTGGGGGTGGGGGGGTGGGGTGTCATTGCTGTGGAGTGCGATGGCCTCCACCCAATCTCAAGCACGCAGGCTCAGGAACCACCTGGGTTGGTCGGTTTGTAAACAAACAGAAGCTGCATGCAATGTAGCGTGCGCATGCGTTGACCCGACCTGCAAGCGAGTCGTTCATTTGACTCTGTATACGCAAAGCATTTGCATGCTCCTGGAGTGACACATGAACAACTGGCAAAGAAGGGCCTTTCTCTATGTGTGGAGTTTTGCATGTTCTCTCCTTGTCCCCTTTAGGGTGGTTTAACCCCCACAGAAAACATGCGGTAATCCTGGCCTCTAAACTGCCTTCCCCTGGCCAGCCTGAGGAAAGTGGAAAGGAAGTTATAAGGTACATCCAACCAGGGATAATGAAGCATGAAGCCAGTCCGTTGCCTCCCCTGGTTGGCAGAGGAAGCATAGAGCCCAGGATTATGTTAGATAATTGACACTGAGTGAAAAGAAATGGGTTGCAAAATTGTGGGATGAAGATTTTATATATTTAAAAAAAAGCAGGTATAGCAATATGGGCAGTGTGATGGGGTGCACAAAGTGCATGGTTAAAAATAGCAGCGGAGCAGGGTAGTTAAATAGCAGCAGATGTAATAACAGACATGTACATGAGATGCATCTGTGTGACACACACACACACACACACACACACACACACACACACACACACACACACACACACACACACACACACACACACACACACACACACACACAACTAGCTATGCATGTACCTCCCACTCTCTCAGCACCCAGCAGACGGAGGAGCCTGTCTTTGACGTCACGGCTTGTTATTACTTAACACGGCTCTGCGGAGAGCCCGGGGCTTCACTGACACACACACACGCACACGCACACACACACACACACACACACACACACACACACACACACACACACACACACACACACACACACACACACACACACACACACACACACACACCCTTTGAAGAGCAAAGGGAGAAGGTGGGATGCAGATTGGGGGGAGGGTGGGTGTGTTACGAAATAATGTACTCCAGCTGAGAGGTGGGAAGAGAAACCATATCTCTGTGATGAATCTATGCACCGTGACACTGTCAAGATGAAGAGCTTTTGAAAATAGATAATACAATTATAAATATTTATTTTGAAATTCTGCAAATTTGTTTTGCAAATAGCCATTGGAGGTATATAGGAATAAAGTGGTTGATCTGGTTTTGATGTATTAATTAACATGTTTTACCTGCGATATGGACTTAAATCAATGCCATTGAGCCCCGAGAACCACTGGCTTATGTCATGGATTCCATTTGAAAATGTACTATATACACAGGCGGTGGCAAAAGCATTGTTTGCATTAGTTGAAAAATAGGCATAAACTAGAAAACTATTGTTAAAATAGTCCAATCAGCTCTTCACTTTACAAGCTATGAACAGTAAACTCATCGGTTAAATACTTGAATGTGCCTATCACTGACATCTCTGAAAGGTTATTGTCGAATCTACCGTATTATCCAGTAACAACACATTGTATTTCATTGAATGGGGTCCCACCTGCTTACTAGCTTGACCTACAAACTCAAAGTGTACATTATGAGATGTAAATCTGATATAATTATTATTAATATTCTTAATTTTTTCCCTCACAATGTTCACCTTTTATGACATGTCCAGAATTTAGGCTGCTAGCTCGAAAGCGATGCACTTCATAAGGCTCATAATGTTGAAAGACTCTTCAAAAAGTCTAATCATTCAATTCATCATTTCTACTTTTTCCCCTAACATTCAAGGCTCTTCGACTCTACCAGGTAACATAATATTCCAACTTTCCACTTAAGGCCAAACAACTCAACCCAAGGCACTTTCACAGTCTGTCTGTCTGTCTGTCTGTCTGTCTGTCTGTCTGTCTGTCTGTCTGTCTGTCTGTCTGTCTGTCTGTCTGTCTGTCTGTCTGTCTGTCTGTCTGTCTGTCTGTCTGTCTGTCTGTCTGTCTGTCTGTCTAACTGTGTTGATTGTTGTGATAGTGCAACCCAACTTGACCTCTGGATCAGCCTTATGCTTGAAAGGCTAATTATCTTATCAGGGATATAGACAGGGCAGGGATCAGAGGGTGCAAGGAGTGTGTGATCAGCTGTCTGTCTGCATAAGTACACCAGATGGTTCCATTAGTAAAGGTAGTTTTAACAAACTGTTCCCCATGTTGAGAGTTGTTTGTTTTTGTTATTATTATTATTATTTTAACTATTTCAAACATTTTGCAAACTGTACAACAGTGAAAATAGCAGACCTAGAAGCTCATAAAGTGTCACATAGTGAAGTGCTGTGAGCTTGTAGATCTTCTATTTTTAGTAGTTTGGCTCCCAGAAAGACACATTTCACTTCTAGTGCTATCTATTCAGTGGTGGGTGATTTTTAGTAACGATAACATATACAGTATAATATAAATAATATATACTTGATATAAAAATGTTTCTGTGATTATTTAAAAATACAACATTGGCATCAAACTAATACTGCAAAAACAAGTATCCGAGTACCCGACGGTTTCAAAAAAGGATCAGACCTAAAAAAGTAATAAGCTAAATATACTGTATGTTTTCAAATAATTAGTAAAAGAAAAACAAAAGTGCAGTATTTGCCTCCAGGGTAAAAGTATTTAAAGTATCATAGAATGCTAATACTCAAGTAAAATAAAAACTGTACATTTGTGAGAACCCATACACCCGGTACAGTTTGAGTACACAACAACAATATGCCACGTTCATCGTAGAATTGTGCATGTACCGTATAAACACCACCAGTGCTCATTTATCCATATGTAAGTGAGAGTGTACACATCTATGTAACCAAACGGACCCAGAACAGAGTTCAATTACAGCTCGGGGGCTCTTCCAGCGTAAGCATGTTCTCAAAGATATCAGCCCTAATTAGTTAGTTCAGCACGTAGAGCGACTCGCAGAACACTGTGTTACTGAAGACGAGACATGCTCCTCGGACGTGATAAACAGCATATGTTCCCCCCTCTACCCCCCGCCCCTCGCTTGCTTTCATGTTTCTGAGAGCGACGGAGCCAGCCGGAGATCAATAACCAGGCTTTTCATGCAGATCCACATTCGGTCGTGCGTTCAAATTACGGTTTTCGTTCTGCATGTCAGTGTGGTGGTGGTGGTGGTTGTTGTTGTTGTTGTTGCATCTGTTGACTAGTGCCCCAGTGCGGTGCCATTGAATGAATTATGTAACAGGCCCCGCTGCTGGGTTATACGGGCCAGTGCGGGCAACAGAGGGGAAAATGTGCATAATGCCGCTACCAAGACAACTGATAACATTAGCGTCTGTGTTTACATGTTCCGTACCATGTAGGTCCTTGCGCACGCACGCAGGTGCGTGTGTGTGTGTGTGTACTGTACACTTTGTGGCGTAGCGCAGCAGCTTAATGAGTAACCTGCAGCATTTGGTAGCTCGTCCAGGGGTGAAATTCCATAAAGCGAAAGTTGCCCTTACCCACTTTCGCTGTGTACGAGGCCAGCGTGTGTTTCTAAAAAGTCACGGTGAGAATGAATCCCTGTGCTCTCGTTGGCGTGCATGTTAACAGAAAGGACGACAGAGGTCAGGTCAGATTCCTCTCAATACGCAAACTAAGAATGAAAGTCCAGGGCAAACCAATAAGTGACCCAACTCCCAAAGGCATGCTGACCACTGTGCAAAGTTTGACCTCTGGCACACAGTAACAGATTAAACATTGAAGCGAATGCTTAAAAGGGGAATTACACCCATTTTCAATATTTTTCTGAGAGCGTACAAATGTGAACCAAATGAACCCGTTATCCATTTGTACGCTCTCAGTGAAAAAGAAGCGTCTAAAGAAATCCATTAACATGGTGAAAATACATCTTGATGATGTCATCAAGATGTTTCACCATGTTTACTGGTTTTCTTCAGACCTCCATTTCTTGGGAACACAGAATGGGGGAACCATGTCCACGCAGCACCTCTAGGGTATACTAATGACATATTAGAATGTTGAAAATGGGTGGAGTTCCCCTTTAACGGATGCTAATGGACTGGATTTGACTGTCTGTTGCAGGCCTATAGACCTGCGCAGTGACGTCACCGCCCCTGTTCCAGAAACGGATTCCCCATTCATTTTTCTCATAGACTTTTCGAAAATAATTTATATAAAGACGATTACACCGCGGACAAAGCCAACATGAGTCGTGGCGAATCATGATGACACATACAAACCTTTGGGACAATCAAAACATTTCTAAGATGAAAAACGAAACAAAAAGTCTTGTATCATGCCGTTTTCTACTTCTTCCTAATTATATATTATATGACGATATTGTGTTTGTTGTCATGATTTGTCACGACCCGAGTTGGCTTTGGCCGTGGCACAATCGTGTTTTTATTAACCATTTTCGAAAAGTCTATGAGGAAAATGAATGAGGAATCCACTAGTGGAACAGGGCTGGTGACGTCACTGCGCAGGTCTATATGGGGACCCAAAAATGGAAAGACATATTTTCCGTTTGTTTCTCCTCCTGGGCACACCAGCTCCTTTCCTTGTGCAGAAACTGGAATTTGCGGTTTGGATCGTCCCATTGAGTTCACTTCCTCCTGGGTGCTTCTGGGTTTATTCCTACTAACAACGATACAACGTGTGGCTGTGAGTACAGCTGTGGGATAGTAATGAGTGAGTGCCGAGGTGTTCCTAATAACTAGCACTCATTGACACCAATGAAGACCAGCAAATAGATCAATTATCCTGGTAAATGCAGTGTTAGTTGGGATACAGTAGCCATGCCTGGGAAGGGTAAGTAGTGTGTAAAGTTATCTTTTAGTTAGTTGCCATTTAGATTACAACGCATTGCACATCAGTCCCTCAAGCACCAGCACTATTTTCTGATGCCAAAACATTATGTAATTGTAATTTTACTCAAGTACAAAATGAATACAGGATTTTTTTTACAGTGTTTATATAGTGTGGTACGAATACTCTGAGTACACAACTGGGTTGTGTACCAGTACCAGTGCTTCTGTACTCAACTGTACAGTATAGTTTGCTTATAAAGCTCCCCTGTGGTGTCTCTCCATCTCCCTCACACTGACCTTGCAGCCTACACAGTACGTGCACACACACACACACACACACACACACACACACACACACACACACACACACACACACACACACACACACACACACACACACACACACACACACACACACACACACACACACACACACACACACACACAAACACAGGGAACAATGGCTGCAGGGACTCCAGGCATGATGGGTAAACAACACCAGTGCATGCACGGCTAACATTATTACATTTACACATACAAGACACGCACACAGATATCCTAGAACACACGCACGCACACGCACACACACACACACACACACACACACACACACACACACACACACACACACACACACACACACACACACACACACACACACACACACACTATTTCACACAAAGACGGAGCTAAACATTTGTACAAAAACATAGGTCTAGCACTCCCACAGACACACACACACACACACACACACACACACTCACTCACTCACTCACTCACTCACTCACTCACTCACTCACTCACTCACACACATCACAATCACAACCCATTAGCCCCCTTGGATATGACTTCAGTCGCCGTGACACTACAGTTCACTATGTGACACAACGGAACATAAAGAATTTCCAGTGTACTTGTTTGTGTGTGTGTGTGTGTGTGTGTGTGTGTGTGTGTGTGTGTGTGTGTGTGTGTGTGTGTGTGTGCGTGCGTGCGTGCGTGCGTGCGAGTGAGTGAGTGAGAGAGAGAGAGAGAGAGAGAGAGGGGGGGGGGGGGGGGGGGGACAGAGAGAGATTCAGCGACTCCATTCCAAGAACACGTACACACTCCACAGAACTGTATGCTCTAGATGGTGGCTAATGACTGGTCGATCACATGAGGGCTCTTTCAGGCTAATTGTCAGTCCATATCTGCCCTCCTCCTCCCTTCATCACATGCACTATATGGTGGCTCAACGCATTAACACAGGGGTCTACAAAACAGTGGGCCTGGGACCCCCTAGCAGTTCCACAGAGTTACTACAGGGAGTGTAAAGATCCAATAGGTTATTTTTTTGTTTGATGCGTCTACACACGATCCGATTCAACCCTAGCGTCACTATCCTGAGAAGAGATTCGGCCGAAATGGAAGATTCCTGAAAACTTAACACCTCACCTGCAAACAGTAGAGGCTACACAAAAACGATTTAGTATAGAGCGAGGGAAAGAGCACAGCAGGTACCAGAGCCAAAGGATTAGTTTAGTATTGTGGGTTTAGGCTGTTAAATATGGTAATACACATTAACGTTAATCCAGCATATTGACACATCACATTAAACACTGTTTATTGGAACCGAGCTGAAATGTTTGGCAGCCTCGGGGGCGGATGTAACAGGTCTCATTTGGGGGGGCAAGAGAACATGTTGGAGGGGCAAGAGAAAATGGTATTGGTTACAGGACTTTTATTAGTCAAGTAAGCATCAATAATAACATCAGTTGTTGTTGAAGTTGCAACAGACACACATGCATAAAGCTAAAGGTTTGACTCAGAGAGTTTTTTGTTTTCAATGATGAAATGCTGTTGGTTTAGTGGTGCCAAAATTGTAGTTAGTAGCAGTAGTAGTGTTTCATATATTCATATTAAATATAAGCACTTTAATTTGAAATATCTTGGGTTGTTTTGCATGACATCGTGTTTGGGGCAGACTGGGTATTTAGGGGGGTATTGCCCCCCCATGCCCATGCCTAGATCCGCCCCTGGGCACCCTCTGAATGAGACCTGGATGAGCAGGAACCAGTCTGAGAAAACTCATTTCCAGCCTTCCAGGCCGCTTGTTTTCGTTCACGACCCGTGCCTCCTGACCACAGGTGAGAGTACTGGGAACGGAGATTGCTCTGTGCACTGCCGATTCCACCAATATATTTGTTGGAGCCTTTGTCAGAGTACCTGTTTGTTGTTGAGTCTCTGGTACATAACATTTTCATATGGGGCTCCATGCAGTACAATTTGGTGGTCCTTGACACCAAAACATTCGAGAACCATTAGTCATTGTGGGCACATTGGGAGATGCATGAACTCAAGGCTAGGTTGATGTGTTTCTGTATTTGTTGATGAAGACAACACTAAAGTTTGACTAAAATGTTCATGACAGGCTGGCTAGGTGGTGACCTGACAGCCATGACTCATTTGTGTGTCGTTGCATATATATACTGCATATAGCAATTGGGCACACACCCACACAAAATCCACAGCTCTTGCATTATTCGTTATATTCGCAGGATATGGTCCCATTTTAAAAGAAGTGTATTTTCTCATGCAGAAAACTCCATTAAAATGGCAGCAGGCCACATTCAGCTCCATAGAGTGAGTAATGGGAGCCTGAGACAGAGTGAGGTCAGGCCTGCTGCGGTAATGATGTCTGCTGTGGTGGATCTGTATCCCTGTCCAGCGCTGGGAGAAGTAGACTGACACCATTTGGACTTATAAGTAGCAAGAAAACACCATGTTAGAAATAAAGGCCAACGGACTGGGCCGTGGCTCTGTGGTCCAGGCATGCTGGCCAGCAGCCCACGACCCTGGCACTGTGCCGCGGGTTCGACTCCCAATCCCGACGGCCTCTGCTGCATGTCACCCCTCCATTCTCTCTCCCCATGTCCGTCCTGCTATAAAAAGAATAAAACACAAGCTACAGCCCTGATAAAGAAATAAAGGCCAGTGTTCAAAATGTCACTTAAGTAAAATAAGGAATTGTCATCAAAAGAGTAGAAAGCAAAGCAGTAATTTAACAATTTCTATTTTGAATGAATATTCCTCATAAAATGTGGGGCTTTAAGGACAACTTTGGATGTTTTCAACCATATTTAAGGTTGTTATAAGACAAAGTAAAATGTTGTCGTTACCCTATTGGCCTGAATATTAGACTGTGTTTTTTCTCCCAATGGAAATATCCTAAAAATAGGGGTTGTCAGAGTTACGGTATTCGGGACAATACGGTAATTGCTTTTTATTTGCTGCTTTCTTTGGTTCGAACATGGAGCTAAATATGTATCTTTTGTATGTGTACAGTATGTGATTTTTTATTTGTTATTATTTGCTATAGTAGATTCCATGAAATTACATCTGGCCACAAAGGTTGACAGGATATACTGTGATATACCAAATGTGAAGGTAGAGGAGCTATGGGCGATGCATCAGTGTGTAAGCCTCAATATGGCAGTTTGTCTCAGTAGATCCTGTGATCTTTGTGGCCATAAAACCAAAAAAGCTACAAAGTATGCGTTACACCTCAGTTGAAGGTGGTGGAGCAGAAACCCTATAAAGTACTGAAAAATGTGAAAAGGTTCTCAAGTAAAGTACCTCAGGACTGTAGTTGAATACTATAGTATTCCGGTCCTGGCTTTCTGCCAGTGTTGAGTGGAGGGTCAGGCTGCAGGGTGGGAGGTGAGTGCTGTGTGGTAATGAGGTGTATGGTGGTGGATGGAACACTGCACACTGATTAACTGTTGCAACAAGCGCGTGGGTCAGCCGCTTGGTGTCGTCAGCACGGGAAGACAACATGCTTATTTTTTGGGGAGAGAGTGACCAGAACAACTTCATTATTATACCAGTGTCTACACTGGAGTGTTTCAAAATGTCTTACGGAGAGTTTCGTCAGACTTCTATTGGTGAATCAGTGTCTTGTGGGTGGTGAGGCTATTGCAAAGTGCAACGCTGAGAGTGTAGTTACAATACAACATTGATAAGAAAACAATCGCAATATTGCGATACAGATATATGTACAAATAGAATGCATACTATGTAGAGTTTTGATCCACGCAGTACACAGGTCAATTGACTGATCATCTATTTATAAAGACAAAAAGCTGGTTTAAGAAAGGCTTTTGACCCTTAAAAAGCAATCTGGCCTCTTAACATGCGGCAGGCGAATGCTCAGTGGTCAATTGGGTGGGCTGCCAGTGCTTTGGTGGTTTTCAAGTTGGTGTTGCAGGGTCCAGAGAAAGGTTGGGAAAGGCTCTACACAGTGTGTGCCTGGAATGCATTGGAATGTGGGGTGGTTTGTGATGGTGAGACAGCCAGTAGTAGAAGGTGACACTCAGGAAGAATACATGAGAACAGGTGGAAATCAGTACATTTATTTGTTTTGTTTTAGCCCAGCTAACCTTAAGGCTCTAAACCCCTGTTTCGCAAACAGCGGATCGGGACCCATTTGTGGGTCGCGGACACATTTTACACGTCCCTGTAATTTTTTTTGTTTCCTACATTTTGGTTCAATCGTTATGTTTTGTTGTGGCTTTGCCGCTGTCCATGCACTTAGTGTAGCCAGACTTCCGTGGTGCAGGGCAGGCCAAGTGGTGCAGAATCCCATTGGCTTATAGGTGGCATTTCAGAGTATATGTTTGGCTTAAAAGGGAATTCCACCCATCTTCAACATTTTTTTCTGAGAGCGTACAAATGCAACCAAATGAACCCTAATGGGTTCATTTGGTTCCATTTGTACCAATCAGGATCGAGCAGCAGGTTCACATAGTGTAGCTACTCTTGGGCGCCCCTAGTGCACCAGGCTGGTACCACACGATGAATTTCAAATCACTTACCCTACCTTTAAGGGTCACTCAGTCAATCATGACTAGGTTGCTAATAAAAACGGGCCTGTTGTATCATGTTTCACCTGACCAGAAATTGCTACTTTCTGGAGCAACCCAAGCACAAAATTGAGGGAGGACATCCCCAAATATTTCCCAGATATGCCCCACACTTATAATGCTCTCTGCTCCCCTGTCCATGGAGTATTGTGTGCCGTCTCCCTTTGAACGCCACTATACTGATTTCTGATCCCTGCGGCGTTCCTCCGGTGCCACCTTATAGGCCAGCGTGTTAAATAATGAAACATCCGCGTTGGGCACGCCGCCACGCCGCCCTGCACGTTTTAATCTAATCTGTGGAAACATACAATTACTGGCGGGAGCGAGTGGGTCACGACGATCGTTTTGACGAGGACCCGATCTGGCAGGCAGCGAGCCGAGGCGATACGATCACATTTCACGGTAGAAAGGTATTGTGAGGCTCCCGTTACCGCGGCAGAGCACCAGCTCTCCGTTTACAGGACGCTTTTTCCAGCAGAATGCCGTGTCATCAGCTACTGTTGTGTTGCATGATGCAGGCCTGGCCCAGGGTACACATTAAACACCATGACCCACCCACCCAACCCCTCTCTAATTAACAACACTGGAAGAAGTGCTCACAGTTTCTCGCTTAATTAAGTATAAGCATCAATATTGCAATGCAGTAAAAATCCCAGAATTCGAAATTGACTTGAGTAAAAGTATGAAAGTATTGGTACCTTCAACCAATGTTCATGTTTTAGGTTGTTATTAGACAAAATGAAAGATGGGGGTTAATTGTTTTGCATTTGCTGCATGCTTTAGTTTTAGCGATTTAGCTATTTTTGAAAGGGCATTTGAAATATACAGTATATACCGTATTGTCCCGAATATAAGACGACTCTTTTATAAGACGACCCTCATTTTTCAAGACCCATTTACAGAAAAAAGAACATTGAATGTTAAATAGTATGGCCCCTGAATTTAAGACGACTCCATTTTTTTGGGATATTACCATTGGGGAAAAAACATCTTATATCTTATATTCAGGCCAATAGGGTATATATTTTTTTATTTACACTCAACTGCAATTCATTTGTCTCTTAGTCTCACCCTCAATTCGTCTTGGCCTTGTCACAATCTCAGAGCAAATGTCTTCAGTCTCTTTCGCCATGAAGACTACTCGAGATGAGACAATGCAAAGGAAATGTACTATATCCATTGTGCAAGGAACCCATTCAGAAAGACTGTCTTATACAGAGTGCAGTGCTGGATGACGCACATATCGCTAGCGGTCTGCAAACCGACAGTTAGTACTATTGTACAGTAACAACTAAAGTCTCTGTATTGTGTTATGTTGTACTATTACTACAGAACAATCAAAAACCTCTCTAGGTCTTGGTCTTGTTCTCGACCCCTCTAGGTGCTACTCTCGTCTTGACCAAGTCCGTGATTGTCTCAGTCTGGTCTCGACCCCCCTAGGTCTTGGTCTTGTCTTGATCTTGACTACAACACTACTAAGTAGCCTATTGAGGAAACAGGAAGCAACCTATACTCAACTAAAGTAGCCTAATACAAATACCTCACAATAAAGTACTTAAGTAATTGTACTAAATTACTTTCTTTCCAAAATTACTCATCACCCTATGTGATGCTGAAAGTCGGTGAGACAACTGTGTCTGCATATATATATATATATATATATATATATATATATATATATATATATATATATATATATATATATATATATATATATATATATATATATATATATATATATATATATATATATATACAGTCGGAAAGTGTGTGTGTGTGTGTGTGTGTGTGTGTGTGTGTGTGTGTGTGTGTGTGTGTGTGTGTGTGTGTGTGTGTGTGCGCCCACGCACGCTCACGTGAGCACGTGCCGCATGCGTGTGTGTGTGCTGGGGAGGGCCGGCGGTCGACGCTTGTGAGGAAATGATGAAGGAGGGAAAACATTAGGTGACACGTGAAGAGGATATGGTGACACTCTGAGGTGTGGAAGACGCAATGGAGACGACGGGGTGGTGCAAGCATGACAGAGTGTGTGTGTGTGTGTGTGTGTGTGTGGGGGGGGGGGGGTCAATGAAGAGGTGTCAGAGACAGCTGGGAGGATGTGAAGGAATGGAGGTGGAATGATGGATGGATTGAGGGAGGGAGGAAGGAAGGACAGATGTGCCCTGAGGGCTGGCAGTGGCCTTTATGGCCCTTTGCAGTACAGAGAGGGGGTTGGGGTGTGGGGGTAGGTAGGTAGATCAGTGGATGTTAGGAGGGAACCGTGCACCCTTACAGGGCAGGGTTTCTTTAAGTTCATTTTTAGCTTTTAATAAGTGCAGACATACAGTACACTGAGATATACAGAGTAACAAATAATGGCTGGTATTCACAAATAGCTATGGTCTAAGCCAGGTATGGTGCAAGTCTTCTCATCGGCTGCATGGCAACAAATCAGGTCTAAGGCCTTGAGGTAGGCCATAAGCTAAGGCCTACCCCAGGCCCAGGTCTGGTGGTAAGGCTACACCACCAGACGTGGGCCTATGGGTAAATAATTACCCATGATAATTAATACCTGCCATCAAGACCTTCAACCCATGATGAAGCAGGGAAGTACAGTAACATTTTTAATTGGGGGGTCAGGTGATTTCTGGACTTTTTGGATTGCAGGTTTTAATTATCATGGGTAATTATTCGGTAAGCCCAGGCCCAAGTCTGGTGATGTAGGCCTTTGACCTACTACAAGGCCCCAGACCTGATTTGCTGCCATGCAGCCAATGAGAAGACTTACTATGGCTAAACCTATAGAAAAAAAAAGAAAAAAAAAAAAACAGAAACAAAATCAAACAAACAAAACAAAGCCAAAAAATAACAACAACAACTCCTATATAGTCAATGTACAAATCAGCTTATGGTCACAACTTCCAGCCAATACCGGCTGGCTAGTCAGGTGACAGTTATTCAGGCTCACTTGGGGGCATGAGTGTAAGGCGATCAACATGGGATAGAAAAGGCTGCCACACTCACATACTATACATTTGGAGACTGAGCCACGTAATGTGCATTTAATCTATTCCAATTTTTAAAAATGTGTAATATGTCAGATATACAGCGGGAATGTGAAAGGTGTTGTTTTTTTCTCCAGTGACTAAGTCGTTTTATCAGGAGAGAGTCACAAATGCAACAAGGTCAGATTGATATTCAGGAATGGTTTCAGGAAGGACACCAAACATGAAAATCACAGGCTCTATGGGAACAGGACAGTAGATCTAAAAGTTTTTAATGGCATCGTGGTCAACGTCTTGGGGTGTGTGGAGCCCCTACTTGAAAAGACACAGAGCCAGGGACCCCAGTAATTTTCCAAAAATTCTGCAAGCTTGCAGATCGCAAGTTGAAGTGAAAATGTAGCTCAACCGATCTTGACGCCATGTTGACTAATTTGCATAGAGGGGTGGCAAGGGTCCATTTGGTTTCTTTTTAAACTCTCAAGAGTTAAATTACACCTAAACATCCGATTAACGTAATTTTCAAGAATCTACACAATTAGAAAATGTAGAAGAATTGTTATTTTTGCCCGACATTTTGCTATAGTTTCTCTTGCCTAAATTGTGGACAAAAAACTTTAAAATTTGTGGTTTTGGGTCCGAGAGACTAAACTCAACATAAAATGGTGGTCCGCGGCTAAAATGCATAATAAATATTGGGCATGAAAATGAAAATGTTTGGAAACCACTGCTATAGAATATATGCAACTAAATATGCGACACAAGTACTTGTTTTTCTAGACGATATGTGATTTACGGTATATCAATGAAGTTACCACTGACAAAACACTTTTCCCCCCAACTTTTGTGCCATATGGGGGGGGGGGGGGGGGGGGGGGGGGGGGGGGAGACCCCCCGGACCCTCCAAAAATCGCCAATGTCAGAGAGCATACAGTTATGGGCGGTATGGAGGTGGGGGTGGGTGCTTAAAAAAAAAGAATTGATTGGAGAACAAAAGAAGCTTCCGCTGCCGGAACTAAAAGCCAACGATGCAAATGGATTCAAATCAATGCCGTGCTGCTCGTTTCTCTCAAAGAGCGAAAAAAAAGAAAGCCACTGAATTTCACTACGCCAAAAAAGCAACGGCAGCGAAAATGTAGACCAGCCCCCCACCCTGCCGATAAATGCCACGGTGCCTGGACAAGACGCAAAGACTGGAGGCCATTTGAGTGTGTGCATGAGTAAGTGTATATAGTAGTGCAGTGGTTTTCAACCAGTGGTCCAGGGACCACCAGTGGCCCATGAGAGGATTCCAGGTGGTCTCCAGCTAAGTGATGGACAGTTGGTAACTGAATGGACCTGTATAGATTTGTAACTCTTGAGATCGTAAAATGAAACCAAATGGACCCTCCCGGGTCCGGTTTCATTTTACGCTCTCAAGAGTTAAATTATATTTAAACATCTGAAATACTTCATTTTCAAGAATCTATGCAATTATACATTAGAATTCTTATTTTGAACAATGTTTCGCCAGTTATCTCTCCAAATATGTGGACACAAACTTGAAAATCCTTAGTTGTACCACTTTTTCGAGTCACATGTTGAAATACTGGATTGTGATTGGATTAAAATAATGGTAAATAGAACAATCCTTAGTTTTGGGTCATCAAATGGTGGTCCTTGGCTAAAATGCAGAACAGATAGTGGGCCCTGGTATGTACAGTAGTGTATAGTAGTGTAATCAGTTAAATATCACAGTTATGCGTGCGTGTGTGCATGCGTGAAGGGTGCGAGACTGACGCACTTAGCATAATAGTGATTAGGAGTGACCCGGGGAAGACACAGCCAGCAATTAGCATTCAGGGAGAGGAATTAAAGGTACACAGCTGGGCCTGTCTGCCGAGAAGGAGAAGTGTGCCTGATAGATGAAGGCACAGATACAGCCAGACAACACAGGCAGGGGAGGGATGTGGGCTAATAATCTCTTGGTCGGTAGTACTGCTGCATGCTGCGCTGGATCCACGGCTGTGGAGAGATCAGGGGCGGATCTAGGCATGGGCAAAATACCCAGACTGCCCCACCAAACACGATGGCATGCAAAACAACCCAAGATATTTCAAATTAAAGTGCTTATATTTAAAATGATTTGAAACACTCCTACTGCTACTAACTAACTACAGTTGTGGCACTGCTAAACCAACAGCATTTCATCATTGAAAACAGAAAACTCTCTGAGTCAGACCTTTAGCTTCATGCATGCTGCGTGTCTGTTGCAACTTCAACAATAGCTGATGTTATTATTGATGCTTTACTGACTAATATAAGTCCTGTAACCGAAAATGGTATGGGTGCAGCTTCATCGACCATTTACCATTTTTCTCCCGCCACCCCAATTGGGAAATGTTACATCCGCCCCTGCGAGAGCTACAACTTTGCAGAAAACGCGCTGCTCCATATTTCAACTCTTCTTTCGTGAATATTCATGAGGCTCCGCTTCATTGTGCTAAGCCACGAGAAGGCCGGATCTATAAGCTCCCAACGCATCGTGTGAGCTTGTAGATCGGCTGTTTTTTTGCAAACGGATATTGTGTTAACAATAGGAATTCAGAAATAGTAGCGGTTTTGGACATACATGGTTTTCCGCTTGTCAGAATGCATTTGTTTGCTCCCCTATATACGCATTAGTCATCCCTATAGGTTAGAGGCCACAACTCCCACAATATGTCTGCGTGTATGTGTGCACGTGTGTGTGTGTGTGTGTGTGTGTGTGTGTGTGTGTGTGTGTGTGTGTGTGTGTGTGTGTTTGTGTGTGTGTGTGTGTGTGTGCACGTGAGAGACGTGTTTCTTAATGGATGCCGTCACGCACCGGCAGATATTCATCTACCTTTAAATGAGATTTGTGCAAAGCTTTTAAGATGGCTTTATAAAGCGTCCATGTTGGGAGTGCAGTGTTCACACACACACACACACACACACACACACACACACACACACACACACACACACACACACACACACACACACACACACACACACACACACACACACACAGCCATCGGGGCTGCTTATCATTGCCGCTGTCACAGGCACCAAATTGGATCTTGTCAGCTTGTCTTTTACGATCATAATTTCGGTATCAGTAACCGGAACACTGGTCACCTCAGTCAGAACTCTGCAGGACAGCACTCCCTTCAGAAGACTAGTGGCCACTGAGGGTGGAATCCTCTAGATTTGAACAGTTCCGGATCTTAAACTGTCCAATTCTTTAATGCAGTGGTTTTCAACCTTTTTTTTTTATACCAGGGGCCACTATTTATTCAGAATTTGAGCCATGGACCCACCATTTGATGACATTTTAGCCCCACAGACCCCAAACTAAAGATTTATTTTGCTTTTGTCCACAATTCCAGGCTGTATTTCAGAAACAAAACAGTCAAACATACAGATAAAAAAATGACCATTCATCTTCCACATTCTCTAGTTGTGTAGACTTGGGCTAATTCAGATGGTGAACATTTTAACTCTTGAGAGAGATAATATGAAACTGGACCCTTGCGGGTCCATTTGGTTTCATTTTTACGCTCTCAAAGAGTTACAACTGGTTAACCAACTGTTTTGTATTCATAGCCTATTTCACCTTTTCGTGGTTGATCTCCTGTGTTTGAACACCTTATACTAAAACAACATACAGAAAAGAAATGTGTCTAGTGTGGTCAGTTGTACTTAGTATAGCAAATCAATTCCCTGTATATGTAATTTGGTTATCATGTGTGTTATTGCTTGTCTAATTATACTGATACAGGCATGTATAATCAGTTCATCGGTCGATTATTTAAACATTGTTTAGACATGTTCTAACAAGATAGATATTAAAGATGAATAATTCATTCCAAAACATGTTTGAGCTACTGATTAGGCTGGTATCCAAACTCATTAAAATTATTCTGCTTATTCTGACTGCATGCACTTGATTAAAAAATAGCGACACATGGGCCAGTCAAATTAAAAGGAACACTGTTTGTTCTTGATGCTGTAATTGTCATATTTTGCTTTTCAGTCGCTACTGTGTATGTGCAACTATCATCAGATTGTAAGAGAAAACTATGGTTAAGTGGGAAACATCCATGAAAAGTTGCCCCCCAAAATTAGGAATTAATTGAAATTCCTATATTAGTTAAATTAGTTAAAAAAAAATACTAAATTAGTTAACTAATTGAATAATCAATTAAATTACCATTCATTGATTAATTGTTGCACCCCTAATTCACATTGTCATGAATTCAGAAAACATTGCAACATTCACAATAAAGTGATTCAGGGATCCCAGGTGCCCACAGGTCCTGTAACCACACACATCTACTTGTCTAGAAATGGGCAAAAGAAAGAAGTATAAGACTTTGTGCAAGATAAGGTGCACAGAGTACCAAAGAACTGTCAAGATATATGAAGAGAACCCTGATGACTTGAAGCAACGATGGAGGGCTCGTCTGAGGACAACCTAGAGAGAGATGTCTGAGTGTGTGTCAAATTTTGCCACTTGCAAAATACAGTGTCGGTATCAGCCGACACTGGAAAGCTGGAAATATTCCTTCCTAAAAATGCCGCCCTGGACAACGCTCCACACGCCCCAAGCTTTTCTCCCTCCTGGCTCCAAAACTATGGCATGCACTTCCCACTGCAATCAGAGCCACAGACTCACTACTTACTATCTTCCAGTGCAGTCTGAAAACACACCTCTACAGGCTCCATCTCAGCCCATAGAACTTATACATACAAACCATGGCACTTGCAGTACCCTCCTAGGTAGTTTAGATAGCAGTGAGATACATACCGGTAGATAGCATTAGATAGCTACTTGATGTAAGTTGCTCTGGATTAAGCATGTCTGCTAAATGCCTAAATTGTAAATCGTATGTGTCAAACTGGTTTGCTCTCAACTAGGTATGACAAGCGGCTCCCGCAACACCACCTGTGTTTAATTATGAAAATCTGTCCAATCCTTGTGACTAACAGGTTATATGAATACGAAATACTGCACTCCATTCACCTGTTTTGGTTTTCCAAAGTCGACAAAATAAGTATCTAGGGCAATACAACTTCAAATAAATATTAAGGTTATTTCAAACCTTTGCCTCAATGACAAGAATGAACAAGCACATAATGCGCTGTGAACGGCAACCTGGTCGACTCGGCATTTGTTCTTTAGCGCCCTCCTTGGCAACAGGTTGTTATGACATCCAGCTGACTGAAGCAGTATTAACATAATTGCACTGCGAAACAAAGAACATGGTAGTCTACACAGCAGAGGTTCTCAAATATTTTCTGTTTCAAGGACCGCCAGATTGTTTTGAGAAGAGCCAATTTCCATGCCTATAATGTGGCCTGTAAAGTGGCTATTTTCAAGTAGGCTAGAGTTTAAAGTGGTTAAACTGTTAAACCTAATTGCTGTGAACACCCATTAAAATGAAAGCCTCTCAGGGACCACCACTCTGAAAACCACTAGTCAAAAGTCACTATAGTCGCACATCAGATCAAGCTGAATTGATACCATGGTATCATTTAGTGGAAATAACACAATTTCATGCACGCAAGGTGTGTGCGTTGTGCATGTATTTGTGGCCAGCGTGCACGCACACACGCACGCAGCCTTATTACAGCTGATGATGCAAGCTACTAAATTACTTAGCAGCTTAATCGGTAGCTGAACCAAGAATAGCAACACTGAATCCTTTTGTTTTGACTGCTTTCGTATTCACATGGCACATTTTTCCAAAGAGGCCGCTTTTGTTTCTCAACCTGCGCGTGTGCTCGAAATATTTAGTGGGCTTTGCAAGGCGAGGCAGTGGAGCAGTTTTCACATACAGAACAGAATGTGTGGAATTAACAGGGAGGCAGGAGGGCCGATGATATAGGAGCAGGGAAACATGGCAAAGTCATGATATTCATGCCGTTGCTGTCTTCTTGGACAGCCTCTGACCTCCGTATTTAAACTTGGTGTTGTTGTGAATAAATCACCCTACGCTGCGTCTCAAAATGGTAAATGGTGCATTTGCAGTATATAGCTCCTTTATCCAAGCCACTTTACATTCATCAATTCATACACCAATGAGGGAAAGAAACCATTGGGAGCAATTAGGGGTGTCTTGCCCAAGGACACTTTGACTAGGGATGGCCAAATGGAAAGATTTTCTTAACCGATCGTCGTCAGACCTCTGCCGGTTAATAACCGTTAACCGATAAGGAAAATGTGCTATTTTAATCCATTAAAAAGGGCCAATTATACGCGGCTACAACCGCCTTTTCCCCCCCGAGTCCCTTTTCCATCTCAAGCACTAAGCAATAACAATGGCTGCATTAGTTCTATGGACATCGCGTCTTAGTTGTATAAGCTATGGACACGTTCTGTTACTGTATCAGAAACAAATTTCGGGGACGGAAATGAGCAACCAATTATCAAATGCGTGCGTGCGTTACAGCACAAACACTTTGTGTTCGCTGCTCGACGAGATCACTTGTAACGCAGCGAGCGCCCTGTGCATGTGTTCTGAGAGAATCTATGTTAGATTAGGCTACTGTTACTGTGTACCTTTTGCAGTATTTTATCAATTATATCCATCGTGCGCAGCGATGGTCGAGGGAGAGGAAAGAGTCTGTGATCGCCTTCTTTGCTTCTTTTCTTTTTTGGAGGGTCGTGTTTGCAGCGCCGGCTATAAAGCACAGGGGCCAGGGGGGGAATGCCCCCCTAAACGCCCTTACTATAATGACGCTATAATGACGCTGCCTCATAAAGCCCCCCAATTGTGAAATGTTAGATCCGGGCAAAAAAAACATCTTCAAGTATGAATGCACGCGCCGCTCCAAAGACTCTTACTTTCGCATTGCTTTCACATTAGAACGGTCAGTCCCAGTGCAAGATTTACGCATACGCAGGCGCAGCCGTGCGTGCACGGACACATTTCAATTCATTCAGTCGCGGTCTCTCACCGAATGAGTTTTCATCCGACACACGACGTTCTCCAAACATATAACACAGACGCGGGGCCGTCTTGCTGCAGAACAAATCCATAGTCAGAGACAGGAATCTTTGTGCCTTTTTAGCCATGTTTATAATGTTCTCTCACACGGAGCTAAGCAATAACGTGTGTACTAGTCCCACACTCGGCACCCTGCGTATAGGCTACTGTATGATGCAATTTTAACAACTGTGCGCTGCGCGATAAATGTAGGCTACAATCTACAAGCTCACAGAGCATAAGTGAGCCTGCAGCACCTTCTATCTAAAACTAGGTGAATTATACCGCGCGAATACTGCAGTGTAATATTTATTTTACAACGTAGACATCTAAATGACCAAAGCTCTGTGGTGAGCCACGTGCATAATCTCCATATAGCCATGCGTATGCGCAGCGTGTGCCGTGATGCAGACAGACAGATAAAGCAATGGCTTTACTGACATCCATAAAATAAAACTATAGGCTTAAATACATACAAAGATAGATATTACCAAAGTTTAGTGAAAGCTCAGTGGCTGCTGGCTGCAGCGCACACACTCTGCTCCCCTGGCTATTGGGTAATAACGTGGATGAAATTGGAATAGTCCAGCGTGCCCCGACAGTCACGTGCGCTTTTATTTTTTATTTTATCAGTTAATCATTAGCCGTTAATGTTGTCGATAACCGAAATTCTTAACGATTAACGGTTAACGGTTAACTGTTGGACATCCCTAACTTTGACACGTAAACAGGAGGAGCCAGGATTCGAACTGCCGACCCATGGATCATTGGACGACCTGCTCTACCTCCTGAGCCACAGCTGCCACAAAATAAACCTTGTACGCCAACATGCTACTCCTCGGGACTTCCACGTGTAATTATTAATTCACAAAACTTGCTTTAATTATTGGCTCAATATTAATCAAACCTACAGATAAACCAAACCATTTGAGTACACTAGTACAGGCTCATATAGATTCATTGCGAGCCTGTATATAGTGTTTTCAGTTCTACTTTTGTGTGACACTGTAGTGTTTATGAATAAGAAGACGTAACAAGCTGAAATACGAGATCTGCTCTCAGCGATGATGACAACGTTTGAGGCATTAACCTCACTAATTCGTAATTTGTCCCTGTGATGTCAACTCGGATGTAAAGGTTGAAATGATAATCTTCAAAGACAGATTTGGAACCATTTTTTGTCACTTACACGCATGTACAGAGCTTTAAGTGGTTACAGCTGGCATCTTATCTACGGTACGGTTCTCACATCATGACATGCATTTAGAGTTAATCCATAGCACATCTGTCACCGGCGCAGTGACCGATGGCTAACCTCACCTCCCCCCTGTCCCCTTGGTCCTTTGGCCCGGAGCCTGGACTGGAATGATATGGTCCCCGAAGGAGACATGTGATTCAACGCAGGACACTGATGTCATCCAGACCATAACTTTCTCCCCCACCTCCACCCCGCCAGACTCTCCAGGTCTCAGCCAATGTGATTGTGAGATCAATGGATGCAAAAGGGCGAGGGGCGGAGGACATGGAGGACATTCCTTTAACATTCATTAGTGTCTTCAAAAAGAAATCAAAAAGTAGGTGATATTAACAAAACAAAACAAAAGTGTAGAAAAGTTACTCAATCGCATTTGTACGTAGTTATTCAAAAGTACACTTACGGGGGCAGCCAAAACGCGGTCAGATGAATGGGCCGTGATCATAGGCGGATATAGCAATGATAAGCCAATTGTACAACCATTTCCTACTCTAGAAAATCGATGTGGCCAATCAGGACACAGTATGCAAATATATTTGAATACTGTGTCCTGATTGGGGAATCCACCCCAATTTTCTGGAGTAGGAAATCGGCACACAATTGATCTATTCCAGACCAATCTGCTGACAGGCAATGTTTTGCCAACAGCTGATTTGGTCTGGCTTTAGCCAGGCTAGCATGGCGTCACCCTACAGGAACGTGTGGGCATGACGGCCGTATAATAACAACGTGTCGCGTGAGCGCCATCGGCGCCGTTACTTCCATCACCTCCAGCCGTGACGGGGAGCTGCTTGGACGTCTATATATGGCCAACAACAAACACCGCTGCTCGGCGGGGCATGACTTTTCACAGCAGCCTTTATCTGGGTCTACAGGGGGGTGGGGGGGTTGGGGGCAGTGTGGGCCGTGCGTGCGTGGCATATCTGCCTGGAGCAGACCGCAGTGAGCGCCATTCACACTCCACAGACTTGTGTTTGTCTGCTGTTATGTTTCCAGACAGACGCACACCTCTGCACGAGATTGACACACACACAACACACACACACACACACACACACACACACACACACACACACACACACACACACACACACACACACACACACACACACACACACACACACACACACACACACACACACGCACACGTGTGGTACATGTGTGCTATGCAGGCGACAGGTCCATGATATACCGTAGTCCCTGTTCTAGCCTTATCAGAATAAGTATAGAGAACATAGACAAACACACGCGCACGCACACACAGCCATAACAGTGCGTGACTCCTATATATGCAGCGGCCCAGGCTGCCGTGATTGTAGCGGTTTGCGAAGCAGATATGGTATCTGCGGGTGGAATGAATGCATAGTTTAAACGAATAGAAAAGGCATTAACCTTTCCTTTATTTAGCTGGGTGTCCTGTGGAGCCAATGAGGTGAAGCCGTATCAGATGGCAGCGCATGCTGTCCGCTCATGAATGAGAAGAGAAGCAGCTCCCTGCGTACACATAGGAGCAGAGTGGAACGGGCTCAATGCACACACACACACACATGAACCATTTTGGAAAGAACTAGGGCTCAGCTTCCCTATACCTCCTGTCGCAGGTGTTAGCACTAATGAAGCTATAGGCTCTGTTCCATTCAGGTCAAACACAGTCAGGGTTGCTGCTATATTGTGCACAAAGGCTCACTGGAAATGTAAAACACTAAACTCCACAGCTGTGGGTCTCAAAGGCCTGATTTACAACTGGCATCCAAATCTAGACCTGAATCAGATCTGAGTCACTTCGAGATTGCAATCTGATTGGTCACATGACTCATTTAAACAAATCAGATTCTAATCCTGCATGTGGCTCAGATCTGATTCAGGCTGGATTGGACTGGAAAAGCGGCCTTGAGGGTGTACAAATGGAACCAAGTGGACCCGTAAGGGTCTGTCCAAAAGCCTCCCTTCTCAACGATATCGTCACCGTTGGATGCCAACACTTTAGGCGTGTTTATGAAGTTTTACCCCCAAGTTTTATGAAGTGTGCACTGTATCAAAAAGAAAGTACAAACATTTCTCAAAAATGAGCAGGAACTAAAATATACTGTACGTACAGTAGAAGATAAGGATAAATAGTTCACACTTCGCACACTGTTTGGTAGCTCCGAGTAAAATGTATTTGGCACATAAAGAGGATGGTGAGGTTTCACCCCCCTGTGGGTCTCCGTCAGGATGAAGTGTAGTGCAGTGCAGTGTAAAATGAAACAGATAGGCAGAGTATAGCAAAAGAATGTACCATTTTATTATAAGCATTAGCGAGGACCGATTGTATGAAAATGGGTGAAGTCGTGCTTTAAGTTCCTATTCATCACTATCACAATGAAAACTCATCAAAAGTTGTAAACTTTTGGTCTTGATGTTAATGTTATATTATATAAGAATATATACACACACGCACACACACTGAGAGAGTGTAAAGGTCATGCTTGTCACCCGGGGTGGCTGACATGCTTGCAGGATACGTCACACTTTTCATTTTACATTTTCTCCTGAGACCCCCTGGAGTTGGAGTCATTTGTGGCTGTTATATTATATGTAAGTTGATCCACCAACCCCCTCATGGACGGTCACATGTGTATGGTGTCACTCTGATCTCTGGGTGCACCCCATGACCGCAGGATAGCACTGTTATCTGTGCCTCTGACACAAACATGCAGCCATGCAGGCGCACGCACGCGCACGCGCACACGCACACACACACACACACACACACACACACACACACACACACACACACACACACACACACACACACAGGCGATTTTAGGCTCTCCCAGCAGGGGTCATAGATCTGTAACTCTTGAGAGCGTAAAATGAAACCGAATGGACCCTCATATGTCCACCAGATAAGATGTTTTATATTTAAACATCTGAAGTTTATCTCCTAAATTGTGGACAAAAACTTAGTTTGGGGTCTGAGAGTAAAACTAAAATGCAGAATATATATTGGACCTTAGTATAAAAATGGTTGAAACCCACTGAATATAAGTAACTAAATATGCTAGATAGGTACTTCTAGACACTATGTGATTTATTTACTCATTTTGGAACATACCATGAATGGAATGAAAAATATAAATTTGCATAACTATAACCTATTTTTGGATGCCAGGGTGGTACCTCCCTAAAATGGCCAATGCGCGCACGCACGCACGCACGCACGCACGCACGCACGCACGCACGCACGCACGCACGCACGCACGCACGCACGCACGCACGCACGCACGCACGCACGCACGCACCACACACACACACACACACACACACACACACACACACACACACACACACACACACACACACACACACACACACACACACACACACACACACACACACACACACACACACACACACACACACAAGCATTTTCCAGGCCATGGAGACACGCACATACAATCCATGATGGCCGCTCCCAAGGTCTGGTGTGTGAACAACAGGATCACAGAGTGAAATGGAGCGAAACGTCCTCTCATTCCACTCAAATGTATATTCATACAACATAATGTGCCCTTTGGCAGTGATCGCATCTCATAATTTGGCACAAAAGTTGCCATTTGGCTGTCGGTATGGCGGTTGAATCTGGATACCAGATTGACATTCAGCCATCATGAGTGTGGATTTAAACTAAGCTATATTATTCTCTAGCTCAGTGGTTTTCAACCAGTGGTCCGGGGGCCACCAGTGGTCATTGAGAGTATTCCAGGTCGTCCCCAGATAAATGGAGACCCTTACGGGTTTCATTTGGTTTCATTTTACACTCTCAAGAGTTAAATTACATTTAAAATTCTGAATTACTTAATTTTCAAGAATTTTCACAATTGGAAAATGTAGAAGAAGTGTTATTCTGAACATTTGGCTAGTGATCTCTCCCGAATTGTAGAAACAAATTTGAAAAAATCCTTAGTTTTGGGTCTGAGAGACTAAACTCAACATCAAGAGGCAATCAATGGTGGTTAAAATGCAGAATAAATTGTGGGCCCTGTGGTATGAGAATGGTTGAAAACCCCTGCTCTAGCTAGATTATTCCACATTCTAAAACTGTGCGATATATACTGGACCTAGACTACAGGACCTGTTCCGATACACACCTAATCACACAGGTATGTCATGGTCTTGTTCTCCTTCACGTCAGAACTGCCCTCTGCTCCTTCAGCCCCAGGTGGAGTGTTAACTCATCCATATTTAACTCAGAGCTTGTACATAATGTAACCAAATGGACCCCGTCATTGGTTCATTCGTACATGCATACACGCCCAGAGGGTGACTTCAATTACAGCGTCGGGACGACGGCACACGTGAGCCTCCACGTGTGGCACGCGATCTTCCTCCCAAGTCCGACCGCCTGCACTGTCCAAGAACCCCCCCCCCCCCCACACACACACACACACACACACCAGGGGTGGATGTAACATTTCCCAATTGGGGGAAATGCTGTTGATTTAGTGGTGCCACAAGTGTAGTTAGTTAGTAGCAGTAGTAGTATTTCAAATCATTTTAAAGATAGGCACTTTAATTTGAAATATCTTGGGTTGTTTTGCATGCCATTGTGTTCGGTGGGCCAGACTGGGCATTGCCCCCCCCATGCCCATGCCTAGGTCTGCCCCTGACACACACACACACACACACACACACACACACACACACACACACACACACACACACACACACACACACACACACACACACACACACACACACACACACACACACACACACACACACACACACACACACACACAGGTGAACGGCAGCTCAGCAGGGAGGAGGAAAATGGCTGCAATTACCGTCCGTGTGGAAGGAAGGGGAAATGAATAGAGGCTAGCAGTTACATCATCACAATTATTGTGATGGGGATTCAGGGGTCCTGATGGGCGCCCACTGTGAACGAGTTTGTCCGCCTGGCTGCGGGGGTGTGTGTGTGTCGTTGGGTCTTGTGTGTGTGTGTGTGTCTGTGTGTGTGTGTGTGTGTGTGTGTCTGTGAGCGAGAGAGAAAGAGAGAGAGAGGTGCATGGGAGGAATGGTTCTGGTGTCAGTCGCCTTTCCATGTTCATCAGGATTTTTAATTGGGATTCGTTTATAAAATTAAGTCTAAATTAAATCTTAATTAAGATGAATTGATGGCCTCCTTCAAGAGAGATCCATTAGCCCATCTGTTTGTGGAGAGATCACACCCGGGCAGTGAGGAGTACAGTGAGGATGAAGACACATGCAGGCACTGGGCCTTGCATCATGGTTACCTCCTCCTTGGATCGTGTGAATGTCAGTGTGGTCACACATCGTAAAGTGCTTCAGAACAGCTGTCCGTTTACCATAGAAATACAGATCATTTTACTCCACGATGAGAGACAGAGGAGGGCGGGCTGAGAGACGGCGATCTGGGCAGTGATAGGGCAGTGACCACTTCCTCCATGAGGAGGAACCAAAAGCTGCAGACTACATGCAGTAAAAACTGCGAGGAGAATTTACAACCACCATCGGTGATAGTGTTGAGACTGAGATGCACGCTGTTCAGTGGCAGCAACGGCGCACAAAGCAATGAGTCTGATGGTCAGGCGAAGGAGGAGCCTCTTAGTTTCGCCAACATTTCATCATCAGCCATCTTCTCTATTCTGTCTCAGGCCCTATTCAGTCTGTCCCTGACTGTCTGCCAAGAGACAGGCTGGGTTTCTGTAGCAAAGTGTAGCATGCCACTTGGACACAGATATAATCAGCGTCTGTCGGAACTTGTCTTCCATCAGATATTTCCCCACTTGTTTAATTTGCGGAGAATGTAAACTGATTTACAGTAGGGTTTCTAGTGCCAATGTCATTTCCTTAGGCGGTAGTTCCACCCAAATGCCGCAATTTCTGCTGATATACCCTGCAGCGTATGTCTCGCCCAGCATGCTGGAGGAAGAGGTCAAGAAACACCTGACGATTCCAAGCTTACCACACCAATTATATGTGGTTTGTGTTGTAAATTAAACATCATGAGATGTTTTATTCCATGTTGCTTGGTCCGTGCTGTTACGTGCTGGCGTGAGATCAGACTTTTTTCACTACTTTTACTCGACTTGGAAAAACTTGAAATGTGGAGATACCAGGTTACAGTACTGGTTCAGTCAAACCTTCAGTGGTTCACATTTCAGATGCAAAAGGATACAATGTAACTCAACTTAAATTGACATCTCCTTTTCTCCCGCTATACCTCTGCTTGTTTTTCAGGACTCGCTGCTTCTTGTAAATATTTACTGAGAAAGATGCTTGTGAAATCATGTCCCGTACCCACTCCCATCAGCAAAATGCTACTTCTGCATTCTGGAGGCATCCGATGCCAGTATAAGTGATGGGTATAAAAGAGTTGTTTTGTTAGAGTCAGTTTTTTTTTAAAAAATGAAAGGAATAGCGAAAAGAAACAAACTAGGTAACAAAATAAGATGTCGACCAACAATGTCAGACACATACAAGAGGTGCCAGGTGGATAAAACAAAAAACATAAAGGCATATTTTTCGCAGACTCTTCTCTTATACAGTACTATCTGGTTCTGGCTTGTTTCTGCACTAATTAGAAGATTTCAATCATAATGCTCTAACAGGAATCGGGAAAAAAATGCAAATCACCAGAAGTAGTCAAAAATAAAGTTGTGGTACGTTTTGTTCACGCAGCATCCATACTCAGGGGGGATATTAAGCACTTTAAGCTCCCGCATTTTCAGAACAGTACACATTGCCGGAAGTACGGTGCGCTGCTATGGCTGCAATCGTCGTAGCTGTCAAAATCATTAAGCAAAGAGCCATCAGCAACGGCGGTGGGTTACCATGGTGACGTGTCTATGCAGCTTGTGTCAAACAGGCGTTGTGGACACTACGTTAAAGTGTAGGTTCTGCCATAGTAGGAACGGCTGCACGCAGGTTTATCTTTCGAGCGTGGATTGAGTTCCTGTTGTCATAGTAGAGACGTCGCCGTCCTATGGCTTAAAGTCCCCATTATTTAACCCAGGGGTGCCCAAAAGGTAGATCGTAATCTACCAGTAGATCACACAGGCCATGCAGGTAGATCACATGACAGTCCCCTAAAATGTATAGATCTGTAACTCTTGAGAGTGTTAAAATGAAACCAAATGGACCCTTACGGGTCCATTTGGTTTCATTTGACGCTCTCAAGAGTTAAATTATATTTAAACATCTGAATTACGTAATTTCAAGAGTCCACACAATTAGAAAATGGAGAATAATTGTTATTTTGACCAACGTTTTGTCTGTTCTCTTTCCCAATTGTGGACAAAAAGTCCACAAGAGACTAAACTCAACACCACAAACTGTCAACTCAAACCCCAAATAGTGTTTTCAAATGTCAGTAGTAGCATATACAACGTACAAGAACACCATCACCACTATTTCAAAGCTCATGTGTAGATCTTGTTGAGCCAGTCATTTTGAAAGTAGCTCTTAAGTAGAAAAAGGTTGGGCACCCCTGATTTTTTTTAAACATATTTTATTTGGGCACCCCTGATTTAACCCCACCATCCATAAGTGCACTTTTTGCTGCTGCTACTACAGTACTACTATAGTAGCTACTACTACTATTAGTTTGTCTCACCATCTGCAGTTTGCCACGGTCAATCACTATGGCGTAACAGCTGGCCTTGGGTACGGCTGCAATCTCTTAATTAGTACATAATTAGTATCTAATCTTCTTCTCTTCCTTTCGGTTTAGAGGTCACCACAGCGAATCACCTGGCTCCATCGCACCCTGTCCAGTCAACCCTATTCTCTTCTCTCACCGGTATCGCAACAGTCCATATTTGGGCATGAGCTCAACATCCAGTAGGCTTTAGGAATTAAAGGGAACAAGGTGGCTCGGTCGGCTTGTCGCCGAGAGACCCTTTCTTCTGAAATAATTGCATCGTTCCAAGCAAGCCAGTGCCCAAACGAGCACCGCTTTATGTAATAATTTCGTAGACGTAATACGCGGTAGTTGAATATTCATTGAGCTGTTGGCTGGGCTCAATATTTCAAAGTATTCATTAAGAACCATAGCAACCACAGAGTAGCTAAGGGCCTACAGTAGTTATGGCAGAGCACAATAGAACATAATAGCTATTAGGTTCGGAGAAAGGCATTCATCTTTATTCTCTGGTCGTTCATTGATAGAATATTAAATATAGCATGTACGGTACACACTACAGTGTGTGCGTGTGTGCGTGTGTGTGTGTGTGTGTGTGTGTGCGTATGCGCACGTGTCTTCAAGGCCATTAAATACTGGAGAACAAAATTGTGGATACAAATTACACGGCAAAGTGAATATCAGAATATCAGTCACAGCACTGTTTGCAAACCTTTTCATTTTAGTTTCACTGCAATCTTTAAGGATTTCATTTGCTCCAGACTTCTAGATAGTGTTTAGATAAAGTTTCAACAAAAGGATTCATCAGACGTCTCTCTCTGTCTACTGCCGTCTGTCTAGATCTGTCTCGCCGTGTCTCTCTCTCCAAAGCCGAGAGGAAGTAAATTCAACAGACGCCTGGATGTGTAGCCACTTCACTGTCAATGCCACCCACACATACGCAGCCTGTTGATGTCATGTGGAGTGCTTACAGCAGGGGTTTTATATTCTACGTTTTTTGACTGGTGATCCCCAAAATGTTTTTTTGATGAAGTCTTACGACCTCTGCCCAAAACAACAAAACAAACTGACCACTAATGAAATACATTATACATAAAAACTGAAATGGTTATGATGATTAACTGAAATAGATATGATGATTACCTCCAACTCTGCCAGCATTTATTATTAGTTTGATACCGCCAGTGTTCATTAATGTTGAGCTCAAATTATCTATCTGGAATTGGACATTTTACTGTATATCAGGATGTGCCTCATTGATCGCTTGTTTACCCTGCAGTAAAATGGCATCATCCATAGAGTAACTTTGTGACGGCTCTGAATATACACTGTTTTGACCAAAAATGACATCTGGGATAAGGAATAGGAGATACAGGCAATGAGCCCTTCTCAAAACCCCACCCTTTGGGGTGGGGTTTGCTCACTGTCCAATGCCAATCCACTTTAACAACTGTTGCTAACCAGTAGCAACAGTTCCAAGCTTTCCTGGTCAAGCTCTCCCCTTCTAACCATTGGACAAGGCCAGATTGGGAGGAACTTGAAAGAAACAGCTACAATGGATGTTTATGGACGTGTTGTACGACCCTGGCTTACCCCCTGGTTTACTGTAATCTATAGAAATGGACGGATTGCAAATGTTTTAAATTGGCAATGGCAAAAATCTATACCGGTAGCCTGCATACATGCAAGTGAAATTGAGTGCTTATTTTGATTGTGGCCCTGTGATGACGCAATGATTGTCCTCGGGATTCCTGAGAGAGCCGTGTCTCTGACGCTACACATCAGCAACCCACAGCCATCCCCCACCCCCTCGTCTCTCATCTCAACACTCCCCTATTCCCTCCATGTAAACAAACAAATTCCCATTGAGAGACATGAACTCAGGACCCCCTTATACGCCTCCGAGTGATGTCATCGTCGCCATGGTTATTCATTCTCACGGATGCTGTCCTCCTGAGAGATCATACCATTCAGTTGCTGTACCGTATGCCTCTTTTTTTCCTTTTCATTGCCAGCGTTTCCCTCATACGGACACACAGACGACACAAGGTCTCAGCATCGTCACACATATAGACGGAAACATGTCCCCAAGGCAAAGACATCATGTAGAGCAGGGGTTTTCAACCTTTTTCATCCCAGGGCCCACCATTTATTCAGCATTTGAGCCACGGACCACCATTTGAGGACATTTTAGACCCACAGACCCCCCCAAACTAAAGATTTCCTTTGTTTCTGTCCATGACCATTAATCTTCTAGTTGTGTAGAATAGGGCTAATTCACATGATGAATATTTTAACTCTTGAGAGTGTAAAAATGAAACCAAATGGACCCGCCAGGGTCCATTTGGATTCATTTTTACGTTCTCAAGAGTTACACCTGGTTAAACAACTTAGCTGGTGACCACCTGGAATCCTCTCAAGGACCACTGGTGGTCCCCGGACCACCTATTGAAAACCCCTGATGTAGAACAAGAGGCAGAACTTCTCGGCAGCATACCGCCACCGCCTGCAAACGCTCTGCAACGCCGGCAACTCTCTCACCTCAAACGCGTGCGCAAACATGCACAGATGCGCGCTCAGGTGCATGCTACATGCATGTGCATGCACTCTGAATAAATGTTACTAATTTCTGCCTTGATCCATTCACAAATAGGATACATAAATGAGCCAATGAGAGTAGAATAGGATAGGTTTATCCTTTGTACAGCATGACTTTTTATTTTTAATCCCCTACAGTTTCAAGTTCCTTGCTAAATATTGTAGTCCGGAGGGCAATCAGGATTACCCAATTTAAAAAGCAAAGTAACAGACTACTTTCAGTGGATTACTTTTAAGCAAAACTCATTTAAAACTCATTTAATTACATAGGTTTTAACACAACCAGACAAGAATGTGGAACCTATGCAGTGCATGCTCATGTGTCATCACGCATGCTTTAGTTTCGACTGATTGTTTTAGTGTTTCAATGTACAGTATTTGTAGCCCTAAATTGAAGGTTTGGAGAGAATGTAATGTAGCGTGTAACCCCCATTACAACACCCCAGTTACTGTAATCCAGATTACACATTTTAAAATATACTCTAAGGCATTACAATTACCATTTTTTGTTGTAACCTGATTACGTAATCCTATTACTTGTAATAGGCTACTTCCCAACCCTGCCTGAAAGCGTGTTGTGTACTAGTATTTGGAACCTACTTGATCCTACCCCTTCACCCCTCCATCCTCTCACCCCTCAAAATCTAAATTAAATCGAAAACAGATTCGAAGGAAGCCTATAGTGTTTGGTATGCGGGGATGCCATGCTGATTTATGGCCGCAGTATGAGGAAGGGCACGCGTCTCCTCCTGCTCCCAGATGGATGGAATGGATGGCCAGCTCTGACTAATGGAGAGCCCTGCAAGACGCCTTAACATTACAAAAAGAGACCGGGGGAGGTTGGGGGGGAGGGAGGGGCAGGGGCGGATCTAAGCATGGGTATGGGGGGGCAATTCCCCCCTAAATGGCCAGTCTGCCCCACCTAACACGATGGCATGCAAAGCAACCCAAGATATTTCAAATTAAAGTGCTTATATTTAAAATGATTTGAAACACTCCTAGCCCCCCCCCCTGGGGAGGGGCTAGGAGTGAGTGAATGAGGTATAGTCTCTCAAGATGGACTATTGACTGACTGACATTTCTTCCAATAAGATTTTTGCCCATGGGTTCTCATATTGCTCCCAGGTGACTGCTGCTTCTAGGACAGCTAAATGCCCCCCTAAATGCCCAGTCTGCCCCACCTAATACGATGGCATGCAAAATAACCCAAGATATTTCAAATTAAAGTGCTTATATTTAAAATGATTTGAAACACTACTACTGCTACTAACTAACTACAGCTGTGTCACCACTAAACCAACAGCATTTCATCATTGAAAACAGAAAACTCTCTGAGTCAGACCTTTAGCTTTATGCATGCTGCGTGTCAACGCAACAGCATGCAACAACTGATGTTATTATTGATGGTTTACTTGCCTAATAAAAATCCTGTAAATGAAAATGGTATGGGTGCGGCTTCATCACTCGTGGCGCGAAGCGCCACGGGCGATGAAGCCGCCCCCATAACATTTCTCCTGCCCCCCAATTGGGAAATGTTACACCCGCCCCTGGGGAGGGGCTAGGAGTGAGTGAATGAGGTATAGTCTCTCAAGAGGGACTATTGACTGACTGACATTTCTTCCAATAAGATTTTTGCCTATGGGTTCTCATATTGCTCCCAGGTGACTGCTGCTTCTAGGACAGGGGGTTTCAACCTTTTTCATTCCAGGGACCACTATTTATTCAGAATTTGAGTCACAGACCACCATTTGATGACATTGTAGCCCCACAGACCCCAAAACTAAAAAGATTTCTTTTGCTTTTGTCCACAATTCCAGGCTGAATTTCAGAGAAAATAAATCAGGCGAAACATACAGATCAAAATGACCATCTTCTACATTCTCTAGTTGTGTAGACTTGGGGCTAATTCAGATGATGAATATTTTAAGAGTAAACATGAACCATAAACATGAACCGTAAACCAAATGGATGCTTGCGGGTCCATTTGGTTTGGTTTACGGGTCGTGTTTACGCTCTCAAAGAGTTACTTCAGGTTAACCAACTGTCCATCATAGCTGTGGGGACCACCTCGAACCCTCTCAAGGACCACTGGTGGTCCCCTGAGCACTGGTTGAAATCCTCTGATCTAGGACAATGCATTCCTGTGCTTCTGTTACAGTGTTGATTTGTGTTCGGTGTGTCCGATTTCTGCTTGTTTAGCAGCGTAAAACCTATATGTTTTCTCGTGCCAATAAACTCAGAGCGAAATAATATAAAGGATGACATTCCCCCCATGCTAAGCAACCTGAGCCATCACTCCTCTCTCACTGAGATACATTATGCATTCTGAGAGAGAGAGAGAGAGAGAGAGAGAGAGAGAGAGAGAGAGAGAGAGAGAGAGAGAGAGAGAGAGAGAGAGAGACAGGGGTTGAAGAGATAAAAACAATATGACAGATATAATATATTGTACGCAGACAGCTTTAGAGCACAAAGTCTGGATGGGTCGATTGGAGGTGGTGGATGCAGACATGCATGGCTTCCATCTGCTGTGTGTGTGTGTGTGTGTGTGTGTGTGTGTGTGTGTGTGTGTGGTGTGTGTGTGTGTGTGTGTGTGTGTGTGTGTGTGTGTGTGTGTGTGTGTGTGTGTGTGTGTGTGTGTGTGTGTGTGTGTGTGTGTGAAAGAGAGAGAGAGAGAAAGAGAGAGTGAGTGGGAGAGAATGCTGGCCCCTACAGCCTGTCTCAACCTTTGCGTTCCCACTCAGGACAGTGTTTGTGTACACACGGCTGAGTGTACACTGTGTGCCTGTGTGAGCTGGAAGCCCTTCCAGCAGACATTGGTGATTTTAGGAGGGTTCACAGAGGGGGAATGGCTCCCCTGGTGGCCAAAGATTGCATGACATTGACATAAAACACACAGACCTACTGCCTGGCTATAGTATGTTCCAAAACGTGTAAATACTGTACGTAAATCACATAGTGTCTAGAAAAGCACGTACTTATCTTGCATATTTAGTTGCTTATATTCTAAAGCAGTGGTTTTAGAATTTTGATTTGTTGTTAAGTTTAGCCTCTTGCACCCAAAACTAAGGATTTTCATTTTTTTCCACAATTAAAAACCACCACTGGCAAAATGTTGGTCAAAATAACAATTATTCTACATTTTCCAAAATGTGTAATTGTCTTGAAAATTACGTAATTCAGATGTTTAAATATGACTTAACTCTTGAGAGGTCCATTTGGTTTAATTTTTTTTTTCACTTAAATTTTTTATTGAGAAAAGGGCAGAGAAAAACAAATAAACAAATAAAACAAAAAAGGGCTGCAATATTCATACATGATACAGTACAAAGCATTTCATACAATCTCCTACTTATACAATATCAAACTGTGGGCTGAAGGAAAAAATGCCATTTCTCCCATCTTTTGTAGAAAGTTTCTTCTTGTAGTCTGAGCATAAAAGTTAATTTTTCCATGTTGTAAATGTCCTCAATAATGGCAGTCCAATTGTCTTTTGTGGGTGGATCCTGTTGGTACCAACGTCTAGTAATCGCTTTTTTACTTGTTGCTAATAGGATCTTGATTAGGTATTTGTCATTTGTAAGTAAGTCCTCAGATATATTTCCTAACAGTAAAAAGGAACAATTCTGTGGTAGCTGAAAGCCCAAAATGGTCTCCATGGTGGAGTGGATGTCCTGCCAATATTTCTGAATTTTAGGGCAACTCCAGAATATATGAGCGTGGCCCGCCTCAGAGTGGCCGCACTGTCTCCACACGGCTGAACTGC
The DNA here is from genome assembly GCA_039105355.1 of Benthosema pterotum. NCBI lineage: Eukaryota > Metazoa > Chordata > Actinopteri > Myctophiformes > Myctophidae > Benthosema > Benthosema pterotum. The sequence continues at coordinate 46,229,775 of CM076965.1, forward strand.
TTTTAGTTGTTTTGATTTGATTTTAGGTGTTATGAAAAATCTCATTAGATTCTTCCAACAAAATTCCCTCCAGATTCTTGAATTGGTGGAAGTACATTGAGTTTTGCACATATTTTCCCATTCCTCAGTAGAAATATTTATCCCCAGTTCTTTTTCCCAATTAGTTTTAACGTACTCCGTGGAGTTAGTTCTGGCAGAGACCAAAGCGTTATACACTTTAGACACTGTTCTTGTGGACTGATGTTTATAGGATTGTATGAAGATCTGAGTGAGATCATTGTCCGGGGCCGTCAACTCAGCAGGTCTTACCTCTCTCATGAAGTACTGTCGTATTTGAAGATACCTAAAAAAATCCTCTTTATCTATACATTCACATACTCTCTGTAACTTCTCAAAGCTAAACAAATCCTTGCCATCCATGACAGTACAAAACGAGGAGAAGCCATAGCGAGCCCACCGCCTGAAACAATGATCGTACAGACCAGGTTTAAAATCTGGATCATAGGCGGGCCACCTCATTTGGTTTAATTTTAATGCTCTCAAGAGTTACATATCTAGCGTCCAAGTGCGCCCCCTGCTGGGAGAGCCTAAAGTCGCCTATGGCAGCAGAGCCTCCGCATGTTTACCACGAGGGCTCCATCCACGGTGCTACTGTCCCTCGCCGTCATGCTGCGTTATGAGAGCGCAAATCATCAAGTTGCACGCTCACCGTTCATCTCGCTACAGTGGCGATGAATAAGCAGCATCTTTGTTGTGCAAATCAAGGAACTTTCAACCCTGCAATACCCAGGAGACCAATTAATCCTGGTTTAATTGGGCCTAGCGCTCCATTCCTTTCTTGAACAGGGATCTCATGAGGCGAAGAAAGCAAGATTTTGTGACTGTGTAAAAAAAAAAAGAGAAAAGGCCCTTTCATATTCCGCATTTATGACTGAGCTATGTGCACGCAGCTGGAGAGATGTGCACTGGAGTTTGTTCTTTTTTTTAATTGACTGATTATGAATAATAAATCACTACATGTGGTTTGGATTCAGGGATTAAATCAAGCTGCTTCTCATCATCATCATCATCATCAGACAATAAACCATAGATAATTCACAATGCTCTGTTTGTATTAAACCACGGCTCCAAAATAACTGTCAAAGGCAAGGGGAAATATTGTTAAAAATGTACTTAATGTTAATCACTGATTTCAAAGAGGCGTTTGATTGAAGTCTTTCAGAACTAAAATCGCCTTCTAATTAAATGAGATGACTCACCCCCTCAGGGCCTTATTTTGATTGTCTTAAGCATTAGGTCTTAAGTCTTAAAGTCAAAACTTGGAGGTGTGGCAAAGCTGTTTGGCCAATCAAAACAGTCAAACAGCTTTGCCACACCTCCAATTTTTGACTTAAGATCTGATACTTAAGACAACCAAAATAATGCCCTCAGACTCCACCCTCCCATAGCACTTCACTCTCACTCCACGCTCAAGCCTTCTGCCTCCATTGACGCTGGAGATATTTACCTGTACATATTGCTAACATGCTACAGACATGTAGCTCTCTTTGGCTTTTTTCACCATGATATTAAGAATGTAGTTCAAAGACTAGGCCTATATGCTATTTAAACAAACACTAGTATCATTGTTCACCTGGTATCCTATAGCTCAGTGTTTTTTCCAATTAGTGGTCCGGGATCCACCAGTGTTCCTTGAGAGAGAAATATTTGTTCCTTGAGAGAGAAAAATGAAACCAAATTAAAATATTCATCATCTAAATTAGCCCAAGTATACAGACTGTAGATGAACGGTCATTTTTTTTATCTATGTTTGACTGTTTTGTTTGCCAAATCCAGCCTGCAATTGTGGACAAAAACAAAAGAAATCCTTAGTTTTGGGTTTGTCGGGTGATCAAATGGTGGTCCGTTGCTCAAAAGTTGAATAAATAGTGGGCCCCGGTATCAAAAAGTTTGAAAACCACTGCTATCTGCTATAGCTTTTACCTCTCTGCAGCATGTGATTATTAGACATGCTTATTTCGTTGTGAGTCATCGGGTTGAAAGTGGGTCCAGTCCAGGTGATAGTGAATTGACAGTAAATTCTCCATATAAGGACTTGTTTTATAACACCAAACCTTTCCAAACGCGAAAATAGCTATTTTCACAATGTTTATCTCTGGAACCGAGCAAACAAAATATATAGCGCCTCAGCTCAAATATGATTATTATTTTGTGGGGGAGGTTCACGACCTGAAAAAGTTGCGGTGCAGTGAGTCAGTCATTCCAGACTGTCTCCAGTGACTGCCTCCTGGCTGATAATGGAGGGGACGTGCAGCCTTTCATTGCCTTCACTCTCACAGACACAGTTATTATGCAAGAGGACAGGGTCTATTTTTGGGAGCGTTGCTATCATAGGATAGCGGGCCTCAGGTTTGGTGCAGGTTGTACTGGCTCCATGCTGGAGGAGAACATATGGATTACATGTTGGCGCTGTGCGTCAACATGTAACAAGCGTCAACACTGTGCATGCATGTGGCAGTCTTGTACTATGAAGGAAGACATTAAAGTACATGTAAGCAATTAATCACAGAATTTTAATGCCACTTTTTCCTTCTTTATCTTAGACCGCGCAATTATTAGATCACTTCCTGAAAATATATAGTATCTGTGCCAACCATAGTCCCCCACATTTGACTCCACAAGTCAACTCATTTTATTTTTTCCCTTAAAGTAGACACCTTAAGGTGTCTTTGGATATCATTCATTTGTACAAATTCACAACAGAGGATTTTCTATAAATTATTGTGTTAATATTGAGCCTAATGGGAGCGAGCCTAGCTTTTCTGCTGATCTGTCAAAGAGTTTTTTTTAAGCTCAGAATCGTGGTTTCTGGGGACAGGCCAGCAGTAGCCGGTTAGAGGTCACCCCGGTGACACTCTGGTGTTATGTAATTCTAGGCTGTAAACTGAGCCGTTCTTATCTGTGAAGTGCCTGCTTTTGTTTGAGTCTTTTCCCCATGCCTGTTGACAGAAGATAAATGCTTGCATTTACATCACACACTGGAAAATAAAGGTGCCAACTGGAACGGAAACTAGTTCTTCAGGGTAATGCCACAGAATAACCTTTTGTGGTTTTGCAAAAAGAGCCATCTACAGTAGTTCAGTGGTTTTCAACCTTTTTCAAGCCCTTCCCCATTCTATTCTTGTCCAATAGGCACGTTAGCAGGGGAAGCTCGATCTGCATAGCAATAGTTGCTAAACTATTTGGACTGGCTTTGGACAGTGAGAAGGGGTAATTCCAGACTGGATTTCGCAAACAAAAACAGGCAAACATAGATGAAATTCTTATTTATTCTCTAATTGTGTAGACTTCTTAATTAAGTGTTGCTAATTCAGACAATGCATATTTTAACTCTGGAGAATGTAAACATCAAATGGACCCGCAAGGGTCCATTTGGTTTCATGTTTACACGTTCAAGAGTTACACCCGGTTAACCAACTGTCCATCATTTAGCTGGGGACCACCTGGAACTCTCTCAAGGTCCCCCGACCACTGGTTGGAAAACCACTGCAGGGGTAGACATTAAGGGACCAGTGGCTTTTAAGAATCACTGGCCCCACAACTGTAACCACTGGCCCAGGTAATCGATCCCCATAGTCTGCAATAAAGACCACCATTTATTAATGCATTAAATGCATTCAAGTTAACAGCACTCTTTTCATGGGGGTCAAAACCAGTAGACCGTTCAGCAAGCTGACCCATATACAATGCAGAATGCCTAAAATATTTTTTGTGCTAATAAACAAAATATAAATAAAACTTAAACAATTACAAAACAACACCAACAAATTGTGAAATAAAAATAATAATACAATATGTATATCAGGGGTGCCCAACCTTTTTTGACCCAAGATCAAACACTAATACAGGTTGTCGACGGCTTGTACAACAAATGTGCAGGCGCCAACGAGGGCATTTTACCACTGGCCCCAACGGGCCAGTATAGGGCGCCATCTGGTGGTCCGCACGTGTTTTCAAACCTGTTTCGGGCCATCGGGCCAATTATAATGTCGACCCCTGCACTGATCTAGTTCATTTTAAAATAACCCATATCCACTTAAATCCTATAAAGAGTCTCTACCAGGATTGTGGGTCCCCTCCTTTTCTGGTTCGAAACACCTGATCTACAATCTTGTGCCATGAGCTGTAATGTGGATATATTTTTCCGCTGAAATGCAGAGGAGAAACACTGCAGATAGGGACAAACTGTGGAAAATGAGGTTTAGAAGGGGATCCACGCAGGCGGATGAGAGGCAGTAAGTGTGAACGGTACACATGCACAGAGAGTGTGGGAGAGATCCACATGGAAGTCAGCCAAGGGTCACATGAATAGAAATCAAGAGCAACTGCACTCATCAAAGAGCAGGTGGAATTGCACCCTGGTGTTTAATAAGGCACAGTTATGGGATACGAAATGTACATCCTTATTCTCTAACGAGGCGTGCTCAAATGATACATTATGTATGCTTTACCCTCTTTTTTCCAAGGCAAAATGTACACAATCTTCTTCTGTTTTGGCTACGTTTGCGCTACAACTCGAACAGTGTGACAGCGGCAAAACATGAAATCTAGCTACGCAACAGAGTGTGTGCATTGGTTATACCCCGATTGTCTCCCAAGCTTCACATGCAATCTTCCAGGGGCGGATATAACATTTCCCAATTGGGGGGGGGGGGGGGGGGGGGGGGGGGGGGGGGGGGGGGGGCAGGTGAAAATGGTATGAGGGCGGCTTCATTGCCCGTGTCGCCTCACGCCACGGGCGATGAATTCGCACCCATACCATTTTCAGTTACAGGACTTTTATTAGTTAAGTAAAGCATCAATAATAACATCTGTTGTTGAAGTTGCAACTTGCTGTTGGTTCAGTGGTGTCACAGCCGTAGATAGTTAGTAGCATTAGTAGTGTTTCAAATCATTTTAAATATAAGCACTTTAATTTTAAATATATTGGGTTGTTTTGCATGCCATCATGTTTGGTGGGGCAGCCTGGGCATTTAGGGGGGCATTGCCCCCCCCACCCCCCCCCCCCCCCCCCCATGCCCATGCCTAGATCCGCCCCTGCAATCTTCTAACGCTATATAAAGTCTATAAATATATACGCCCCCCTTCAAAGCCATAAATGGAAGCTGTGAATAAATAAAATATCCCTACGCAGAAAGCCATATATGCATTGAGCCGTTGGACTCATTTGAGTGAGACTGTGACGACTAAACAGAAGTGATAGCGTGAGGCGAACGTGAGCCGTGGATTCTTTGCATTTTCACTGTGTATAAAATGGAAGCAGTCTGACTGGAGAGACTATTTAACCACCCGAACACCAGTGCCCCTATTCTTTGGGGGTCCACCCACGGTTCCGACGGGTCACGGGTCCGAGGGGGCACGGGTCCGAGGGGGCACGGGTCCGAGGGGGCACGGTTCCGACGGCCGGGTCAGTGACGCGCGGCCCGACGGGACAAGGTTTTCTGCGCGCATGTATCGCGCTTCATGCCCCCCCCTCCCCCCACACACACACACACACGCGCGCGCGCGCGCACACACACCGCCCCTCTGCGTAAGAACATATCTCTCTCACTCTGACTTGATTGCTATCATCATTTAAAATGACTGTGCTATAGGTCTATTCATATTTAAACAAGATGAAAAAAGACCGACCGACAGACAGTCAGAGGTCTCCTTTTTCTATAACTAACGGTCCTAACCCATAAAATATCCCTTCTCCAACTTTACTCCTTGCCACGGTTCTCCTTTATTTCCAGCTACACCAAATCAAAATTAAGCAAAGCCCTTTTGTTTTGTCTTTTTGCTTTGTTTTTAGGGAAGTAAAATGCGAGCCTTTGTTGCAATTTGGGATTCGAATGAGGCTTCACATACCTGACAAAATAAAGCGCACTGCCCGGCTCTATGTATCAACAGGAATACGCTGTCTATAGCAACATTTTCTTGCATGCTCGATTCTAGCAAAGTAAGCAAATAATGTGCCCGGTAATAAGGAAATATGCAATTGGAAATGGGTGGGCACATTTTACGCAGTGCAAGGATGTGTCGTTATAGGCCATACCAGACATTTACAGTTGATAGACGTGGTCGAATCCTAATGAGGAGACTGCATGGTCCCTGCAGGCCTGAATGAGCAGTTTATCAGTTTCTTAAGGAAACAACATAATTACACTGGCTGTGCGTAAAATGGTTCCAAATGCCGAGAGAGAGATGTCTATACTGGTTGTGATCTGACATTGAGTGCTTAATATTTGTCAATTCTGCGAATTCTCTCTCTCTGCATGTGTGGGCACTGCCAAACAGACAATTGTATGTCGGTCCCAATTTAGCCATGAAGATTAGGAAAGATTCATATTAAGTGTGTCTCTGATGCGCATCAGAGTGTCTCTGATGCGCGGTTTAGGCACATTACGCACAATGGGCAATATGTTTGTGACCTGTGACGTGTTGATATCGATTGATCTATTAAGTAATTGCATGGATGGTTCCCCTTTGTCTCGTTTTGTGAAGAAAATAGGGGGTAATCATATTTGTACACCTGTAATGCTAATGCTTTTACGGTTTCATCCACCGTTCACTCACGCAGTTAACAGTCTTTGTTCTGAGTTATGCTGGAATAAATTTCCAAACCTATACATTTTAAACAATCAATCCATCAAATCAATCAGATCAGCCAGTCACGTTTATTCTTATATGCTAAAAAAAACATGGAAATTGACTAACACAAGTTAATTCAAGTTAATTGTGAGTGGTACAACACCATAAATATCTCTCTCTCTCTCTCTCTCTCTCTCTCTCTCTCTCTCTCTCTCTCTCTCTTCTCTCTCTCTCTCTCTCTCTCTCTCTCTCTCTCTCTCTCTCTCTCTCTCTCTCTCTCTCTCTCTCTCTCTCTCTCTAATGTCTGGTATAACGGCACATCCTTGCACTGCGTAATTTGGAACCATTTTACGCACGGCCAAAACAGAGACAATTCTGTACACTACAGTGTATTTATGTCTCCATGAGCAACGTCTATCAGCTGTAACTGCCAGCTGTAACGGCCCTAACAACACATCCTTGCACTGCGTAAAATGTGCCTCTCCATTTCCAATTGCATATTTCCTCATATGAAAATGTCGCTATCACAGCAGGAGGCCATAATCCTGTTGCTATAGACGCGGACAGTGCGCTTTATTTTGTCAGGTATGTGAAGCCTCATTCAAATCCCAAAATGCAACAAAGACTCGCATTTTAGGCTGCTCCCCTAAAAACCTTTTTTTTTTTTCTTCTTAATTTTGATATATGGTGCGGGTGGAAATGCATTCCACAGAGCAAATACAGGAGAACCGTGGCGAAGAGTGAAGTTGGAGAAGGGGTATTTTACGCAGCGGTAAGATGGTCCGTTATTAGGCTATAGAAAGGAGACCTCTGTCTGTCTGTCTGTCTGTCGGTCTTTCTTCATCTTGTTTAAATGCCAATAGACGTACGTACTGCAAAGTTAACTGTGCAAGCCTGACCTAAAGGCATGACCTAACGGCATGAATTACAACCCCGTGTCCCCGTGCCATAGTGGCGATCAGGTACGCTATTACGCAATTAAATTGCATACATGCTGTGTAGGCCTATTTGTACTTTTTTGCGCTATTTAAATTTAATGTCCGTCCAAAGCAATTACCCGACTGCCTATAATGGGTTGCATATACATTGCATATGCATAGAACACTAGAACAGCATAGTAATTTTATAGGATGACGATAGCAATCAAGTCAGAGAGAGAGAGAGAGAGAGAGAGAGAGAGAGAGAGAGAGAGAGAGAGAGAGAGAGAGAGAGAGAGAGAGAGAGAGAGAGAGAGATCACAACGTGTTATTGTTACGCAGAGTGGTGGAGTGTGTGCGTGTGTGTGGGTGTGGGGGGGGGGGGGGGCGTGTAGCGCGACAATTGCGGGCAGGAAACCTTGTCCTGCGCGCCATCACAGACCCAGCCGTCGGACCCGTGCCCCCTCGGACCCGTGCCCCGTCGGACCCGTGCCCCCTCGGAACCGTGACCCGTCGGAACCGTGACGCGGACCCATTCTTTGGGGAACATAATACAGTCAATCATCCGTGAAGAACATATGTATTGTAATTTGTAGCCCATGAGAATATTACACGTTATACTATGAATGAATTAAAAGGAGCTCCTCACACATTCTAACCACATCTTTATATATAATTCGTAATCACTGATAATGCTCATTACTTGCGCGAGCGGAGCGTGTGCAAGTAAGGCGATCGGTGCACGGTGTTCGGTGATGGCGGCCGGACCCTTAAGGGACTCCGATTGGCGGATTTAGGTGATGACGTAATGGTGGCGAGAGTAAAAGACCTTTACAGAATATATATTATATATGTAATGAGTATTAGCCCGCTCCGCTCACACACAGGTAGGCCATGGCCAACTTGTGCATACCACACAAGTTTGCACTCTGCCGAGTGCTGATCTAGTTGTAAGACGGCACGATTTCTGTCAAATACTCACTCTGCGTCTCATTGACAGGACAGAAACCTGTCTACCAGTGACATCATCATAGGCAAGGGTGTAGTGGAGGGGGGGATGCGGGGGGCGGCGTCCCCCCACTTCTCACACCTGAAATATTTTTGGGGCAAAACTAGGCCTACTGTATGTTTTTTGTCTTGTCATTTACTTTAACGGATACAATTAGGCATTTTAAACAATCTTTCTCCATATGCTATACTTATTTCAATAGCGTGTTTGCGTGTGTTGCGCAGGTGCATGCAAATGCACATGCAAATGCAAGTGTGCATGCACGTGTCTTAAAGGCGAATTCCACTCATTTTCAAGATGTGTTTCACCATGTTCAAGAGTTTCCTTTTTTCTGAGAGTGTACAAATGGAACCAAATGGACCCACTAGGGTCCATTTGGTTCACATTTGTACACTCAAAAAAATGAACATGGGTGGAATTCCCCTTTCCCCCCACTTCTAAAAGTCCCACTACAACACTGATCGTAGGGGTGAATCCAAGCCACAACAGTAACTATACGCCACTTCTCTTCAGTATACGACGCTTGAGTAAATGGCTTGCTTCCCACCACCGCCGCCGTGGCCCTGTGTATCAGAGAGAGCACAGCCCTGTCGGAGTGGGCTTTGATCAGCCCCCTAGCTGCTGAATGCCAGCCTGGAAATGCCAGGCTTGCCCATCCCGTCCACCCAACAGCCCCCCCAGCCCAAATCCCCACCCCACTTCCTCTGAATGACATCCTTGTTCAGAGCCACAGCCCTGGAAGGGAGGCACAGTGGAAACAGGGGAGAAAGTTGTGCCTTCGTGCATGACCGGAGACAGAGACAGACACCATGGAAAGATGTTACATGGGGGGGTGGGGGATCGATGTGTGAGGAGTGCTGGGGAGAGTACTTGAAAAAAGTACACAGTCTCTTTCATATCAATGCATCGCTGTATTGAAATGTAGACTCATTCTTAAAGGGGAATTTCACCCATTATTTACATTTTACTATGTCATTAATATGCCTTAGAGATGTTGTGTGGACATGATAAAAAGGTTTCTCCCATTCTGTGTTTCCAACTTGATGACGTCATTAGGTTGTGATTCTCCATGTTAATGATTCTTTTAGGACTGTTTTTCTGAGGGTGTACAAATGGAACCAAATGGACTCGTTCCATTTGTACACTCAGGAAAGATCTTGAAAATGGGTGGAATTCCCCTTTAAGTATTTTGTTAACCCATATATATATATATATATATATATATATATATATATATATATATATATATATATATATATATATATATATATATATATATATATATATATATTAGGCCCGGGACTTTAGCGCGTTAATTGAGACTAATTAATTACAGAAAATATAGCGCGTTATAAAAAATAACGCATTTATTCGCACCTTTTCTTTGTCCACCATTGGAACGGAACGTTTGTCACTGATGGCCCATTCACACCATTGAAGTGGAACGTTTCTCACTGTATCACCGTTTCACACCTACCCAATATGCTAACGCACACGGAAGCGGCAGTCCACCCGGAGTCACGACATTGAGGAGTCAGAAAATGAGCGCTTGAGCGCTGTTCAAATGGCCTGAATAGGGACAAACTGCAGTTGAAGTCAATGTAGAAGAATCGCCATTGGTCTACTAGCTCTATGGAGTAAACGTAACTCAGTCTATACTCTAAAGCTCCGTCCGCCTCGTCGTCCTCTTCCCCCGCAGCAAAAACAAAACAAAACAACTCGCAACATGAACAACAAACCAGATGAGCAAGCATTACTCGGCCCCGTTGATGGCAAATTTAGATTTAAGCAAAGAACGGATGGAAGCGTGGACAAAAAGGCAGTTTATGCAACAAAGAATGTGCATACCATCGCAGCAGTTCGAGCCTCAAATCACATCCAACATGTTGGAGCTAGTGTTACTGTCCCCGTTTCGTAGAAATCTATGTAGAAGAGCCGCCATTGGACTGACCCCGTGAAGAGAAGGGAGCTTGGGTAAGTCTTTCTGCATTCTGGCTAGTACCAGAGCGACGTTGAGGTGTCCGACATTCAATGGCTTGAATAGGGACAAACTGGAGTTGGCGACCGGCGCTCATCAGTGCAGCTGGAGTCGAGTTCATATTGGCTGTAGCCGTGTGTGTGTGTGTGTGTGTGTGTGTGTGTGTGTGTGTGTGTGTGTGTGTGTGTGTGTGTGTGTGTGTGTGTGTGTGTGTGTGTGTGTGTGTGTGTGTGTGTGTGTGTGTGTGTGTGTGTGTGTGTGTGTGCGCGCGCTCAGATGATCAACTGACGTGGGCTTTGGGCAAACGGTTTGATCATAGTAGCCTAGTTCAGAGTAGTTCACTTCACTGTGTTTATCTGACACTAAATTGCATGATAATAATGACTGCTAAATGTACGCAAATGTATGCTCCAGAACAATCAGCGCTGTGTGTGTGGCACTGCCAGTATTTTATTTATTTTGCCCCAGAGTCAATTATTGTACTGGACTGACTGAGAAATGCTAACGTTTGTACTTGAATTTGGTAAATAAGAAGAAGAAAAAAAGAAAAGAGGAAAGCTTTGGAATTGGGGAATCTTTTTGAATCGAGAATTTAAAAAAAAAAATCTAGAAATCTAGTTTTTGGATCGAATCGTGACCCAGAAAATTGATACTGAATTGTATCGTGGGACACCCACAGATTCACAGGCCTAGTATTCAGTTCATTGCTTCACTCATTCAGTTCATTGCTTCACTCATAATATAATAATAATAATAATAATAATAATAATAATAATAATAATAAATTCAGTTCAAAAATGTGCTTTCTCACTTTTCTCAGGTAAATAATAATATGCGATTAAAATGAGATTAATTGAGATTAATTAATTATTGAGCCTCTAATTAATTAGATCAAAATTTTTAATCGAGTCCCACCCCTAATATATATATATAAATATATAAATATATAAATACACAGGACAGATGGGCTTGTAGAGTGGATATTTTCACAATGAAAGTGGTAAATTCAGGTATTTTTGTAAGTTTGTGGTTCCTGCAGGGTGACAATGAATGTATTCGAAAAACTTTGGCAACCAAGGCTGTGGATGGTTTGAATTAGACCTTCGCTAAGTCGCTCGATCCCCAACCCGTCCTTGGCCAGTACCACGTTAGCAACGGTTACTAAGACTGAGGAGAGATGGCAAGCTTTTCACGCCGTGGGCAAAATGCCTAAGCAGTGTGTGTACAACTCAGAACACTTACACGGTGATGTCGAATTCTTCCAAAAACACAAGATTGGGTGACATACCTCACATTGGAATCCATCAAAGATAACAGATCATAACACTAAAAAGCGTTTTAGAAGCAGGGGCGGATCTAGGCATGGGCATGGGGGGGGCAATGCCCCCCGAAATACCCAGTCTGCCCCCCCATGCCATGCAAAACAACCCAACCCAATTTCAAAGTAAAGTGCTTACATTTAAAATGATGTGAAACACTACTACTGCTACTAACTAACTACAGCTGTGTCACCACTAAACCAACAGCATTTCATCATTGAAAACAGAAAACTCTCTGAGTCAGACCTTTAGCTTTATGCATGCTGCGTGTCTGCTGCAACTTCAACAACAACTGATGTTATTATTGATGCTTTACTTGACTAATAAAAGTCCTGAAACTGAAAATGGTATGGGTGCGCCCCCATACCATGTTCTACTTCTCTTGCCCCTCCAACATGTTCTCTTGCCCCCCCCCCCCCCAAAAAAAAATGGGACATGTTACATCCGCCCCTGGTTAGAAGTTGTTTTAAAATAGGTATATGTCATTTGAGCAAATATTGGATAAACACTATAAGTAAACGTTTTGTGGCTCTTGTTTAAAATCTCTGTATGCCCAGAAAACGTAAACAAGGGTCCTGAAAGAGTAGGTCCGTTGCTAACAACGACACATTAGAACACTACATGGAGTCCCTCTCTTAGCATTTAGTGAATGGATGACCAAAGTCAGAGAATCCCAATTCAACAGATATAGCCCTGTGTCTGAGTAAAGAGTAAAGAAAGCTTGTAGATCAAGTATTTTTTGCTATAGGCCATTTGAAATCCTGAATCTTTTTTTAGTATGACATCAAGACGTCAATAATTTGCTAAGCCCTGTTTTGTTCCTGTATAATGTTTCCCTACTTGTCCCAACAATGCAGTACTTCTGTCCCTCAAATGAACATGGATCGCCTTGGATCTGGTCACCCTGCTTAAACCTGCATCAGATCACTGTAACACATGCATTTATATAGCTCTGGTAGCAGGTATTGAAAAAGTATAGTCAAAGAAAAACAAATCCAATTTGGTTTTCATGGCACGCCACATAACCGCATCAAAATGTATACTGTATGTTGCAGGTCACATACAGTTGACATAAAAGTCACACCATGGCATGCCAGTGAGTCCCAGCTGGCCCATTATTTGATAGTGATAAGTGTGACTGTCCTTGAGCTCATAGCTACCCATCTGGCTGCCTCTTGAGATGGACACATTGCATGGATGGATGGTGGCTTTTGTTGGGTACTTTATCTCTAAAAACTCCATAACTTGTATTCTCACCATCTCTCTCTCTATAACCTTCCAGTCTGGTGAAGTGCCAAGGTGAGGGTTTGCCACAAAGCCCCATGGGAGAACTGCATGACCTGTGAGCTCAGAGATACTGGTTTGCTGCAGTGGACTTCATAGCCACGATCTGTCTGTGGACTGGTGTCTTGATAAAAGCAGCTAGACTCTCATGGCTGCAGGATCTACTTGAGCCTATTCTATTAAAATAGCTTGACGTCAGTCAGTATGACCGTGCAAGGTGCCAAAGATCTCAAGTGTTCTGTTGTCTGGTTTCAGGCTCTAGAAGTATTGACTGGGATAATGTAATGGTCATGTCCCCGGTAACAATTCCTGGTATTCTTAATTGAGCAATCTACAGACATCTGGTTGTGATGTTAAAGGGTAAGGTTCGGATTACAAGCTACGTTCGTTTCCCACGCAGTAAGACGCATCTTGCTTGTAAAGAAGACAAATGAAATGCATTTATTCATTTGCCATCATGCCATGTATATACTATTAACATGCAACCATGAAGAGATGTAAAGACACATTGGTACAACAGTGTACTGCATGCAAAGAGGGGAGAGGTAAGAACTTGAAATAAATGCTTAAAGCTTAAATGCTCAATCCAAAGACTTTGCATGACTCTTGCAGAGTCTCACCTATTCTACATGTAATGTGTCTACCAACACATGTCTTAAGTGAAACTAATACAAAATAAAAAATAAATACAAAGCCGATTAAAACTGTATTGTGTCTTCACAAAAGTAATTAAACGAACTGGAAATTATCAACAAAATATATTATAAATTATATATTATAAAAATATTTATAATACCTTTATGATATTTAGAATATACATGTTTTTATTCTATTCAACATGTAGCCAACACATTTGACAAAAATGTGGTATGTATTCACCCTTGCGTTGAGTCATTAGTGGAATGGATGAATGCACTCACACATATTGGTGCATCCGCACACAGCCACAACACTTGGCATGGTATGGGGTAGCAGCTCTCTCACAGACAAGACATAAGTTGTCAGCATTAAACGCACTATCAGCGCAGTGAGATTTTGGAGCCAGTAGACAATTCCATAGTCATGATCATCACAGAGTACTTCCAGAATTTGGGAGTGGAGAGGCACATACAGCAGGAGGGGCATACAGCACATACCGCACACACAGACTGCATGTGTGTGACCAACATCCCACAGCAAAACTGACTAGGTTGGTGACCAGCATGAGGAGGAGGTGCCAAGGTGGTTGCATTTGGATCTTCAACCCACTACTGAGTTCCATAACACTGAGGTTGTAAAATTAATGAAGTGTAAAAATGCTGTTGTGTTTTCCTTATTTTTGTGTGAGAGTGCTAGCATTCAATCCACTAAGACCAAAGTGGAAATAATATAATAGACCAACGTTATGTTTCCATACTTCTTCAAAACCAAGTCCTCCTCTGCTATTGAGTTGTTCCTAATACTAGCAAAACAGAATGTACTACTGTGAGGGAATCGTTCCCAGAATGATCCCATATGAAATAATAATAGTCATACCACTTGGTTGTCAATAAATATATGTACCGGTAATAACTTGTATGTGCTGTATGATCGATGTATGTAGTATGTATCGATAAGCTCAGGTTCATGGTGTTATGGAGAACTCCTAATGCTATGGATAAGCAGACGACATGCATCAGAGTTTGCATACAGTGAGTTAACTTGCTGTGTAAATAAAGTATATCCCATCCCACCGCAGTTAATTTTGAATTGACCTTTCCCAGTGTAGTGACAGTGGACAGGTCTTTGCTTGGGGTACTTCATGGCTTTTGCGAACACTGTGGAGGTTAGGCTCTGGTTTTATTTCACCTCCTCTGGGTTTGTGCCACTGACGTGGCCAACTAGTGTGAGCTCTTATTCAACTTACTCATGATATCATGGCATCCAGAGTATTCATCAAACCCACAAACAGGATTCTGTGGTGTCACTGGGCAACAGTGTGTCCCACAGACTCCAGGCTGGGCACTGCACTCCCTGTGGTGGCGTGGAACGAATTTGAAGTCATTGGGGCAAGCGGTTCTTAAGCTATGTGCAATGCAATAGTAAACGCACAGACAGACAGAGACATGGCACATTTATAGTTTTATATACTGTATATATTGACCTAAGAATTTTGGGCACATTAATAGTTTTATATACTGTATATATTGACCTAAGAATTTTGTTGTCCCCTCATGTTTGTCCTGAAAATTGCAATGCATTGGGATTGGTGAGCCTTTGCCTCAATTTATTTCTCATTGGCAGAACTACAACTGTCATCAATATACGCTTGTCAAATGTACAGTAAGTTGCGATCCTTTCTGACCTGTTCTCTCGGATATTTCCAAACCACAGCTAGTCCAGAAATTGGAAATAATTTCTGTCACCATCATAGAGGAATAAAAGTCCATGGCATTGGTGACCTGCCAAACGAACCATTGCTTGCCATCTCTCCTTTCTAAATAACCGTTGCTAACGTGGTGACATGGTATTAAGGCCAAGGACGGGTTTGAAGAGGGACGTAGTGAAGGGCTAAATGGTAGAAATGCACGGCTGGAGCGACGTGGGAGTTTAACACAAAAACAAGAGCGGAAAACAGTGACCTTTCATGGCTGGTTCAACAACAGAGCGTCTGCATTACACCACCTGTCCTGTTCTCAGCCAACCCTCTCAACACATGCAGAGGCATGTCTATTATGAGGTAAAAGGAACAATACCACAACCAGGAAATACTGCTACAAGGATGTGCTTTTTGTTACATCTTGTGTACAAGTACATACAGTAAGAGTAAAACTTATACTTGTTTGGCTTCCTTCAGACAGTGCAGCAGCCTATGTGGAAAAAATGTATACAAGTCACTTTACTTTAATAAAATACTATGAATCTTATATCTGTTTTGAATATAATATAATTCTTATGTATTTATTCTTTTATATGAAAGCTGCTACTTTCACAAGTTTGCATATATTTTTGGGGGGAGAATATAGACAGTACAACAACAAAACAGCAAAAACACAGCAAACAAAAGGATAGAATATAGAGCAGCAACTACTACAAAATAGTATCATCATGTAGACTACAAATGAAGTGTCCTGCATGATAGTACAAAGGTATGTGGCATCAAAAATAATATACTTTTAAGGGTATCAAATTTCATGCACGCCCATGCACGCACGCACACGCACACACACACACACACACACACAGCACTAATCAAATGCCAGTGATAGACGTTATAGTTGATGAAAGAATCATTGGCACACACACACACACACACACACACACACACACACACACACACACACACACACACACACACACACACACACACACACACACACACACACACACACACACACACACACACACACACACACACACACACACACACACACACACACACACACACACACACACACACACACACACACAGCATACAGGAGGCTAACTGTCCTCTCACCAGGTCATTCATCCCAGAGGAGGTATTAAGGCATGGAGTCTCCCGGTCATTACATCACAGTCTCCGCCTCCTCTCCAAGGACACACTAACTAACGACCCCATTAAAGAGGAGATCCTGGTTCCCATCTCTGCACCCACCTACCCTACCCTACCCTACCAATCCCCCCAACAACCTCCTCAAAGCAGCAGCGGTGTCGTCGGCATATTACGTGCTGCCAGATTTACGGCTTCGCTCGCACGCCCGCGTTTTACAGTGAGTCTTTACAAGACATTATTACCCTTTTCTATCATCCCTTCTTCAGCCACACAGAACGTGTCTCTTCCATTTCACTTTGCCCCTGTGGGCCGCGTGTGGTGGCAGCGGGACACGGCCCCACGGGCCTTTATACGGCCAGCAATATAATGCTCACAGCCTGGGCTCATTTATATCAGCCAATACTGTACCACAATGCTACTCAAAGTGGGGTCCACGCGCACCACTAGGGGCCCTTGAGGGACCCCTAAATGATAGCTGTAAGAACCAAAATTGGCTTCCTTATTCTTCCGCCACAAAAAATGCCTTTCACTGTCTCTCCCTATAGACATGACTAGGACAGTCATGTCTATAGGGAGAGACAGTGAAATACAACAGTGCCTATAGTTCTGGTCGCAATGTTGGCACAACCAGTTTCTTACCAGACACCATTACTTTACCAGCTCAACCTGGTCGTGACTAGTAAGGGGTTGCAACCTGGTCGCTGTGGATTTGCGACCTGGTTACAACGTGGTCTATAGTCGCTGTTGGAGTTTGCCCTTCCTGAAAGCTATCAGAGGTTTTGGTTTATAGCGTGCACACTTCAGCCCTCGTTTCTGACCACAACAAGCCTCTCCTTTGGAATATTACCGTTTATAGAGAGACTTTAGACGTAGTCATATGAAAATGGCATGTAATGCAATCCTTTTTTTTGTTCTGGGGTGGAAGGGGTGGCTTTCAGAGGAAGAACTGCCATATCTGCACTGGCACAACTAGCTTGTATTTTGTAAGAACTCACCACTCATGATTGTGTTAAGGGGGTGAAAAGGATTGTGACTCTGTATTTCGCTGTGTGAATCCTCCTCAAGGACCCCTGGACCCCACTTTGAGAACCACTGGTGTAAAGCAGGGGTTTTCAACAGGTGGTCCGGGGACCACCAGTGGTCCTTGAGAGGGTTCCAGGTGGTCCCCAGGCTAAATGATGGAAAGCTAATGTACCAGATGTAATTCTTGAGAGTGTAAAAATGAAACCAAATGGACCCTTGCGGGTCCATTTGGTTTCATTTTTACACTCTCAAGAGTTAAAATTAATAAAATATTCATCTGAATTAGCATCACTTAATTAAGAAGGTTCCACTGTTTTGTTGGCAAAATCCAGCCTGGAATTGTGGACAAAACCAAAAGAATTCTTTAGTTTTAGGTCTTAGGGGTGAAAATGTAATCAAATGGTGGTCCGTGGCTCAAATGCTGAACAAACGACAGTCCCTGGTGTCAAAAAGGATGAAAACCACTGGTGTAAAGGCCTCCCTTTCCCCCGTCGTGGTGACAAAAATTAGGGCGCAAAAATGCTCTGAGACGGAGGACTCTGTATCGGCGGAGAGGCTGGATGTGAAAGTGGTCTCATCGTATCTCAGGTTTCACCATGCAGCGTGACCCTTTGGAGAGGAGGCAGACCGCCAGAGTACCAAGCTGTTAAACAGCCCGTAAATTGTTCACTTCATTCTCTCTTACGCCAGGACAGCGGGAGGAGGGAAAAATACTCCACATTTTTATGACTTAAAGGGATATTTCACTTTCAAATAAATTACACATAAAACAGTAGAAATGTAAATAAAAGTATATGTGAAAGATCTAAACAAAAAAATAGTATAAATGATACATAGCTTGCGGAGTTAGCTCAGGCAGGTAAATGTGCTCTATTGTGTGGGTGTATACAGTTTTATACGTTGACATGAAGTATTTGAGCTCACCTCTGACTCTGAGTACTTCCAAGAATAACCCACTGATATGATATTCATAATTGTATCTCTGATTATATGATAAATAGGTGTTCAATCTATTAATTTGTTATCTGGCTGAAATATAAATATAGAACAAATATACTGTAAAATAAGCAATGGAAAAATCACGTCTCAATTTGGGGCATGGGTTGTATTCATTCATATTGATGAGGGCCGTGACCACTTTCAGCTCAAAAGTATTAGAAAGTAGAAGTAAAACTATACATGACTGCACCAGACTGCTACATAGCCTGTAATAAGTGTCATAGCCTGTAATAAGTGACTCCACATATATATTTTATATACACACAGTATTCCACAGAAACCCCCAGTGCTCTTTGAAGCGAAGGCTTTGGCAAGACGTTTTGGCACAAACGTCCAGCAGCAGCACTCAAGGATGCACTGATTAGATTTTTGCTGGATAACGCTAGAGATCAAGGTAAGGTCAAGGTCCCTGTGAGTGGTGGACAAAGTAGGCCAACTACAGCCCTATACTTAGTTACCCTTGATCAATATTACTCGACTACAAGAAGGCTGTTCAGACAAATGTACTTGAGTTTATGTACTGGGTGCTTGCTTTTATGAAACTGGCTATAAGTGGTTCATATTATGTTGATGTACGATATGTTGATATGATATATTGCATCCTACTTCTCTCCACAGAATTGTAGATGAGTCAAAAGTACAACATTTGCCTTTTAAACTGCGGTGGAGTGATCTTGTAGCCAGGCTCACTTCAAACAGCTGATTATAGGTTACACAAAGCATCAAAACAGATTGGTATCTAAAGTGTACACACAGAGCAGCTAGAGGCTCTATTTTCTATTAACACATGTTGACGCGTTGCTCATGTGTAGTTTGGACAGTATAAATCATGTGGCCTTGACCTCCTAAAACCTTCTTTGCCATACACAGCAAATAGTGAAAATGCCCCCTATATATAATGACATGGCTCCATAATGACATGGCCATGGTTAATGGCCCATAGCCTTCATGAATCGTCTCAGACGTGTGCTAACCGCAAAGGAACGGAACAGAATCGCTCTAGACTCTATGTAGCAAGACTTTACAGAAACCTATAATTCCTCTGACAAATTAAATAAATGCAAATTAATTGTGACACCACACCTCTGCTGCGTGGAGCCGATGGCTAAGCATTACCCGTGTAGGTTTTGATGCCTGGCTGACAGCTTGTACGTGGTTTCGATTGCGTGCCTCTCACAGACTTTCTCCACCATTGTCTCTTTTCATCCCAACAAAAATGAAGGAGAAAAGCTTACAGCGAATGTGGTCTTAAAAAGAAAACGTTTGTCACTTTTCCTTATTTCTTTTATGTTTTCGGAGCTCAATTAGCCCTTCACTAAGTCCCCCCCCCCTCCCTTGTCCAACAGGCATGTTAGAAGAGGCAGAGTTAGAAGAGGAAAAAGCTTGACCAGGAAACCCTGACCTGGATGACAACAGTTGCTACAGTATTTGGAGAAGGGCTCATTGCACTTAACAAACCTAAACTTTTCGTATTTAGTAGATTTCCTGTGGTCTGGGGAGTTTTCTGGCTCAAACAAGTTCTCTGGTTTTCCTGCTGAATGTGATGTCACCATTGACAAATATGTCAATGGGATTTGGCAGCAGATGTCACTGTTTACATCGCAGCTCAAAAGCCTTCCAAACCCCACAGAAAACTCCAGAAACAGAAAGTCCACTCAATGTTCAAAGTTCAGGTTTTTTGAGCGTAATTGAAAGAAATCGAAAGAAAAATAATGCCCCAAAACCCGTAGCATCTTACATCGACGTGTCCATCAATATATTGACTTGATGGTATGGACATGGCCACATGACCCCAGGGTGTTTGAACACAGATATTAATAACCATGAAAGCTATATGCAGGACATTGATTGGCACACTCTCTCTCTGGTCTGATCTATATGAAGAACCTCTCAGGCCCATGACACAGCAAGGTCAATAATATATCATGGTTAAAGGTCGACAGGACCAGTGGTCATACAGCAGGGGTTTTCAACCTTTTTGATGCCAGGGCCCACCATTTATTCAGAATTTGAGCCAAGGACCAGCACTTGAGGACATTTTAGCCCCACAGACCCCAAAACTAAAGATTTATTTTGCTTTTGTCCACAATTCCAGGCTGTATTTGAGGAAACAAAACAGTCCAACATACAGATCAAAATGACCATTAATCTTCTAGTTGTGTAGACTTGGGCTACTTAAAATGATGGATATTTTAACTCTTGAGAGTGTAAAAATGAAACCAAATGGACCCGCAAGGGTCCATTTGGTTTCATTTTTACGTTCTCAAGAGTTACATCTGGTTAACCAACTTAGCTGGGGACCACCTGGAACCCTCTCAGGGACCACTGGTGGTCCCCGGACTACAAGTTGAAAACCCCTGTCATACAGTATACCAAAAATGTTTGGTACAAACTTGAAATGGGACATTCATACATGCATGACGAGTAATCTTTACTTCTGCCACTTATGGCAAGTACATTTTGATGCCAATACTTTTGCACTTTGCACAATTCTTTTTGTAATGGAACATTTCTACACATCAGGATTGATACTGAAATCCATCCTGGGATTGTAGATAAAAACAGAAGAAATCTTTGGGTTTTGGGTCCATGGGGCTTAAATGTCATCAAATGGTGGTCCGTGGCTCAAATGCAGCATAAATAGTGGGCCCTGGTATGAAAAAGGTTGAAAACCACTGTTCTACTCAAACACAAATGTGAGTATATTTTCCACACTGCACATGCATGGCCTTCATGTGTGTGTGTGTGTGTGTATGTCGGTAAGTCGATCCGCGGCCCCATCGCTGACGGTAACGTGAGACCGCTGCTGTCGGATCGACTAAACGCTGCCTTTTGTTGTCGTGACCGTCGTCTCTCCCAGCCTTTCTAATTTCCAGTGCTCATATTTCACCTCGCTGCTGCGAAAAGCTGCTTGTGGGCAGCAGCGCATTATATTTTTAGCTCCCCGGCCGGGGCCCGTTTCATATTGATCCCAACCTTTTGCTGTTGTTTTCGCGGGGAGCTTGGGAGGGAGGGGAAGCTTGAGGCGTGCCACAATTCTTTTCTCGGGGTCTCTTCTTCTCCACTGTCCTTGACGCCGTAGCCTTGTCGTGATGCGCTGCTCATATTCCGTCGTGAAAAGACGGCACAGCTTCCATTGTTATTAAAGCGATAGCTCTGACTTTTTTTTTTTACTTAAGTATGAAATACTTTATATTAATAGTGGTTTAAATGTAACTGTATTACCGTAATTGATGGTGGTGGTGGGAGTTCTGTCCTGGTTCTGGTGAAATATTAAGTAGTTTTAGTCACCGTGGGGGCCACAAGTTAAAAGTAAATTTTAAAAAAAGGAATTTGTATCATTGACCTATTTCTAAACTATTAGTGCAACCTTATTTCATTTTTGATGATATGGACACAAATACACATACATTAGTTTCCTGTGATAGTAATGACTGAATGTAACTAAAGCAATCAAGTTAATGTAGTGGAGTAAAACAAGTACAATACTATATAAAAAGTACAAACAAATAAGAGTGTTATATCCTGGGTTTCAGCCTGATTCTCTACATTCCGCACATCTGAAATGGCTTGACTTTCCTGCATTTTCCTGGCATCGCCTGTGACGTAGCCACATTGTTTCTTATTGGATGGTGGTCAAAGGAGCGTGAGTATTTTTTCCTCAAACAAACCCTGACCAATCAGACCAGTTGGTCTGACAGACCAATCAGAATCCTAAGCTGCATTTCAACCTTCATAATGCAGTGCCTACGTGTGGGGATAGGCTCCTGGCCAGACTGATTTGTGAGGTGACATTTCAGATGTGTGGAACGCAGCAAATCAGACTAAATCCAGGCCAGTCCTAGTTACCTTCATGGGAGCACATCTGGCTGAACACTAATCTGTGTTTTTAGGAGCTGAACCTCAAAACATACATCCTCTTCATGCAATGTCCCTCTGTGTGGAAACCTCTCATCTCCAAATGTCAACTTTGTATAGGTAAATGAAAGAATGCGCTACGTTCACATAAAACATAAAAAGCAGCGATCATTGCTGGTCTACAGGCTCACAATGTGTCACACTAGTGAGTTGTACAGTAGATCGGCTACTTTTAATCGTGACAAGTAACATTGTTGGGACATACGAGGCTTCCAGGCGACAACCGGGTGATATTAAGCCTGTTTGGATAAGAGGCAAGCGGCCTCCACACCCACATTCAATAGAGTCTTTGAGCTGCTGCAACACCTTTAGACAGGGTGGGACCTGTTTGTACTTTAACTGCAGTTCATTGACACACTTTGGTTCAGAAGGACCATAGACCATTTTATTGCAAAGCTTTTGCATGTTAGTATGGTGGTGTGGCTCTGCTCATGTGATATCTAATCTATGTACGGAGACATAGGTCTGATATCACATTTGATATCTGAGATTTCTGTGCACAAGACACAGCTCCGATATTAACAACCCCCCTGAGCAGAGCCCAACATAAAGACAAAAACACCTCTGGGGTTTCCACTGACTATGCTTTTGTACAATCTTAAAGGCGTACTAGGTAACTTGACTGGTGCAAACTGTCGGTACTGCAGTGTCAGAACAGTTTTTAGATTGGAAATATAGAGTCCTACATTTCCAAGCATCCCTTTCGCGTTTAAGTTGCATTCTGATTGGTCCTATTTACAAGGACCAATCAGATGTGTGTGATGTAATTTTCCCAGGAAACAGTAACCCCATGGTCCCCATCACTTTGATAGAAAACATATTTAGAACAGGCTTTGAGGGAAATTTAAGATTTATTTTGATAAAAAGGTCACATAGCATACCTTTAAAGTTGCTTTTTTTTAAATATAGATATAATTTAATCCTTTTTGACATGCCCAACAGTTGAATCTAAATTCAATGTAAACACAGATCTCTGGCTCTGCAGACTGGTATTGTCCTAATGAACGGGAGGACCGTCATTTTTCAATTTGTAATTTCATGCGTGGTGGAATTGCAGGACTAATGACATCGCTGCAACATTACTGTAGAGTACATAGTAGCTTGAATCCACTGCAACTATGTACGAATACACAATTGGCCCGTGTTCTGAGAAAGGGAACTCCAAAGCCCTGATAGTTCGAACATGCTGCTCCTGCACTTGTGTTTATGATAAGTGTTAGGGTTAGTAATTTGGGAACAGTGAAGGCAGGGTGGGTGTTATTAGTCATTGCCATGCAATCCGGAAAGTAAAAAGGGGTAAAAACCCAAAGCAAAAACTAGGACTGTGGATTTTGGCTAAGAAAACAACTAATTTGCCTTTGAATATTTGGAACTGTGTTTGTAATCTCGAGGGACGTAGAGGCCTGTCTCTCTATGGAATGCAATGCACAATGAATTCTGTTCCGTGACGCTGCAACTCGCATCTGCTCTGCTCTTGTGCATCTACATCCACTATTACCTCACCATCAGTACTTCACTGATGAGGTTAGACGGTGGTGTCAGCGGAGGGGGAAAAAAACAAAATACAGCCACTTAAACCCTCTGTTGTTCTTAAAGAAAAGCTTGAGTTACAAGCGTCGTCTCCGTCTACACCAAATCTCTTCGCCCGGCGCGGGAGTCGCGTTCCTTTTTCCACGCAGACATCCATCTCCTTTTCCTTTGTCGGCGGTGCCATCCTTGTTTGTTGTTGTTGTGGTTTTATAACTTTGCATCAGCTCCAGTGGACTGTATCTAAGGATCATTGATCGATAGCGGCTGCTGCGGGAGGCCATTGACATTTCTGCTGAGACGCCAAAGTGCGGCGCAAAAAAACAACAACTTTGCAGCCGCATTAAAACAAATGACAAGCGTTGGCCTTCGTCGCCCAAGACATTTTGTATTCTCCTTCTTAGAATAATGACATGCTAGCCTCAACGGGCTCGGACTTGATGAAATGTGATTGCATTGCATATACAGGGTGACGTAATACAGTGCCGGGTGGGAGAAAGAAAGTGAGAGAGAGAGAGAGAGAGAGAGAGAGAGAGAGAGAGAGAGAGAGAGAGAGAGAGAGAGAGAGAGAGAGAGAGAGAGAGAGAGAGAGAGAGAGGGAAAAAAACGTAAGAAAAAATAATTTGCATTAGCCTGTATAATATGAAGACTATATTCTGCTCAGCAATCTCCCTTATTGCATGAATTGGTAATGTCACCCTTGTCACCCTCTCTCACCATGATTTACAGTTTCAGCATTAAGAGGGGTGTCAACGTCCAAAACAAATGGTCCGGGAGTTAACACGCCGGTGGCATGCACAACAAACCACTCATATTTTTCAAGGACAGAATGTTCCCCCCATGCATGAAAACCTTTCCCTGACGCAACAAATAAAAAATACCTCGCAAAAACAGTGCAGGCATGTGGAAAAGTTCGGAATTATAATTGAAACCTTCGAGCGGACGGCGTGATGAGATTTTTACTCAACAGGGGCTGCGGGTTGCTGTGACTCGCTTTGATTACGGACGTGCAAAGAGGGAATCGATCAAGTAAAGGAGTTAAATACATATCCAACACCTTTTTTTTCTTCCATAACATTATTCTCAAAGTCTCTCATACCTACATCTATTTAAACTGCTGCTTCAACCGTCTCCCCTTTTCTCTCTCTGTCAGGGCCGTGCACACATAGGCATCAAAGGGGACTTAATTCAGCCCTTTTGCCCGTCTGTAAAACAGCTGCCTAAATTCTAAATTCACAATTTAGGCATGTAGCAGCTGCTCTTAAGCCAGATCAACTTACATTAAGCATGAACAAAAGGAAAGCATGGTAATACATGCATACAAAGTAGTTACAGTGAATCATACACACACTAAGAACATATAACAGTAGTCTATACAGTATATACTAAAAAAAAACTGTGCAGTAAACTACCAATAAACTACCATATAGTGCTATGTTTACATGAAATGCTATAAGTCTACATAAACTGCTAGGTTTACTCTGTACATACAACTGTTAACATTGCCTGAATCCAGCCATGAATCACCAACTTATTTCCCCTGGGGATTCAGGTCTGGGACGCGGTCTATGGAGCCGTTGGTATTAGTTGAAAATCTGACTACAGCAGCTGATTGGCCGACAGCCCTGTCACTCAACAGTGTCATTAGCCACATTAATGATGACGTTGTCTGCTTTCCCAATATTCTCATGGGTTGGTATAATCGAAGACTGACGCTTTGACAAACCCCAACGCATAAACTGCTGTGGTGAGGAGGGCTTTCAGACTGTGTCGGGCAACTGCTAAGATACATTAGTTGAGCTTTTGCATATGCCTGCAGATTGCAGTTAGGGCAACTAGCCTATGACTGAAGGGCTATGGGCTAAGATGAAGAGATCCGTTTCAGTGAGTTGTGGGGAGTGGAGTTTGGGGCGCATGGAGCATTGTTCAGGCATTATTAGTCATGGTTATTCCAGCGACCCTATGTTGGCTGATCTGAATGCTCAAAAGGGTTTGTAGGGTGCAATCGCACTTTGAAGATATGACGGTGCCGTACCAATGACCTTTCCAGATCACGTGTGCAGCGTTTATGATTGGTGAAAGAAATGCAAATGCACACTGCTCTCCATGGCATGCCGGAAAGGTAGGACTCAGGAGAATTGCTTTTTGTCTCCCGAGCTTGAACAGTGTTTTGGGTTGAACAAATTTGTTAGAAATCAAGGCCGTACACCACATCTCCAGTTAGACGGTGCTGGGTCCCGAAAATATGCTATTTTTATAAACATGTGTGCCCTCTTAGAAAATGTCAGCCCCTGCCTCTGTAACACTCTCTGCACGTCCCTGCTCTCAGTTTCTCCTGATATCACAGATAACTTTCCCCATGTACTGTGTTTGCATAAATATTCCATTCTGCCCCCTCCTCTTTCTCTCCTTCTCTCCCTCTCTCTCCCCGATGCCTTTGCTGTGTCAACACTGTTAACACAAAAACACACAAGCTATTCTTGATTGAAACTGTGGTGCTCTGCATATTTTCCTGTCAAGTCCTGTTTCAGCGTTTAATTTGATATTGTTGCTGTCGGCTGCAGGGTGGCTGTACATTGCTTTTAGTGTGACACTCTCTTATGATGAACAACAGCGTTCCTCTATGAAAATAAAAATATGAAATACAAAGATATAGACTTGTCTTTCCTGCCCCAACACTGGCGATACAGCATGTACAACACATCTCAAACATTTACACATAAATGACCCCCAGCTTGAGAATACACGTTTGCAGGGGCGAAGCCAGAACTTCAGTTTTGGGTGGGCCTGGCCAGGAGTGGGTGGGCCTGCATGCACTCGGACGACTATTTACACTATTTATGTATAGCATGATAGCCTACTTGTGACACTGATCACTGACGTGATACATTTGTACATGATGTCAATAAAGGTAATACATTTGGCAGTGTAAGACTTTCCTCAACAATTATGGGCCATTATTACATTGTGAGCAGTTATTAGCAGTTAGTAAGAGTTAATATATGTATTTAATATTTCTATTTCAATTGGTGGTCCACCTCTCTATTGCTAGTAGCTATGGGGGGGCACGGCCTACCCATAGCTACTCCCCTGCAGTTTTGTAGCTGGGACCCCCAGGTTGACATTTGGGTGGATTTCTTGAGAATAGCACATTTAAAGCTGCACACAGGTCTGCAAAGCCCTGTGAGCCTGCACACAGAGCGTGATGTGTCCCTTTAGAAGCCAAGTTTTCACACGACATCTTGGTAATGGGGTTGAGTCCTCGGTCGCCCACATGGCAGCACATATTCAGCAGGTACAGCGATGACTCACTCAGAGAGAGAGAGAGAAAGCTGCAGGGTCAAAGTGAATACTACACTGAGAGGAGATGCCTGGAGCTGGCCTGTCTGTCTGTCAGCCCACCTGGGTCCAGTTGAGCAATAGGAAAGCCTTCCAGGTCTGTTGCCGGGTAGAGGCAGCAGCACCTCCACCCCTCACTGCCATTGGTCGGCAGCAGACCGGGGTGGCCCAACCCTCCCCTTGGAACTCTGAAGCGGCGTTTTGCAGAAGAGGAAAAAAAAGACACGGTCTGGCTCAGCAAATAGAAAACCGGCCTTCTGTAGCAGCTGCTCTGTAACGGCCCGTCTGGGGTCATGGCGATTCTGATCCCCCAAGTCGGAAAGTTTGCACAATTCACTGTTTTGTTTGTTAACAGATCTGTAGATGTGTTACTATCTGTGGTTAAATGTAGACTAAACTATACAAAGTTATAGTTTGACACAATGCCCCTCGTCCACACATTTTCATTAAAGAAAGGTTTGTTTGGCCCGAACTAAACCTTAAAGGGGAACTCCACCCATTTTCAACATTTTAATATGTCATTAATATACCTTAGACCTGTTGTGTGGACATGATAAAAATTTCCCCCAATTCTGTATTTCCTAAAAATGGAGGTCTGAAAAAATCATTAACATGGTGAAATACATCTTGATGATGTCATCAAGATGTATTTCACCATGTTAATGATTTTTCTTTCAGAGCCCTTTTTTCCTGAGAGGGTACAAATGGAACCAAATGGACCCGCTAGGGTCCATTTTGTTCCATTTGTATCCTCAGGATTTTTTTGAAAATGGATGGAATTCCCCTTTTAACCTATTTCACAATCCCAAATGTAACCTATATACACTTATAGGTTACCTACTATAATACTACCTTTACGCTGATCCTAAACTCAAACAAAACTCAACCCAACACAGAAACTACAACCCTGTATGCCAAATCCCTAACCATAATCCATTCGAAAATCCTATAACCCTGACATTATTCTGACTATTCTTACTGGTGCGTGGGTGAACAACACGCTTTGCTAATGATGTGATGCACAGACACAGACATACGCAAACATTTCTGCCTGCTTTACATAGCAAAATCTCACTCACTACGTTCACAGCTACGCACCACACACACACACACACACGTCTCTCATTTTGGATTCACTTAGATCTTCCAGCTTCTTCATCCGCTCCGTTCCTCCCAGGCTTGGAATGGCCGAGGTGTCGGTTTGGCCTGCAGCAATGTAGAGCGCTCTGACTGCAAAGCAAACAGGCTGCTGGCATCACACACACACACACACACACACACACACACACACACACACACACACACACACACACACACACACACACACACACACACACACACACACACACACACACACACACACACACACACACACACACACACACACACACACACAGAGGGCGGATCTAGGCATGGGCATGACTGCAATGCCCAGACTGCCCCACCAAACATGATGGCATGCAAAACCCAAGATATTTCAAATTAAAGTGCTTATATTTAAAATGATTTTAAACACTACTATTGTTACTAACTAACTAACTACAATCGTCTCACTACTAAACCAACAGCATTTCATCATTCAAAACAGAAGAGTCAGACCTTTAGCTTTATGCATGCTGCGTGTCTGTTGCAAATTCAACAACAACTGATGTCATTATTGATGCTTTCCTTGACTAATAAAAGTCCTGTAACTGAAAATGGTATGGGGGCGGCTTCATCGCCCGTGGCGCGAAGCGACGAGGCCGCCCCCATACCATTTTCTCCTGCCCCCCCAATTGGGAAATGTTACATCCGCCCCTGACACACACACACACGTCTGCCTCTCGACTGGATTTTCTAGTTGTGACTGAGCAGAGAGCTGTGTGCCAGCTGTGGTCTCCACCTGCAGTGAGGTGCCTTCAAGGAAGGCATGCATGCAGCAAAAATAGCTCCTAAAATGATCCAGGTGCCATGTTGTGGCCTGTTTTTAGCACTGCTGAACGGCGGAACGTACTGAATGATTGATTTCTGGTTAGGCTGTCTGCCCGCTGTTTGTCAACCCTGTGGGCCGTGGCCCCTCTGCTGGACCGTGAGGACATTGCAAGAGGGCCCGCAAATATCTGGCAAAACACTGAGAATTTTTAATATAGCGCTCATGTACACTACATTGATTAACGACATAGATGGCCAACTTTGTAGTGCAGCAGATGAATTGTGTTTAGTATCCTTCTGACTGTATGGACCACAACTTATACTGACATTAAAGGTAATATAGGCAACTTTAGTGTGTACAAAATCTGTGTTTGTAAACAGATTTGAATCTAACTCCACCTCACCTCCACTCTATTGGCTCATTATGAAACTGCTGCACTGTGATTGGTTAAAATGCCGCCTCCCCCCCCCCCCCCCAAAAAAAAAAAAAAAAAACCTCTTTCCCCACACACTAGCACTGCCTTGTCATGAACAGGATGAAAAGGATTTGTTGACAACAGTCTTCTGCAGACTGTCTGCAGGGCAAAGCAAGTGTCAGTTTGCCAGGAAACAGCTGCAGCATCAAAGTAGAAGCGAAATGGAGGGGAAATAGGCAAAAAATATAGCCATATATACATTTTGAAAAAAAAAATGCCTATAATACCTTTAATAAGCTTCTTGCACGGGAGAAATGCTTGTACTAAACTTGTACTGTTTTAATAACGTATACACAATATGTACTCAGTAAAAACAGACCCGAGTTGCACTGTACAGGTATTTTTTTTGCCGATCTACACAAAAATAGCCAATCCAGCAGTTAAATAATGATGAGAACGATGGTTTTGCAAAGTTGCCTTTCCACACGAGCGCCATGCATCCTTGGAAATGGATGTAAGGATTATGAGAAGAGACAGCGGAACACAATCTGCCTGGTGGTTCGGTTCCACCGTCCCTGTACCACTGTACCAGGCACAGGGTACGAGTCAAGGTGTACCTGCAGCCAGACAATGCAATCCCCCAAATTGTTCCCTGTGCGCCCACTATAAACACAGCCCATTGCTCTTAACAGGATGGGTCAAATGCAGAGTAAGTAATTGCCCCCCTGGGAGGTGTAAAAAAATAATACTTATTTTAGGAAACTTTTTATGTACCGTAAGCAAGTATGCAAGTGCTGTAGCCTATTCCCCTCCCCTCCCCTCCTCCCCCAAGGGCTGTGGACTGTTGCTGCGCTGGATGTGATGTCTATTCAAATTTCACACGTTGTGGAAAGATGAGTTCCATCGAAAACGACGTTACCATATGGTCGTAATGGTGCACTTTTCTATCCTTTCCTGCGTTTACCATCTGCAACAGCAACCAGCCACCTCACCACCCCTAAGCCCCCCCTCCTCTCTCTCAGCGGTACATAGCAGTGTTTTTTAACCATTTTGATACCAGGGCCCACTATTTATTCAGTATTTGAGCCACAGACCACCATTTGAGGACATTTTAGCAACACAGACCCCAAAACTAAAAATTTCTTTTGCTTTGGTCCACAACTCCAGGCTGTATTTCGAAAACAATACAGGCAAAAATACAGATCAAAATGACCATTAATATTCCACATCCTCTAGTTGTGTAGACTTGGGCTAATTCAGATGATGAATATTTTGAAAGCGTAAACACGAAAGCGTAAACACGAAACCAAATGGACCCTTGCGGGTCCATTTGGTTTTGTGTTTACGCTCTCAAGAGTTACACCCAGTTAACCAACTGTCTGTCATTTAGCTGGGGACCACCTGGAACTCTCTCAAGGACCACTGGTGGTCCCCGGACCCCTGGTTGAAAACCACTGGTATATAGTGATCACTGAACTAGCAGCATAGAATGACTGTACTGGCCATCGGCAGAGGCAGCTGTGTGTCACAGAGTTGGGAATAATAATAAGAAAAAAAAACATACGCCTGTCCATTTTTGAACCCGACAGCAACTCAAGCCGTGCAGGGTGTATACGCCACTGAGTCATACCAACTGATATAATCACGCCATGTCACACGGTGCATGGATGGAGGCATAGCTCATCTCACTACGTACACCCACTATAACCAGTTGTGACATTGAAGGGCAGAAAGAAAACTGAGCAAAACTGAGCGCAGTTCATGTTTTATAACGGGGGCACAAGTAGGAGCTATTTTAGGCATGCGTGCACCACATCAACTTGTGACAGTATTGTACAGCGACAACTACAGTAAATGTTTAAGTTGTACTATTACTACAAAACAATCTAAAATAAAGGGATTTAAGCTGATTAAAGCTTGTGCTATGGGCTCGCCTGAGTTCAAAGCATTGCATACTGCATACTTCCGGTTCAAGATTGTCCTTATTTGGTGTCCCCATTCTCAAATAGAAGTCTATTTAGATGAGCCTCCATTGGACTGGCCCCATGAAGCGAATGGAGATGTCATTAACTGTATGGCTCTGGCCGCCAGGTCCACTAGTCCACGTCCACATCCATTCATCCGATCACACACTCATGTCATTCTCAGACTGCTCAGGGCTTGACACTAACACTTGTCCGCTTGCCCGGGGCAAGTAAAAAAAAAATGGTCGGGTGAAGAGTGCTACCTGGTTGCCCGATCGGGCAAGTTTGCGACTTAGTGTGTTATAACACAACACGAGATATATTTGTCATCGCACTCTGCCTCTGCACCTTTCCCCACTTTCTAGCTATCTCTCCTATCACTCCCGCAGTTCCATTTGGTTACAAACTATCATTTTGCTGGGGTCACGGACCCCTGATTCCGTGACCACTATGGGAACCACTGTGGGAACAACTGATTCAAAGTTGAATATTTGCTGTAGCTGATTGTGACTTAAACAAAACAGTCTTCGACTGCGAAACTAAATGTTCAAAGCACCCAAGCAGAAAATAAACTTTAATGCAAAATTTACGATATATTTTTGGGGCAAGTGACCATGTCCTGAGCGCAAGTAGAACCTCACTAGTGTCAACCCCTGCACTCCATTTCATGTGGAAGTTTGCACCACTCACCCGTGCAGCATTGCTTTGGCTGCTGCTCTCACCACTGCTGTCTGGCTCAAAGAGAAACACTGTACTGTACTGCTGCTCAACCAGCCTAGGTGGTTACTACTCTGTACATTTTTTATCATCATCACTTGCACCCTATATACATTTCGTCATGTCTGTCGCATTGTGAGCTGTCGAATAGATCTGCTACCTTTTAAAATGTTACGAACAGAGTATGGATGGATGGATGTCAGTGGAAGTTGTTCCCCACAGTGACACATAATCGCCCCTCCGCCAACAGGGCACGCTTCCAAAGGGCAGGGCATGGCATAACGCTTGGCCTGGCACAGGCATTGCCCTCACCTCTGAAATACACACACACGCACAGTACAAATACGGAGGGTGAGAGATAGATAAGATAGATAGATATCAGTGGCGTTTCTAAGCAGTTTGGAGCCCCAGGCAAGATTTATACCTATGACAGGCACAGCAAAATGGCGCCCCATAAGGGATAAAAATACAAACTATTTTTAAACTAAAGAACATATTATTTTAAATGTTCGTTTCTAGTTATAGAGGACAAGTATAATCATACCATATCAGGCTTATTAGCCTGGGCTCCTGGCATCCATGGTAAAAACACCCCTGATAGATACACAGAGAGAGTACAGGCTGCCAAAACCCTGCAGCCAGACGGAGTTGAGAGTACAAAAGTGAGGAGGAGTAACAAGCGTCAGGTTGAGGTTGCGTACATACGGTACGAACGATTGGCAGCCTGGAGGTAGTGTACACATACGCACACGCACACGCACACACACACACACACACACACACACACACACACACACACACACACACACACACACGCACACGCACACGCACACGCACACACACACACACACACACACAGCATGCTGGCAGGAACCTGTCCACCCCTCACCTCCCAGCGTGAGGACAGACAGGCTAAAGCAGCTCCTCATGACATATATTTATGAACGGTGTGTGTGCTGACAGTGACTGACTGACGGCACAGCCTGGGTAAATGTTAACCCATGAGAGAGGAGGCCCACGCATTCACACTGAACACTGGAGCTACAGTACAACAACAACCATGACTATACTGCTGTTAGATTTGCGCATCATTTTTCACAATTTTTCAAAAATAGCAGAACAACAAGCTCATGTCGCGCCACTCGGTGGCGCGACAAGAGCTTGTTGATCTGCTATTTTTCAACAGATAAAACACCGAAACGCGTTCAGGACACTAAGGGTTAAGCACCTTTGTATTGGTTGTATGTGGTGTGATTGCTCCCAAACCTTCTCATGTGAAGGAGCCCCAAATTGACACTCATCAAGTGTGGAAAAGGTATACCAGGGCCCCCCATAAAATAAGATATGTGTGGCTCAACCAGTGATTCTCAACCCTTTTCATTTAAATGACATGCATTAGTCTACAGAACCCCGGTTAACTGCATTTCTATCTCTGAGACACCAATTCATATTGTAAAATCAATGTTTATTTAACTCAGAGTGCAAATGGAACTGAATGGACCTGTTACCTATCATTTATGAATGAACACTTATACTGTAGATTGTCTAAATGCTGCGTGTTGTTTAGTAACAACCAAGTGTACTTCAACTGCTATATTTCAGGTGGAGTATCTATACTTACTTACTATACCTATACGTACTGGTTGGTGTGGAAGATTGAACTACTTTTGGTGTACTTGAAGTACTTTAAATGAACAGAGTATAAGCACTTGCATAAGTATATCTATATTGCAGCCTTGGCAGAGACCCTATGCCACCCTAGGTTTGCACCACTCAAAAATGCCAGAGCTTTTTTCCATCACTATGTGAGTCTGACCTGCACACCATGCATACATTGTGTGATAGCGGAGGGCCTGTCAGCCTGCCTATCTGATGTCCTTCTGAGAGATTAGCACTGATGCCAAACAAGAGCAGGAGGTGCATGGCAGGGCCAGGGGAGGAGTGGCACTGGAACATTCCCCTATCACACATTTCACCTCAAGGAGGAGGAGACTGGAGATTTGTACAAGTCTAGAGAAAGAGGCAAAAAGCCTAAAGTCAATGTATACAAGTACAAGTTAAGCCAGCTGGTTCGCAAACACTTTCAGGTGCATATTTGGCACTCCCCTGCTTTCTCTCCATGTTTCAACAGACTGTCAAATTTAAAAAAAGGCTTAAAAATAAACGCCGGAGGAAATATCCAGACAACAGCGGGGATTAGCCGTGACATCCCCGCCCCACCCACCCGTGTTTCATTCATCAGCGGCTAAAGTGTGTTGCTTTGCAGCAGTAGATAAGAGGCAGTGTGGTGGGAGTACAAGACCAAACTCCTTCCAACTTTGGAGCGGCTCAAACTTTGGGTTACTTCAGTAACCTCAGTTGTATAAGTGACTCGAAGAAAAGAGGGTCCAAGCCACTTGGTGGCGGTGGTGTGGCTTGGACCCATAAGACTCTCTTTGAGAATCACACAAGACAACTAACCTGAAAGCATTTAGGCCTAGAGGGGCGGGACCGTCTCAGATAGGCGGTGGCCCTGATTGGATCTCACAAATCTGCCCATCAAATCCGGCCCGTCCTCTTCCAGGCCACCGTGGCCAGTGATTTCGTTCATGCTTTCACTTTTTGCGCAGCACCAGCAAAAATGAAAGCCTAGGTATCGAGGCTAATTGTGAGTGTCTAACAATAATAAAATCAAACCATGCACCCAACATCCATATTCAGGGTGAACATTAGCCAGAAGTTCAGAATTGTTGGTGCATAGATTTGGTGTAAACAGAAAAGGCAGCCAAAGTACAGTGCCGACCCATGTCCAGTGCATACAGACAGTTTACGGAAAAATCGCATTCTGTGATATACGATTATTTAATTTATTTGCACGATAATTGAGATCATTGTCCCATCCTTACTTGTGCACACAATGGAGTGGGGTAGAAGTATTGAAAAAACAAGTTATACTGCCGGTTATGTACTTTACTCATCACTACTGCCAAAAGGGACACACACACACACACACACACACACACACACACACACACACACACACACACACACACACACACACACACACACACACACACACACACACACACACACACACACACACACACACCCACACCCACACCCACACACACACACGCCTAAAGTCCATGTGCATTTTCCACGGCAGCTCACCGCTAAAGGTCAGCGCTATCTTATCACACAGGTCAGAGCGGACTGCTCTGTGACCACAGCATCCCCTCCCCGCCCCCCTCTTTAGTTTATCTTTTGACCACCTGGCAACCCCCCCCCCCCTCCCTCCATCTGTTCTCATTCACAGGTGGAGGATGGGATGAGAAAAAACAAAAACACAGACACACAGGAGAGAGGAAGGTAAACAGTAGGAGGCCGACCGATATTTCGGTCTAGGTCACTGACGTATTTCGATCTACAAGCTTGGCAAATCTGCTTGGAAATTGGGAAATAGGGCTTACGGTAAAGTGGTTATTTCTGTTATTATGTTATATGCATGTGTGCTTAAAGGGGAATTCCAAACTAGATGTGTTTTCTTTTACAAAATTCTGATGATAATGTGTATATTGGCCTGGTAATAAACTCAATACCGGATGGTAAATAAGCTCAATACCGTTCGGAATTCTCAGCATATATTTTTAATTTATGTTATGTGTGTGACGAGGTGTTTCCATTTCACCCCTCTAAGCTGATTATGATTCAGGCCTATAATCAAATCAAAGTTTTCTAGAAAGCGACTGCAGTTTTTGAAAAAACTCCCGCGGTCAAGGGTCAAGGACTTTTCAAAGTCGGTATTGGTGCGGGGGTTCCCAGAAACATGGAAAGGGTTGTGCTTTAGTAAAGAGTCCCGCAGGCAAGAGCGCAGTTTGCATGATATTACGTCTGGCAGATATCGACAACCATCAACTGGCGTTTTAGTGTCGGGAGGTATATATATATATATATACTGTATATATATAGAGGCTCTGATCAGGGGAGGTCTCGGCGGGCCCTGCGCACATCACCTCGCTGCAAAGATGAGAAATAACGCGTATCGGACCAACGCAGGCAAGCGTTGCGCGGCCGATCCTGCGCCTGACAACGTATATCGATCGGCCGGGCCGTATTTCTTATTGATTCCAATTAAAACACTCCCGCCCATTTCACGGCCGTCTGTCATTTTCACGATTCAATCTAAGAGAGTGGCTGCGGGGGGGTTTTGATGTGTGAGCGTGTGTGCGTGACCTGCGTTGCATGCATCCCCCCCGCGTGGTTAATGAAGTGCACCCCGCCGTATGACTGAGGGCTGTTGATAGGACCACGCCGCGGTAATTGGAAATCAGATATGGACGTTGCTGTCAGGCGGAAACCTTGTACATGTAGCCTGTACTGTATGTCCAAAACTTAACCTGAACGCCCTCTTGGTGTTCTAAGCCAGTGGTTTTCAGTCTTTTTCATACCAGGGCCCACTATTTATTTGGCATTCCAGCCACAGACCACCATTTGAGGACATTTTAGCCCCCAAAAGACCCCAAAACTAAAGACATTTTGCTTTTGTCCACAATTCCAGGATGGATTTGGAAAACAAGACAGTCAAACATACAGATCATAAAGGACCATTAATCTTCTACATTCTCTATAGTTCTGCAGACTTGGGCTAATTCACATGATGAATACTTTAACTCGAGAGTGTAAACATGAAACCAAATGGACCCGCAATGGTTCATTTGGTTTCATTTTTACGCTCTCAAAGAGGTACATCTGGTTAACTAACTTTCCATCTTTTAGCCTGGGGACCGTCTCCGGTGGAGGAAAGCCACTGGTGGTCCCCGGACCACTGGTTGAAAACCACTGTTCTAATCATTAAGTTGTACTTTAGCTATATTGAAAACTAGCAGATCTGATGTTTTTGAAAAATCATGACCATGTGGAGCAAATCTTTGATCTTTCTGTCACAGTGAGTGTTTTTATCTCCAATATTTTGCTTATTTTGCATATCTTTTTCATAGTGTCAGACCGAACTGGGTTAAACTGTTCACTTGGTATTCCCTATGAATTATTTTTGCCTGACAACAATGATATTATGTATTTTACGACCGTGTTGACCGACATGAAAGTGCCCGGCATCGATCACAAAGTGGCCATGGACCGTCCCCGGTGGAGGAAAGCCATATCCAAGCCAAGTCCAACCCAATGGTGCCTGGAAAGCAGACTCTAAACCGAAGATGATTTACATATTATCAATGCTTACATTGATAATACCCAGTGTGTGGGTAAAAACAACATTTAAACAATGAAACAGAGTAAAAAGTGATTTGGAACAAAGTGTCTGCTACCTTGCACCTCTCATGTAAGTTTCTGACAATAGAGTCACAACACCAACTTTAATGGGGCAGAATTAGCCATTCACTAAGGCCCTCCCCAATCCGTCCTTGTCCAATAGAAGAGCTAAGCTTGACCAGGAAATCTTGACCTGCATAGCAACAGATTGACCAAAGGGCAGGGTTTTGAGAAGGGCTCATTGGCTTAATTGTTTTCATGAAGAATTGACAATTTTTTGTAGTTAGGTGGATTCTTCCTGATATGAAACAAGCACATGTTGTGTTGTTTAATGGTGTCAAATGCACGCAGTGCATTTTAATTCACGTGTGCTTTGTGAATGAACAATAAACATGGAAGAAGTGCACTTCAATTTACAGAATCTACTGTAATCGCAAGCACACGTGTGTGTGTGTGTGTGCGTGTGTGTGTGTGTGTGTGTGTGTGTGTGTGTGTGGATGCGTCCGTGCATGTATAAGATGTGCATCAGTGGTCCTGTGCACGCATGCTGATGAGACAGAGTGCAGCTGTAATTGGAAATCAGATGCATTTTACATGAGAAATGCAATCGGCTTTTGTAGGCTAAGCGTGTGCGCGTGTGTGCTTCAATGTGCGTACTGTACTGTATTGGCCTATGTGTGAGTGTCAAATGTTCCCAGGATACGATATGTGCAGTCTTTGCAAGTGTATAATTTAAGGACGTCCAAAATAACCAGTCGATGGCATTAAACGATTTAAGATTCACACGGAGGTTAGGGTCAGCATTAGTCATTTAAAAGTAACGTCCCTAAGGTTTATAGGGGTTATAGTATGAGTTATGCCATACAACACACATATAACATTTTTGGGGGGTTAGGGATTTGGATAATTCATATTTCAGGATGGTATTTTTTTTAATACTATTATTTTTTCAAGCGCAACATAATACAAATATGCACATGCCCGTGTCTGTGCGTGCATGTGCGTGCGTGTGTGTGTGTGTGTGTGTGTGTGTGTGTGTGTGCATGTGGGGGTCACCTGGCAGCCGGGTTGGATCAGAGGGGCTGCTCTCTGTCTAAGGTAGAGAACACAGCCTGCCTGCTTAATGTCTCAATTAATGTGTGCGGTTCAAGTGATGTGCGGCGCGGCACCGTGGCAGAGGTGGTTGCTCCGCGCCTCACACTGACGGCGGGCCCTCGCCACACAAATGCAAATTAATTGGCGCCGTCGGGTTGGAAACCTCGACTGCTCAGAAAACAACCCCCGATGTTTAGTAAAACATCCTGTCAGGTAAAACAACCTGTTTAGTAAAACAGTGCACACTGCTGATCTACAAGCTCACAATGTGTTGGATCTGTAACCCCCCCCCCCCCCCCCCCCCCCCCCCCGCCCCCCCGCCAAGATACTCTTGTTTGATGCATTAAGACAGGGGTTTTCAACAGGTGGTCCGGGGACCACCTGTGGTCCTTGAAAAGGTTCCAGGTGGTCCCCAGGCTAAATGATGGAGAGATGGTTGACCAGATGTAACTCTTGAGAATGTAAAAATGAAACCAAATAGACCCTTGCGGGTCCATTTGGTTTCATATTTACACTCTCAAGAGTTACAATATCCGTCATCTGAATTAGCAGCACTTAATTAAGACGTTGTTTGCTAAATCCAGCCTGGAATTGTGGACAAAACCAAAATAAATCTTTAATTTTAGGTCTTTGGTGTGCAAATGTAATCAAATGGTGGTCTGTGGCTCAAATGCTGAATAAATAAATGGTGGTCCCTGGATTCAAAAAGGTTGAAAACCCCCTGCATTAAGACATTTCCAGCGTGGCAGATACGAGGTTTACACACAGCAAACTGCGGCAAATTCAACCTGTGCCTCAGATGTAAACACGCGGCGACCCTGTGTGAGGCGGCGGCGCTCCGTAGCACCGGGGGAGTTGTAATTTGCATCTTTGAAGGGAATGTCAGCGGCTCAATTTGCCGTGTTTTGTTGGGGATTGTGTCGAGCGATAACAAGACCCAGTGAGAGGGAGGGAGGAGGAAAAAAAAGGAAAGAGGGTTTTCAAACATTTTTTTTTTCATTATTTTCCTTTTTCATAATTAATTATTTGCATAATGAGTGGTCTGTAGTCATTACGGGCCTGTTTTGAGAGGCGCGTGGAGGGGAGGGGAGGGCGTACAGGTCAGATCTCTCCAAGTGGTGCAGCACTGCTGGATTACCGTGGTGTCAAAAGGAACACACGTGCTGCTGTGCACACTGTACACCACGCAAATAAATCATTGGGTGTGAATCATAGAGATATAAAGGACAGGGACTTGAACTTGAGCGTTAGCCCCGCCCCCGCCGCTATTCATCTCAGTAGAAGGTGCTCAGCGGCGTTTTGAAAGGCACCGTCTTCCGCCTTTAGAATAGTGAATGGCAAACACATTTTTAGTTGGCACAATGTGGAAGTGCTGACGCACGTGAGACGTCATGAAGGTCCCTCCACTTTCTGATTCAACTGTGGAGAACTTAAATGGGACCTTGGTGCGAACTGAGTGGTGCTGTATGTACTCTGCATGGTGAAACCGTGACCCCCTGCTAGTACTCTCACTAGGGAGGCAACTATAGGTGTGAGTGCAACTATAGGTGTGTAAATAAGGACAAAGCCAGGCTTTGGAGTGGTTGCACCACTCAAAAACAAGTGATTTTCAACCTTTTCTCATACCAGGGCCCAAAATGAATTCTGCATTTTAGCCACGGACCACCATTTAATGTTGAGTTTAATCTCTCGAACCCAAAACCAAGGATTTTTAAGTTTTTGTTCACAATTTAGGAGATAATTTAATTTAGGAAACAATTAAGGAGATAACTGGCAAAACATTGGTGAAAATAACAATTCTTCTACATTTTCTAAATGCGTAGAACTGTAGATTCTTGAAAATTAAGTAATTCAAATGTTTAAATATAATTTAAACCATGGAACAAATGGACCCTTACAGGTCCATTTGGTTTCATTTTACACTCTCAAGAGTTATACAGATCTACAGTATATAAGCTGGGTCCATTTGGTTACTAACTGTCCTTCTTTTAGCTGGGGACCACCTAAAAGTCCCTCAAGGACCATGGTGGTCTGCTGGGACCACCGGTCCCCTGCTGTATATGCATACAAATATGCAATACGTAAAGTAGCACATACTTTTTATGTGAAGTAATACGTGAGCGTAAAAAGTAAGGAGAGAGACCTTTTCACCCGTAATGTCAAATAATTTCTCCTCGCCACACACATTTACGCTGCTGTTCCCTGTATGCTATACTGCCGGTGAGCGGTGAGGAGTCCCCACCAGGAGCTAGGTTGTGGTATCCTATCCGGCTAACACTCCGTATATGGAGTGTTAGCCAGATAGTGACAAATATCAAGTGACAAATATCATTCTCTCTGCCCGCGAACACGGACAGGAGCAGTTGTGTTTGTCAAGTCCAGGTGCAATTCCGACCCTGAGACATTGTGGTGTTGATTACGAAAAAAAAAAAACATTGTCTATTTCAGCTAGGAAGAGGAAGAAAATGTACTCAGAATCCCCATGGATATAATGTCATTGGTTTAATGTCTTTAGCCCACATCTGAGATGCAGACAGTGGACAGAAATGGTGTCATCTTAAAATGACCGTTAGTGAGGATCAATACAATATGAAGACACAGTAAGGCTGAAAAGTGATCCTAATTATTATGCAGGAGGAAACTCATTAGATACAGTCACTGACTGCCGCAGTCTAGCATCAGTCTATAAAGCACACTAAACCTAAACTTTAATGAAGGTTCCCCCATGCAGGGCCAGTACCAGGGGATGGCAGTAGTTCAGTATGATGGTTCCCTGTTTGTTCCCAGATCAGGATCTTTCTCTAAAAAAAATCTTTTAAAAATATAGGCATTTTTGAAGTGATAGAAAATGTGAAAAACAGGGAAACAATATATAAAAAAGGAGCATTTACTCATGATACATAAAAATGTGTCTGTCAGGCCCACCCCCAAAAACATTTCTGGCCGTTATTGGGAACCAATGCATGAGAAAGCTGCAGTCGAGGCAGATTGCTAGGTTTGTGAGGTGTGAACGGTGGACATGCGTGTGTCAGAGTGTGTATGTGTGTGTGTGTGTGAGTGTGTGTGTGTGTGTGTGTGTGTGTGTGTGTGTGTGTGTGTGTGTGTGTGTGTGTCAGATTCATAGCAGGCCCATAAAGCACATGGTCAGGGCGCCATCAAACACCGGAGGCATAAATCCCATGCACCACACACACGACTGATGAAAAGTAGAGATCGCTTGACTAACCACAGGCTGCTGATCCCTCTCTCTCTCACACACACACACACGCATGCGCATTCATGCCATAGTGAAAACCGAGTAGGTAAATTTGCGCACTGTGCTTAAGTACATACAATTTGGAGCTAAAATTACATTATGCTACCTAATATATGGACAATTCAAAGATTGAAATGTCAGACAGGGAATAGTAAAGGAAAGTTCCAGTAGAACTAAAAGTGTATAAAAAACGGCTGATCTACAAACTCATATCTGCTATCGATATCGCGACACCACCATGGCCCAACCGTCAAAATATTCTTTTGTGAACAAAATTACCTACATTTAGTCAACTAAAACCTAGCCACCCGGAAAAGTTGACTCCCACTTCTAGACCACTGTGGGTAACAAATTAGTCCAGGCTTTCCATTTTCGCGCAACAGGGACGAAAAGGAAAGCCTGGGTGTCGAGGCTATGTAAAACTAGACCAAAACATTTTAAGATCACTACAATATGACTAAAAATAAATCAGAAATTGCTGTCAAACTGGAGACGAGGTGGTGACCTTGACGGTGTGAAGGCGTGTCCGGCCAAGCTCTCAGTCTCCCTGGGAAACATCATAAAGCATGCAGCGCTCTGACAGCTCACCATGCAGGCTGCATGCACTGAGGAGTTATGATGTGCACTACCTGCCGCGCTGTGTGTGTGTGTGTCACGTGCATGTTAGACTGTAATAAAGAATATACCCATTGTGAAGGGACCTTTTCAGCAAATTGGAGTTGGAAGGGCAAGGGTATGTTTGTGCTTTATGTGGATGACATTGCACCTAGTATCATATCCCAAATCATATCTATATCTAAATAGGGCCGGGACTTTAGCACGTTAATTGAGACTAATTAATTACATAAAATATATTGCGTTATAAAAAATAACACATTTAATCAGACCTTTTGTTTATCCACCATTGAAGCGGAACGTTTCTCACTGTATGGCCGTTTCACAACTACCGAATACGCTAACACACGGAAGCGGCAGTCTGCAGTCCACCAGGAGCCATTTAGTAAAAGAGTTGCGACTTTAATG
Organism: Benthosema pterotum; assembly: GCA_039105355.1. Taxonomy (NCBI): domain Eukaryota; kingdom Metazoa; phylum Chordata; class Actinopteri; order Myctophiformes; family Myctophidae; genus Benthosema; species Benthosema pterotum. Next base: position 46,272,843 of record CM076965.1, read on the forward strand.
AGTCAGAAACTGATTTCACTTTTGTCAGATATCACCAAAAAAAAAAAATTTCTGTTAAAATGCTCTATTATAAGGTGTGGAAACCACATATGGAGTTTCCCCCTCCCCCACGTTAGCAGAGGAGCTAATAAAAGTTCCCCAGGTTGCCACCAATTCTCCTCCAATCAGGAGAGAGCAGCAGGTTCACATAGTGTAGCTACTGTTGGGGGCCCCTAGTGCACCAGGCTGGTACTACACCATGAATTTCAAATCACTTCCCCTACCTTTAATAAGCCACAATTGGACTGACACCATGAAGTGAAGGGAGTTTGCGTAAGTCTTTCAACATTCTGGATAATACCAGAGTGACATTGAGGTGTCCGAATTTGAATGGCTTGAAAACTGGAGTTCATTATTGGCTGTAGCCGTGCTGCTCAGATGATCAACTGACGTGGGCTTTGGGCAAACAAATCCTCAGTGAACGTTTTGATGAGAGTAGCCTACAGAGTAGTTCACTTCACTGTGTTTATCTGACGCTAAAAAGCATGATAATAATGACTGTTAAATGTAAGCAAATGCATCTTACAGAACGGTGATACAACAGGCCTAGTATTCAGTTCATTGCTTCACTCATTTAGTTCATTGCTTCGCTCATAATATCAAAATCAGATAAAAAATGTGCTTTCTCACCTCTCTCAGGTAAATAATAATGATTAAAATGAGATTAATTGATATTAACTAATTATTGAGCCTGTAATTATTTAAATCAAATTTTTAATCGAGACCCGACCCTATATCTAACGTTACCATTTCTTAGTTCAGTAACAAGAGGCAAACATTTTAAGCATTCTGTAATTGTGAACATATTTGTTTTCTGTTTCTCATCCTGTGAGTTTGCGCACAGTTTGCACAGTGACACTGATATGCGCAGCCAGCTCTAAATACCCCCTGTGGCTCGTGTGCGTCCCGGGAGATTAATTTGCAAAACATATTTTTATGTCCCCGGGACATTGTTGTGCACTCTAGAAACAGCAACTTATTACTGTTGTAGCAAGTCCAGCTTTGGTGACATTATCACAATGGCACTTTTGCAACTACTTTTTGGGTAGTTGCCTAATGATCTTTCATGTTATGCCTGTTATTCTTTTTTTGGTCTCATGTACAGTAACAATACAACCACTATCAATGTACTATATATATTCGTCCTGTATGTCTCAGTTTGTTGTGTTGTGCTAAACTGGGTACAAATGTAAAATCATTTTGTTGCCTGGTAAAAAAAGAGTTTGTTTCCTACGTACAGAATGACCACAAGAACAGACGTCTTCATTTGCTTGCAAGTTGCTTAATTGCTGGAGATAAAACACGATTACATGTCAGTCTAGTGGTAATCTGAGTATCTGACTGTAACCATGACTCAAATCTCGGGGTGACGAAGTGAATAAGTGTGAATTGTTTTGTGAAAATGTTAATTATCTAAACAGAACACAGATGGCCCATTAGTTATAGTGCCACAGCATTGCTACATCAATTACACTGTGGGCAATCACAAGGTTGAGATAAATGTGTAAACAAAAGATTGAAATAAAATTATGCTGGTCCCGGGACCACCAGTGGTCCTTGAGAGGGTTCCAGGTGGCACTATTTAATTAAAGGTAGGGGAAGTGATTTCACTTTTGTCAGATATCACCCATTTTTTCTGTTAAAATGCTCTATTATAAGGCGTGCAGACCATAATGGAGTTTCCCCCTCCCCCACGTTAGCAGAGGAGCTAATAAAAGTTCCCCAGGTGGAGGGTGAATTCTCCTCCAATCACGATCGAGCAGTTCACATAGTGTAGCAACTCTTGGGCGCCTCAGCGCACCAGACTGGTACTACACGATGAATTTCAAATTACTTACCCTACCTTTAAGAAGTCTACGGGTTCATCCCTTGACTTCGTCGCCATTGTTCATCATTAATAACCCACCAAAAAAGCCTACCATGGCATATTTCCATTGAGGTGGTGTGGACAGTTATGCATGAGAAGCCTATCGCCAGGCAGACTTTTCCCACACAAACCCCACAGGTCTAAATATTGACTTCCATCTAAATATTGCCAGTATGTGACACAGTGCCTCTGTCTCCTCCAACCCGACAGCTGGCCAATGGTACACAAAGCCTCGTCTGGTGGCCAACATATCCGTCGCCCGCTATATTTTTAGAAAGAAACTACTCGCCTTTCCTGTGTCAAATAAATTCCACCAATGTTTACACATGCCCTAAGAAGGAAACATTTATAAGCCATTTCAGTAATGTTTGCACAGCGCTCACTCAGCCATTAACCAGAGCTGCATTATAAGCAGTGATGTTGATTGCCTGCAACCTGCAATCCCAAAATGCAATTTATAGGTTTTGGATACATTGACCAGTATACTGTAGTACTGCATCCCAATGGATACATTACTGTACTGTGCATCATGTACAGTAAAAAAAAATCATCCTGGAAAAACAATTGCAAATTAAAGCTGCAAGCAGCAATAAAACGTGACCAAGCAAGCAGCAATAAGGAGTCAGAACAATATGCAGAAGAAGGAACATATTTTTGAGAAATTATCTGAGGGGGTTGCTTTTGCCCCGGGTCCATACAATAGTGAATGAATAAATGAAATGTAAAATTCCTACAGTAGCCTACATGTCAACCTGGCCTCCTACAACAAAACTGATAAAAGCTTGGAGAATTACAGTACAATTCAAGTACAACTAGAAGAAATTGTGAAATAAATGTGATTGGACACTAGTTAACAACAGTTGTTTAATGGCCACTTTGTTCAAGAAGTTAATCTAACATAATCTGGCACAATGTTTTAACCACTACACTGTTACATGAAATGATCAAGGCTTGTACAATGTAAAGCTTTCGTTGGGTAGGTTACTACTGGAAATCTAGAATGTCGGGGTATGACCTGGCCGGGAATCGAACCCCGGTCTCCCAGTCTCAGGGCAGACACTCTAACCACAAGGCCACTGAGTTGGTGCCATTACCATTACATTGAGTTTTATCATCTCAATCACAAAGTGACATTTCCGTGAATGTCACTTTCATGATATGCGAGTGTAACTCAGCTATTGAGAAGTAGGCAGAAATGCATTGGACTCAAAGTAAAAGCCCAGCTTGAATCCTTTTATGTTAGGTCTTTTTAAGTAATAGCAAATCATACACATTGCAGAGACTTTAATTGTTACTGTAAAATAATTCAAACCGGCTGTCATTTTACATCTCATCTTGCTCACTTCAAACAATGTGTTTCAGACACTAGACTATGATTTGTCACAGTTAGGCTCACTGTGACCACTGATCACGTGACTAACCCAATGTAACTGTGTACCCCATCATTGGCGCAACTCCGTCTCTAAATGGCTCTGGTGCGTTGCATTAAAATTGGATTTTAGATCATGCAACAGCATGCAGCAGTGGATAAACAAAACACAAGACAAATCAGTTTATAAAGAAAACTGAAGCAATAGGACATGTGGGTGTGACAATCTGCCACATTCTGATGTGAAACTTTACATATAAAAGTATACTGGTTTACGGCAGTATGTTTTTATGAAGTGTACCCTTTGAACAAACAACTACCCTTAATCAATGATTATCTATGATAAAAATGCTTCAAAACAAGAGCAAACACATCAATGTTAACAATTAATGTGATTCATAAAATGACCAATGCCAGGCTGCATTATATATTTGATGGTCAAATGAATTATTTTTGAAGTAATTTAAACATTTCATTGATGAGCCATGCTCATTGTAAAAGCAGTGAGGTGGCTAACACAACACAGCCCACATTTCATTACAGCTTGAAGTAGTTTGATAGTTTACACACATACTGCATAATTATCTCAACAGCATTCAGAAAATATTTATTCATTGAGAAAACTCACCTATTCATGCAAAGGATAGCCCTAATCTGGTGTAAGGCCAACACTGAGCTAAATGCTGCTTGGTGAAACCAAAGACAAGAGTGGACACTCCCATAGTAACAACCGCTTCCACCATTTTGGAGTGACTTTTTGGAAAGATCTCATGGAGTGGCGTTATACTGCCATCTTGGAGTGATCTAGTGGTTCAAAATGTGTCTTCTCATCTTGCTATATACTATCTTTGGTAAACCCACCTGTGAGAGGACCTAAATGACCCACAATGCAATGCAATCTAGCTAGCCTTAGCAAAGCCTGAAAAAAGTACAACCAGAAGTAACTAGATTCGGCAAAGGAGCTCAATATAATGGGGTGAAACCAATGAGACACAAAAGCAGTATTAAAGTTTTAAACACAAAATTATTATTGACCTTGTTTGTATTGAAGCACAGTACATTTGGGTGTAGAAAATAAAAAAAGAACAATGGGGGGCCCTTTAAGTCCAGTCAAGGTTTTAGTCTCTGTGAGTCAAGTCTCTTTCTCCTTGATGGAGAACCATGAACTACATACAAAGACTGAGTGGGTCTGAGGTGGGGTTCCTGGGTCGGCTCGCCAGGTCTGGAACCAGCCGGTTCCAGAACCATCCAATGTTGGGTCCAAGGTGTTCTGGGCACACAAAAAAAAACCTGGCCTGGAGGGCCAGGTGTCTACATCAGTTCCCATTGTTGTACAAACAAAGGAATATAAAACATAAATTAAATCAAATATCATGACGAAATGACTTGATGTGATCAAGATCAAGTCATTTCACTCATTGATCATTTTCATCCATTTTCATTAATTTCAATTGTTTCCATATTAGCATGCTTTTAATCTTTAGTAGGCCTACTTAATGTTTTAGTCATCTTAAATATCTTTGAATCAATTCATGAATTAATTTCTCTTAACTTAAAACCAACTTTTAGCTTGACCAATCATGTAAACAAAATGATTTACCTAAAAGTATCTTTTCAAACAAAAATGCCAATTCAAAACCACATAATGAAATCAAACATAACTCAAAACAATTGTAAATAACTCAAAATCAAATACATCAAATAATCAAATAAGTGAACCAATGATCAAACTAATGATACCAAGCCAACTAACTCACCGCTGAGTGGAGTAAAGTCTAGTACAAAGGAGTTGTTGTGGAGAAGAGAGGAGCTGCTGCACATGTATCAAACATTTCGGCCATCTTGCCACAGAGGGTGAAGATGGGAGTGGAGTGAGTGAGAACTGTCATATGTGTGAGTGGGTTGCCAGGTTGGTGGAAGGTAAGCGGGTTGCCATGCTTGTCAGAGGTAAGCGGTTGGCTGGGTTACAAGACTCTTCACAAAGCAGCAATTTTCATTGGCTTATAAAAACGTCATTTTTTGATGAAAACAAATTTGCTTCGGAACTTTTGTCCGGATGGGCCAAAGTTCTCATGTAGCAGGTGTCATGCAAATTGATCAAAAATCCAGGCAGAAAATCAGGCATGAGCACTTTTCAAACTGCTTAAAATGGCAGACACTCTGGGGGTGGAGCTTACCGGTCAAAGTTACAGATGTGTTCCACATGAATCAAGGAACATGTAGAAACAAGTCCCATGATTTTTGGCCAAACGAGGCCCGAGTTGTGGTTGTTCAAATGTTTCAGTTTCAAAGAATTGTTATAGCGCCCCCATTTGAGCAATTGGAGTAAGACTGGTTTTGCTGCTATTTGGCATCCCCCTCTACAAAACTGTAAAATATCAGAAGCAGATTACGCTGCATGTGTAGATTAGGGGCATTAGAATCATTTTCACAAACGAGCAATTTTCATTGGCTCGTAAAAACATCATTTTTTTCACTAAAAACAAAATTCACACCCATATCATGTTTGTATGGCTTTAAAGTTCATGTGTAGGTCATTGTTATGCATTTCGATCAAAGATTGTAGGAGAAGAGACATTTTAACTGTTTTACATATAATTCAAGATGGCGGTTCATCTAAAGGTCAGAGGTCAAAAGTCAGAATACAAAAGTTGTTCGGCATAAGCAGACGCATAAGTGAATATAAGTTACATTTCTGAGAGTTGAGCAGTTCATGAGTTATAAGTGTTTAAAGTTTGCAATTTCAGTTGAGTGCTATAGCGCCACCATTTGACCAGTGGTCACAGGCTTCGCATCATCACCGTTTGGCATCACCCTCTACCAGATTACCAATTTTCGCGAAAACCGACTGCACGGTTCAGCCAGAACAGCTATTTTTGGCGGAAGAAGAAGAAGACGAAAAGAGGCAATATCAATTAAGTGACCAAGTCACTTCGTGACTGCTTGGACAATTAATTAACAAATGCAAGTAGTTTGGCCGTTTGGCCACTACTAGTAACAGCAGCAGCAAAATGAGATGGGAGAGGCAATAGAGTTAGAGCACCCTTTAAAAGATCACTGACCTTGTGTGTGCCATGGATTTGTGTAACCACACATTGTTAATTACACTTAACATTGTAATTGTCTCAACCTTTCGGTCTGCGACCCCCCCCCCCAAAAAAATAATCACACACCCCACCCCACCCCATAGAGACACTATAGAGAGACAATAGAGGGATAGAATGATTGAGTAAAAGAAGAGTGAGTGAGAGTGAGAGAGAGGAGCTGCTTGACAGTCAAAGTGTCTTCCTCAGCATTCCACAACTTCACTTACCCAGTGTGAATATTTGCTTTTTCACAAAGCTAAAGAAGCCTGAGAACATTCATGGTGTCAAAAAGAGAAGTATTCTTACGGAGAGAGAGAGAGAGAGAGAGAGAGAGAGAGAGAGAGAGAGAGAGAGAGAGAGAGAGAGAGAGAGAGAGAGAGAGAGAGAGAGAGAGAGAGAGAGAGAGAGAGAGAGAGAGAGAGAGAGAGAGAGAGAAGAGGTGTGGTGCGAAATTATTTGCAATGATCTGACAATAAGATAATGAAGATAGGTATAAGTTCTGGTGAAGTGTTGCACAATAGCATAGTGTCATGGGATTTCATATTAACTGTACATTGTGCAAGTGTGTGTGTGTGTGTGTGTGTGTGTGTGTGTGTGTGTGTGTGTGTGTGTGTACGCAGTGAAATAAGGGGGAAGTGATGTACAGTATATTGCATCACAGCAGTTCTGGTGAAATGTCGCGCAATAACGATACGACTTTTGTTCAAATTAAAAAGAAATAAAAAAAAAGAAAACAAATGAAACTACATTTTACAGGTAATTTGGAAAATAGCAGATATACAACTACAGTACATGCACATCATAAAGGCATTGGGCCTCATGCGCCAACCGTTCTTAAGATGTTCTTAAGAGGAAATTTGTTCTTAGGCACACTTAAGAAGTTTTTAAGAACATTTTGGGATCCCTCAATGTTTTCTTAGCTGTGATTTGTTTGTAGGTAAGAACAAAATGTACGCACACTGAGGAGGACTCTTAGGGTGCCTTTTTTTGTTCTTAAATGCAATCTGAAAAGAAAAGGGAAAACAGCGCCCTCTACAAGATGTGTAAAGTCTGGTCTAGGGACCTCAAGGGTCCATGAGGACATTCCAGGCGGACCACAGCAAACATTTTACCACTCTTCTAATCCCATTTTATACTTTGAAAATAGCTCATCTACAAGGTCACAGCACATTCCATTACTTTTGTAGATCAGATATTTGATAAATCTTCAAAACAAAAAATATTTTTTGTGCCCCCCCATAACCCCCCCACCATACCCACCTAACCCCCCCCCCACCATGCCCCCCATAACCCCCCCACCATACCCACCTCATAACCCCCCCACCATACCCACCTCATACCCCCCACCATACCCACCTCATACCCCCCCCACCATGCCCCCCACCATCCCCACCTCATACCCCCCCAGCATACCCACCTCATAACCCCCCACCATGCCCCCCCCCATAACCCCCCCACCATACCAAACCCACCTCATAACCCCCCCCCCCACCATACCCACCTCATACCCCCCCACCATACCCACCTTATACCCCCCACCATATCCACCTCATAAGCCCCCCACCAAGCCTCCCCACCATACCCACCTCACAACCCCCCCACCATACCCACCTCATACCCCCCACCATATCCACCTCATGACACCCCCCCCCCCCACCATGCAAAAAATATTTTTTGTGCCCCCCATAACCCCCCCACCATACCCACCACACACCCCCCCACCATACCCACCTCATAACCCCCCCACTATACCCTCCACCCCCTTATCCCCATACACCCCCACCCACTAGCAATTGTCCCTTCATATCCACCCTCCAGAGTCCAGTTATAAAATTTTATATTCACTAATATCAACTACTTCTGCAAATAACATGGGTATTGTGCTAATTCCAGCCATTTTAGCCTTTATTTCTCTGTGTGAGGTCCTGTGTTCTGAGTGCTGCAATCACACACAGGTGTGACTGGAGTCATGCAAAACCACACCCACCTGGGTAAAGCACAGGAAGGAGAGGGAATTCCCAATGCCTTATATGGGAATCGGTGGGCGGTTCCCTATGGTAATTAGGATGCAAATGAAGACAGGTGGGGCGTCTACCTATAATAATTTGAAGGAACCGGCACACCCCTTCAACTTACAAGGATTTGGATTCATCACCATAAGAACAAATTTTGCGAACAAAATGCCTACTTAAGAACGCTTCATGAATCGGACTGAACTTCTCTTAGAAATTCTCTTAGGAAGAAATCTAAGAGGAAAATGTAAGAACTTATTGGCGCATGAGGCCCAATATTGATAATGTATTTCAAATGGCGGCTGTAGAATTGCTTAAATTGGCCTGATGAAACTCTGAAACCTGTTTGACCTATCGTCAACAGCAAAGGAGAGAGTTAGTGTGTGTGTGTGTGTGTGTGTGTGTGTGTGTGTGTGTGTGTGTGTGTGTGTGTGTGTGTGTGTGCGCACGCGTGCGTGCGCTCATGTGGGACTCATGAAACTTTATTGGAAGTAGTATTCTGAGGTCATGTTCTACTCCTGTTCTCAAACTTTGTTTTATGTCTTTTCATGTTGTTTTTTTAAGGACCTCCATAAATCTGAGTTATATGGACATGTAATGGTGCATTTGGAACCCACCCTGAACGTCCCTGTTCCGAGGGTCCCCAATTTGGGAAGCAATATTTTACAGCTTATGGGGAAGGCAGGTCTAAAGCCCATTACTTACGTACAAAGGGAAAGGCAAAGGATGAAGTGGAGCTGTGTTGATTTCGGTGACTAAACACTATGACGCAAAATGTAATATTAATCAGAAGTTATTAATCTGATGTTTGGTTGTGTTAGGGTGTTGCTCTCTGAAAATAGCTGATCTACTACCTCATACCGCCTCAGGCTGTGATACGCTGTGAGCTTGTAAAATCAAGTCATCAAGGCACAAATAAAATTAAACATTTAGTGCTTACATTGTATATTCTAAAGTATCACATGGTAGAGACTCGGAGTAGAGCCGCTGCCTCTTCACCTGGAAAGCAGCCAGCTTAGGTGGTTCGGGCATCTGGTTAGGATGCCTCTCGAGTATCAACTCACTGGCCGTGGAGCGTCTTGGTATCCTCCAGGTGGAAGTAGCTGATATTCGGTGGGTCACGGAAGTCTGGAGCTCACTGGGGGGAGCTGTTGCCCCCGTGACCTGACAATGGATAAGCGGTTGAAGATGGATGGATGGATGGATGGATGGATGGATGGATGGATGGATGGATGGATGGATGGATGGAAAAAATAAGACTAAAACTACTGAAATGTTTTTCACAAGAATGACTAAAATTAAATGAAACATTGCTGTCAAAATCAACAACAGACTGGAGGGCTGAACATCCCCCCTCTCTCTGCATCTCTGCTCATAAGTGATTTTAGGTTCTCCCAGCAGGCCACTTTTTTGTGCCAAACACACAGCTAAATGATGGACCAAATGGACCCTTAAAGATCTGTAACTCTTGAGATAGTTAAAATGAAACCAAATGGATCCATTTTAAGCTCTCAAGAGTTAAATTATATTTAAAAATCAGAATTTTCAACAGTCTGCACAAATAAAAAATCACACCCGTGTGAAAGTAAGTGCTGCGTGTGTGGCTACAGTATACTAAAACACACTTCGTCCCATTGTGCTTGTTTCGCTGAACATGGCAACATCAACAATACACACTTCGTCCCATTGTGCTTGTTTCTCTGAACATGGCAACATCAACATGACTCCACACATGCAGGCAGGGACACACGCATGCAGGCAGGGACACACGCATGCAGGCAGGGACAGACAGAGAGACACACACACACACACATCTTGTACATCATCTGATGAAGTGCTTGCTACGCAGCACTTAAAAAAAGTTAGAGACTAAAGTATACTATTACTATATCGGTTTTTTTTAGCACCCCCCCTAAAATCTCCAATGTCTCTGCTCCATATCCATCCATCCATCCGCTGACCGCTCCGTAACCCCGAGGCCGTGTCTGTCCAGCCGGACACATCTTCTCATGATGCAAATCAGAGCAATCTTTTGGCAGGATTGCCCTGGCGGCATTAGGACTACAGAGAGGAGTTCACACACCGCAAACCCTCTGCCTCCGGAGTGAAAGCTGTGAGAGTTCACAGGAGCAGAGGCTGATGCTGGAACAGTGGCATATGTGCAAATTCAAAGCGTATGTAGCGTCTCTCCGTCCATCGCTGGCCATGTTGACCTGCGGTCACCCCTGATGCATTTTTAACAGCCTCTTTTCCTATCAGAAATATTGACAGCACGAGTCGATATACGGAATGAAAAATTAATAGACTGTGACGGAGGGGAGGGGAGGGGAGGGGAGGGGAGGGGAGGGGAGGGGAGAGGAGAGGAGAGGAGAGGAGAGGAGAGGAGAGGAGAGGAGAGGAGAGGAGAGGAGAGGAGAGGAGAGGAGAGGAGAGGAGCTGGCAGGACTTTCATGTTCGCAGGCGGGTGGTGCATGTCTTTGGTCCGACTTGGGATCTGTCCGACACCCTATACCCCCATAAAGCAAAACATACCAGCAACCACGAAAAACTGCATCCATCTAATCTGCATCTATTGTTGTAGATCAGTGGTTTTCAACTTTTTTGATGCCAGATCCCACTATTTACTAAGCATTTGAGCCACGGACCACACGGACCACACAGACCCAGGGTTTTGGGTCTGTGTGGTCCGTGGCATTTGAGCCACGGACCACACAGACCCAAAACCCAAAGATTTCTTCATGTTTTTATCTACAATTCCAAGCTGGATTTTGGAAACATAACAGGCAAACAAAGATCTCTAGTTGTGTAGACTAGTTCACATGATGAATATTCACCAAATGGACCCGCAAGGGTCCATTTGGTTTCATTTTTACGCTCTCAAAGAGTTATATCTGGTTAACCAACTTTCCATCATTTAGCCTAGGGACATCCTGGAACTCTCTCAAGGACCACAAATGTAATCTACAATACAGGTATATACTGTTTGCTAATCGTGCATTGTAGAACAGACGATCTACAATCTCACAATGCATCACAGTGTAGATCGGCAAATTTATCTAAAGAGTTTTCATGCAATTGCATGGAATAGAAAACTTGTCCAATCGACCATCCTTCCTGGTGTACTTTCTACCGTACCTTTGGAATAGCAATACTTTCCGTATGGGTAGTTTTCCTAAGTGCACTTTTTCCCCCCACAGCAGTGCATCTCTCTGTGAGTGTCAGCATCTCATGTCACGTCTCATTGAAGTCAAGAGTTTACCTCCCTCCTTCCCTCCTCAGAGCTCTATGCTTCCTGCCTCTGACACCCACCTCCCACAGCTGGCATTTAAAACCCCATTGCTGTCAGGTGGAGGGAAAAAAACCTCCCGGGTCCAAAACGCTTCCTTTTCACTGTTCAAATGCAGAAATAGCACAAAAAAATAGTTAAAATAGAGATAACGAGGGCAGAAAATCATCCTCTCTCTCTCCCTCCCCCCTTCCCTCTGTCTCTCTCTCTCTCTCTCTCTCATTGCAGCTTAGAACAGTAAAGCAGGGGCGGAGGTAATATTTCCCAATTGGGGGGGGGGCAGGACAAAATGGTATGGGGGCGACTTCATCGCCTGTGGTGCGAACGATTTTCGGTTACAGGACTTTTATTAAGCAAGTAAAACATCAATAATAACATCGGCAGGTGTTGAAGTTGCAACAGACACGCAGCATGCATAAAGCTAAAGGTGCAACAGACACGCAGCATGCATAAAGCTAAAGGTCTGACTCAGGGAGTTTTCTGTTTTCAATTATGAAATGCTGTTGGTTTGGTGGTGCCACAACTGTAGTTAGTTAGTAGCAGCAGTAGTGTTTCAAATTATTTTAAATAGAAGCACTTTCATTTGAAATATCTTGGATTGTTTTGCATGCCATCGTGCTTGATGGGGCAGACTGGGTATTTAGGGGGGCATTGCACCCCCCCCCCCCCCATTCCCATGCCTAGATCCACCCCTGCAGTGAAGCATATTTTACCACGGGAGTTAATTATTGCGTGGGGGTGGGAGGGTGGGTGAGAGAGAGACAAGTCAAATAGAGAACGAGAGGGTGGAGAAATCAATGCACGTTCCCAGAGGACAAAACACCTTTTTATAGGCTATATATATATATAATACATATAGGTATATACACACAATATATTTCCCTGTTCCACTTTTGCTGACAGCTTCATCTGCGTTCCATTCTGGTTGAAAAGCCACAGCAGCACTGTGGTGGAATCACTGAGACACTTTATTTTTTCATCTCAGCCCCACAAGGAGCGCCCGGGGGGGAGAAAGACCCCCCCCTCCCACACACACACACACACACACAGACACACAACCTGTGCTGACAGGCTCTCATTACATTCTATCAGCTATCCATACGCAGGGCGCGTTGAGCAATCATTCAGGTTGAAAGGCATCGCCTATTCGCCCTTTGTTGATTGCGAGTACTGAGAATGGAGCTGTCAGCGTTTCAGTCATTCAGAGCTAGAGGTCTCTGACAAAAATAGCTTTGGCAGCCATACAGTTTTTGACTGTTTTTTGTATTCGTTACCTGGCTGAAAGGGGGGGGGGGTATATTTAAATCACGGTTGTCCATTTCACACCATGTTTGCTCAGCGATTTTACCAACATTGCTATACAAATGGTTGAGGTAAGAGCGTAGATTTGTTCCTCCACTGATATGAAGCCATGGCCCTTCAGCTACACTTCTTGAGCAAAGGTACAAAAGCATTGTCAGAAAACAAAGTCACAAAAGTAAATCACAGAGTGTACCAATTTGCACAAGGTTTGGACCTTTGTTAAACTCTGCCTTTGTGGCACCAATTCAATTAGAATGATGCCGGTCGCATGTTGATTGGTGTGAGCGACATCAGCCGTTTACAGACAGAAAGACAGACTGCAGACCCTGTCCCATATACAGACACCCTCAGAAACCAGCCACTTGGACCTATGGCACCAGAAGGAGATATGGGCATATGGCTGTACGACACCGAGTTGGACCTCTGATGTCGAACAAAAGATGACAGATGGATGAGACGGTCAGAATATCTTAGAAAACCTGTGGGTAACTATATTTCAATACACAGACCTTATATATTTTGTTGCATGTGTACATACAGTATAAACACATGGTAAACACAGAGAGCCTCGTTCAATGCAACTACTGTCCTCTGCAAGGTGAGACTGTACATTTGTAAAATGACCCACAGATGTTGGCAACGTTCCCTACACCTTAGTGCCCTCTACGGGGCACAATCATCGCAATTTTCATGCCCAGCTGGCTAGTCCCTGCCAAAAAAAGGGCATTGTACGGCATGCCAATCGAACCTGTGCACACGGCTGGGTAAACACTGGAACCCCTATGGAGAGACAGGAGGGACAAAAGACTCGGTGAGCAAATAAATGGGTCCTGGGCTGTTTAGCTTGATGCAATAGATTGGAGTTGTTTTGTAACTGACCTTAGCGGAATAACCTTTCACCGGATTTAAGAAATGCACTGTGAATGTTTTGCCCATCATGATTCATCTCAGCTTTCCCGTTTTCTGGCAGCCAGCCCAGACTCCTTTTTTATGTAACACAGCAGGGCAATGTGATTACCCGGTCCATTGTACATCATGGAAATGCATACAAATCACTGTAGGCTATGCATTTGTCTGATATCACAGTCCCACACAGCTCTACCTCTCACCATCTTTCACAGGAGTAGTGTTGCCTTTTTTGTATAAAGAAACAAATACTTATAATTATATAAAAACAGCTAACCTACACGCCCATGCAGAGCTAAAAGTCTAAGTATTTTAAAACATGTTTTTTTTTTCTTTTTTGCACTTTACACTAAAATGTTATTAAACCATGATAAATACATAAAACCATCCAATGTGTGACTCAATCGTATGGTTCCACACAGTGGTAGGGAAGTTATTTTTAAAAAGTAAGGAGTTATAGTTACTTCTCTGGAAAAGTAACATATTACTAATTGTTACTATCTTAAAGTAACCACACTTCTACTACTAATAGTACGACTACTAATACTACTAATTAATTATCATCATCTCAGACACATTCAAAAACATTTTCCTAATGACACTGGTCAGGTTGTTTTAAGTATACTTGCCAATACGGAGGGAAAGAAAGAGCACTTACTGCATTCCAATAGTAGTACCATATCCAATAATATCCAGTCTAATGCTATGCATATAATCCTGATGTCCTGGCCATGCACAGTCAGAGCTAAAGTAATTACCCTAATGTTACCCTATGTTAACCAATAATCATCATTATGATGCCCAGTGGAAGCCAATTTCTTTTTCTTATGTGGATACTCTGGGAGTGCATTTTATTGGATTTCCACGAGGTTATACAAAATATCACAGTACATAGGATAAGATACATTCATATTACACTCATCACACCCCATGTCAGCTTACATGCCATGGCATAGGCAGGCGGATACCTTTTTTATTCCATTAGGCACCATGGATAACTACTAACGCACCCACAAAACATGTCCCTCATAGAAGGGTGTTACTTGTAAGGGCACTAGTCCCAACACTGGGACCCACAGATGGGTCCCAACCCAGTCTTTGGGAACCACTGGGGTACATGGATTTCCAATGCATTGCTTTTTACACTATAGTACCTCGCGGACCTAAAGGTGCATTAAAAAATCAAGAGTGCTCCTAAAAAAGGCCAGAGTAGCAGCACCCCGCATGCAGCTAGACGTTCCCTCCACCCAGCCTTGAAGGAGAACACGACTAACCACTCCGTAGCGCACCGCCCTGACCACGGCGAGCGCAGAGCGCCCTTCCTCCAAAGTCGTGCGTGTCTCACATGGTGGGGTGTGTCGCCAGGCAGAAGAAGCAGAGTAAGAGAGAGTGTGTGTGTGTGTGTGTGTGTGTGTGTGTGTGTGTGTGTGTGTGTGTGTGTGTGTGTGTGTGTGTGTGTGTGTGTGTGTGTGTGTGTGTGTGTGTGTACGCATTTGCTGCTGTTAATTCTTCACCCATGTTAAGGGTGTGGTTGTGGGACACGCACACACACCTATGCACTTTAACCATAGAACTCACAATTTCTCTTGTGCGAAGAACAATCTAGGATCAATCTCTGCACAGAGAGAGAGCGACAGAGAGAGAGAGAGAGAGAGAGAGAGAGAGAGAGAGAGAGAGAGAGTTTGATCTAGAGAGTTATCTATGGGCCAGCAACTCCCTAGTCCCTGGAGGGAAACCGTCTTCTTATGAATTGGCGTTTCAGAGAGATTGTATCTGGAGAAAAGACAGCCTTGCTTTGGTAAATGTGTCTGGTCTTGTTGTGGAAGTAGCAGCTCAGGGAGTAATGGTGCTGTGCCAAGAGAATACGAGTTAAAAAGCGAATAGTCGCGCGAAAATACCGTTGGAGGTGTGGTGAGGAAATAAATGTTGGTGCCAATTCATGACCAGCGCTGGTGCAATGGTGCCTAATGCCTATAACTTAAGCTACGATAGTAGCAGACATTTGAGCCAATTATGAAGTTGATCATCATCACTTAAGACCATTTTTTACCAAAATACTTCAGTTCTGAACTAACTATTGTTGTTCCAAACCAACACATTTTCAGTGGAAACAATCTGAATTGGTTATATATTATGCAGGAGAAAAAATGAACTTGAACTGGTTCCAACTTCTAACCCAATCAGTGGAAAAGGGGCCGGCAGATTTTGGGGAAAAAAGGCTTTGTTTTGTTTTATTTCTACGCATACTGTAGCAACCAATGAGGAACTGTATTGCAGTTTGGAGCCAGACGTGATACAAATGACAATTGCTAAGATTCAATGAATCATCCAGCACAATCTGCAGGGATCTAGCCAGCTAGAAGTTCTTATGGCACACAGAACGCCTTCTGTGTGCTGACAGTGTGCAGGCGTGCGTGCGTGCGTGCGTGTGTGTGCATGCGTGTGTGCAGTGTGTACATAAGCTGCCATGTTTGTCCAAGGCATGTGTTGACTATATCTGGCTGCAAAAACGAATCCATATTGAACACATGCACATTCAACTTTCACCCACGCACTATTTCACATTATCTGTGCAACTTCCTTCATGCTTCATCGTACATCTAATCCCAGTTCTGTCTAGCTGGCGCTCACTCACTCTCTAACACACACACGCACACAGTCGCGCACCATAATGCGAGCACGACACATGCACGCACGCACACACACGTAAGAAAACACCAATATGCCTGACCACGTACGTCTGTGTGTTGTCAATGCTGGATGGAGGTTGTCATGGGAACAGTTTTTCCTCTTGCATGCTGCAGACACAAAAGACTTAAACCTAATCTATGCTCTGCCGAACGTCGACTGAGGATGCAACGCCTTGTGAGCTTATTGGGCTTACTGTTTTTGACGAGCAACAATGTCATGTGTTCAGTTACATTTGATATGCAGTTTTGGTCAATGTTTTTTTTTTTTTTTTAAATACAATTCTTCATATTTTGTCATCTGAAGTGTTTACGTTTGTTGATTAAATATACGATTTTAGTCTTAAAATCACATCAACGTGTATTTTCAACCTGTTGATGTAACTATGAACCCCACATGCTCATCCTAATCAGTTGATTGTCACTGGAAGCAGCTACTGACTGCTGTATATCATTTCGATTCGTTGCTGTCGAACAGAAACCCTGTATCTACATTATTCACCTTTATATTTTGCGTAAATTAATGAATATACCCGTATACGAGTGTCACACAAGATTTGTGATCTGCAAGCAGAAGATCTACAAGCTGTAGATATTGGAAATCACCTAACTTCTGTCCTTTGCATAAATTATGTCTGTGTGTTGGTTAGAACAATACTGAACCAATGAAAAGTGGAAGAAACACCCTCCATTGGATCCTCAAAATGTCTGCCAAAGCAGCTACTACCTCGCATGCAAGTACTGTAGTCGACAATATTGTATAGTGACAGCACCATCAATGATGAGGCAATACTGCTTTGTTTTCAAAATATAAGGATTTCTGAATTTCATGCTCGAGGTATATTTTCAATTTTCTGAAAAATGAACATTATGGAGTCGGGTGGTTTCTTCCCGAGAGCAGAGACGTACGAGCTTTCCGCCCATGTGTTTAATCCACATAAGTGTTTACATTGGTGGGGGAATTTGCTAAGTTGTCCCGCTCGATCAGTGTAGGCATGATGAACGGCCTGGCGTGCCAAGACGCCCGCTGCTCTTACCGTAAATGAGCCGCAGTGCTGTGCAGACCCAAGCCTTTCTGCTCCAACCTGTCTGCCTGCCTGTCTGTCTGTCTGCCTGGGCATGTCAGATTTATGTCACTCAGTCGCACCACAAGCCTCTGCACTCATCACATCAACTCTCTAATCACAGCACGCAAAACCATGTGAAGCTGCTTTTGTGGAAGCGTGTGTGTGTGTGTGTGTGTGTGTGTGTGTGTGTGTGTGTGCACATCCATGCCTATTGTGTACACACACACACACACACACACACACACACACACACACACACACACACACACACACACACACACACACACACACACACACACACACACACACACACACACACACACACACACACACACACACACACACACACACACACACACGCACACGCACGCACACACACACACACACACACACCTTTTTTTTGGCAATAATTTGGTTGTAAAGCCCAGTGTCCATTTTAGTCTTGTGCCGAAATTCTAAATTATAGCTCTGCATACAGTATGAATATGGTGAGCAACTTAAGGGATATTATTTATAGACATCACATGAAACACCGGTCTAATGTAAATAATTATGCTGATATCCAGAGGTTACAATCTGTTGTTGATTGTATGACAAATATACAACAAACAAAGTACCACAGTGTGAAGACAAAGCCTTAACACATGTATATTGAAACAGCCAGAGGGTGCTAGGAAGGTCAATGCATGAGTAAAGGTCAATGCATGAGAAAAATAATTTACAAATGACTAATCCAGAGCGACTTATATTAAACATGAACAAAAATCGTGTATATGAGCACCAGCTCATACACACGCAGAGGTAAAACAATCAGGCATGAATTGGAACAAGGCATTGCATGCCAATTACTTTAAACAGTTTGTACTAAACTCAGGCTGACAGGAAATGAAAATGTGTTCATAATGTGGGTTGATGTCTCGATCATTGCTAAGTGATGAAATGCATTGAAAGTTTGAAGGGAAATTACAGCTAGTTTCAAAATAGAGGACGTTATTGGGCAAACTAAGACATGGGGTTTCAACCTTTTTGATACCAGTGGCACACTATTTATTCAGAATTTGAGCTACAGACAACCATTTGATGTCATTTTAGCTCCACAGACCCCAAAAACTAAAGATTTCTTGTGCTTTTGTCCACAATTCCAGGCTGGATTTGGGAAGCAAAACAGTCAAACATACAGATCAAAATGACCATTAATCTTCTACATTCTCTAGTTGTGTAGACTTGGGCTAATTCACATGATGAATATTTTAACTCTTGAGAGTGTAAACATGAGATCCGCAAGGGTCCATTTGATTTCATTTTTACACTTCCATGTCAGCCTACTGTCTGTCCCTCTATAAAAATAAATAAAGGTGAAAGCCTCAAAATTTAATATGGGCCTACATTGACATTGGTAGACAAATGATATCCTATACTTTTATGTATGCTCCTTTTAAAAGTTAAAGGGCAATACAAATAAATATTAGAATTTTTTATTATTATTAGAACTTGCATGATCTGTGACTTTTCGCTGTGAAGAACCACCTCTAAGTTCGTCTGGTAAACATGATTTATGATGATGATGACGATGACGATGAGGAGGAGGATGATGATAAGTTAGTTATTAGCATGGCAGCAGGCCAGCCAGCCACAGCAGTTCTGTAAACAGAGCCAACTAGTAGAAGAGTTGCGACATTGAGGGGCAGAACTGAGTGACACTCGACACTGCATGAAAGAGGGATGAACTGGAATAGTTTGTCTGTGTCAGACTCAGAGCGCAAATAACAGCTATTTTAAAGTGTTTAAAAAGTAGTGTACAGTAGCGACTAGAGTCTCTGTAATGGTTATATTGTAGCATTACCAAAACAAGAATGAAAGTGATGTAGGAAAATATAGAGAAGCAGTGGGTAGCCCAATATAGTTGACTATCTGCACATGCAAGACCTGATGCACTGACTGTAGTAGCCTATTTTACAGAGTTACTGAAAAGCAACACGCTCCAGTCAAACACGTGGGATACAGGGGAGTAAACAAGTGACAAGGAGTTGTGTGTTCCATAAAATGTGATGAGAAACTGGGATAAAGAGCTAAAGTTTTTCCTTGGCTGCATATATATATATATATATATATATATATATATATGATATATGATATATATATATATATATCATCCCACCCCTTTTTTTAATGTATCATTCATTGATTCATTCGGAAAGGGACAGAAACAACTAAGCTGCATCTACGAGGAAAGTAATTCAGGAAGAAAGCTATAAAAATATCAAACAACCTCTATCATCAACTCTGCAAGGAGTTTGAACTACTACCCTCTGGTAGACGGTACAAAGTACCAAAAGATAAAAAATATGTTATTCCTATTGCAATTAAGGCACTAAATGAAATAAATCAATAAATCTGTTTTCAATGTATTTGTCACTATTGTCCTGCCTTTTTGTTTTACCATGAATACTGGTATGACTAAAGTGTTTTTTTTTGCTGTTTTGTTGTTACTATATGAGAACAAATACAAATTTCTACTGTGGACAATAAACGAATGAATGAACTAACTAACTAAGCTTCATTCATACATGGGTATAATCATAGTCATAATCAGCAATGTATAATCCCAATAGAATGATTCTGGCTAGAACATTGCACAGCTCGTGTGGCTGCTTGCTCTGACGTTTGTCTATTTGTGTGTGCTCGCGTGCATGAGTGTGTGCATGTGTGTATTTTTCTATTTTTTTCTCGTCCCAACTTAGCACACAGACCATGCAATCAGGCTTCCTTAGGTATCCCAGAACGAGCTCACGCAGACGAGCAGATGTTTGCCGCAAAGCGGCGTCTCCGCCACTGTGGCCTCCGGGGGAAAGAGAGCAGGTCATAATAATATATAGACACACACACACACACACACACACACACACACACACACACACACACACACACACACACACACACACACACACACACACACACACAGGAGGCTGCCTGCCAGATGATATATTATATGGAGGTAGAGGGAAGGGCATGGAGAATGAGGAAACTACATTCATATGGCTTTGTGAGATACGGGGCTATGTGAAGGAAAAGATGGAACAGAGTGCACATTTATCCACCTACGGGCGTTCCTTTAGAAAAATAAAACTCCATATTTAGGTGTATGGATAGAGAGCCAGTGAATATGGGAGGGGAGAGATAAGAGAGGCCACTGTATGCGTCGTCACACTTAGCAGCATGGGTGTGTTGACACCGTGCCATGCGGTTGTCTGGCTTTTTGGAGGTCTGTGTGTGTCTATGTTTGGACCCCCGGGGGGGCTGAGACTTTATCGTGGTCCCAGCTGAAAGCCGCATGACATCACTGCCACAACCCAGACACATTCATACTCTATCCGCTATGCCGGTTCTACTTAAAGTAAGCACTTCAACCTTCTCTAGACCTAGTAAAAACAGGTTTTAACGTGCTTCTTTTTATTATGTATACATATCAAACGTCAGAAATAGCCATAGACAAACTCACAACCAGCTTGTAGATTTTCAGTTCCAAGCACACACTCTCAAGGCCCATGCTCCTTTTGGATGCCTCGTGGACCCCCGCCCAGACCAGGCATTGAGAAACAGTGCCATGAAAGCCTCTCTCCGGGAGATGTCATTATGAGCATGGCGAAGGTGTGGCGCTGAGAAAGGTCATCGCGGCGTAGCGCCACACGGGGGGCGAGGGGAGGTTGGGTCAGCTCATGTCCAACACAGGAGGATCAAAGGCTTGGATGTCACCCACAGACAAGACCCCGAGAGCGAGGGAACAGAGCTTCAGAGAGGACTGGGACTCTATCCAGACACGGCCCGGTTGGAGGATGTGTTGGGAGTGTGTGTGAAGGTGCAGGGTGCCCATGGGTGTGTGTGTCTGTGTGTGTGTGCGCGTGTGTGCATGCGTGCGTGCGTGTGTGTGTGTAGGGTGGGCAAGACGAGGTCTGATGGATGAAGAGGATTTGGGTTAGGCACAATGGATGGATGGAGCAGGGTTGAGGAAGAGAAGAGCGTGTGTGTGTGTGTGTGTGTGTGTGTGTGTGTGTGTGCGCGTGTGTGCGCACGCGTGCGTATGTGGTATGTGTGTGTGTGTGTGTGTGTGTGTGTGTGTGTGTGTGTGTGTGTGTGTGTGTGTGTGTGTGTGTGTGTGTGTGTGTGTGTGTGTGTGTGTGTGTGTGTGTGTGTGTGTGTGTGTGTGTGTGTGTGTGTGTGTGTGCGCGCGCGCGCGCGCGTGTAACGCGGCCTGCCTTGGTATATTCTCAATCTCCAGCAGCTGTCAGCCATTGTATCTCTGTACCTTCATTATCCGGCCTCAGTTTCTGAGACAGTGTCCTTATCCTTACTAGCTCTCTGTCAGAATAGCATTTGACGTGCTGTGACAGGCCATGCTGGCTCTATATGTGATGAGTACCGTAGTACCAGACAGAGATGCTAAACTACCTCCATGTGCACACCAGCCGGCTCCAAATAACACAAGCTATGCTCCACAAAATGTATATAGGTGATGTTTCAATCCCCGCAGCGCAAGACATTCTCCAGGTTAAAAAGTGGCATAGATAAGGGAGTGACATTCTAAGTTGTAGAATTATACCTTATCATTCACCTTTTTACCTCCTCATTTTTACCTCAAATATGTTCTGAATATCAGGGAAAAGGACAAGGCGCTGGCCTGGTATATATTGTTGAACATGCTTTGTTTTACACAGGGCTTAAAGCAAAAAAAAAATAATCAAATAATAAAATTAAAAATCTCAAGACTGATTGTTTCCAAAACTACACTAATCTCACTAAATGACCCCTATGAAATCCCTAGGACTGAAATCAGTCACCAGGACTGAGAACATTAAGCCCTGTGTAGATTTCCTCTGAATCGTCTCATCTTTAATACAGGTAGGTCTGTAACTAGACATACACTCTCCCTGCTTTCTCCAGATACTACTACCACTACTACTACTACTATTACTAGTTTTACCACTACTGCTGCTACTCATGTACCTTTCATACACTTCTCCCATGTGATCATATTTTAAATCTTCTATTTTAAAATGTTACAATTGAACAATGCCAGAGAGGTACAGACCTGTAAGGGTCCATTTGGACCTCAGTTTTTTTTCCTCCTGCTCAGAGCTAACATTAAGAAGCAGTGAGCTAGAACCAAGGCTCAGAGACGACCACAGCATAATTAATAATTTGGCAAGCGATTTCACACCAAGAGACTCAGGTCTATTTTAAAATCTGCATCTGCAGTGTTCCATAATAAACAACATTTAAAATAAGTATTGAAAAGAACAAAAAATACATGTTTTGTGATGTTGGCAGGATCTACTTTTATTTTCTCCCTATAATATGAATCCTTGAAGAGTGAAGCACTGACTCAATATTGCTACAGTAAATATTGTATTTTCCACTGAATGAATGGAAATTTCATATGTTGTGTTTCCACTTACAGTCTTCCTCTCTAGTCTCACTTGAACACGTTTACATACCAATCACCAGAAAATAATTTGTTCTGAGGAACTGTGATTCCTCATAACTCAATACAGTTTCCATCTTCAACTCCCATTCCCCATATTGTGAATTGATCAAATTAATTATGGCTTAATGGGGCCAGTGCCTATACTGTACGTCCCTCAAAGAGCAGCCCGCAAACCAATTGAAGCTTCAAAGTGAATGTAATTCTCTCATGCATAGTAAATCCTGTGCAATAGCCTGATTACTTTCCAGTTTGCACAGGGTAAATAATCCCAACATCATTAATCATCTGTGGTCCGTGCTGCTCATTCCCTCGCCAACCGCGCCACCCATATTTCCCGCACGTTAAACAAGTGTCGCTCACATGTGCGCGTGTGAACGGGCAGGCTAGCGGCATCGATGCCCCCCACGCCACCCCCGGATCGGCAAATCCAATCAACGTGGTTTGATGCGTTGCTAATTGCCTCCTTAAGTGGACACCACTTATCCTATGTATCACAACCTGTCTAATAGTGAGTTCCAATATGAGAGGAAGCGAGATGAGATTGATTCATGAGGCTTGGGCCCAGGTTAAGCCAAATGTATGCTCTGCCGCGCGTTGGAGTGCCGCACATCATTTTGACAACAAATTTGGATTCAGTTTGAGTGATTTAGTGTGCTTTATCGCAGAGTGACACGTTGTCAGCATGTAGATGTTATTCTAGCACCCGAGCGCAACCAAACATAAAATTACTAGTTTCTCTCAGTTAACAAAAATAACATACTTGACCAAAGTAGAGTTTGGTCAGAGTTTTAGCCAACACATTCAACACTGTCTGCATTTAGGTCGGTTGTTTACTATGCGAGGCGGCAGGCCTTTTAGTATAGCGGTAGGAGAATCCTTTAGAAGCTATAGTGGCAAGAGAGAGAGAGAGGGCATAAACAGTACGTCAGGAGTGTAACAGTAAACGGCCAGGGCCCGTGGCCCCATGCAGGACACTGGGGACACCGGGGCCATGGGCATAAATAAAGGAGAGGAGAGGAGAGGAGAGGAGCGTGGGTAACATTACCCACGTCCCCCTGCTGCTCCAGGCCCAGCCGCAAGTCACGCTCCGCTGCCTGCCGATGTCACTCACGCCATGGAGAGGCTTGGCCCTTGACACTCTCACTTCCTCTTCATCCATCCCTCTCTCTCTTGCTCTCTCTCTCTCTCTCTTTCTCTCTCTCTCTCTCTCTCTCTCTCTCAACACACACACACACACACACACACACACACACCCATGGGCACACACAGAGCTCCATATACATCTAGCACATGCTGATACACTGTAGACACACACTCAATAATTCATCAGGACCCGTGATATTACATTATCAATTCAACCATCCAACTTGGCTCTCACGCATGCCTCATTCTGTATTCATACCCCAAACAATATGTTTCTTCATTTCGTCAGAACCCTCATATGCTCGCAACTGCTCAGAGCAGGAGGTCTTTTGCTAAAAAAGCCACACAGTCTCTTCTTCTCAGAACAAGTTGAATGGTGAAAAGACGAGGAAGAGAGAGAGAGAGAGAGAGAAGGGTAGATATTAGATGATAACTCATGCTGCAGACTCTGTTTGCCCAACACGGCAAAGCCTGATCTACTGTATGCTCGGTGGTATGAATGGTATCACACGCCAAAGATAAATATAAAGGCAGAGAGAGGAGAGGATAAACAAACTGGATTATCTGAATACACTGTAGTGTTTCACATGCCGGTTGTCCTTGGTGAAGTCCAAAGCCAAGTGAGTTAACAAAGCATTGAAATCAACCAACCACTTTGACATTGATGTTTAAAAACTTTTTTTTCATGGCAGAGTGTCGTCATGAACACGTTTATGCTATGTGTACCTCACTACAACACTACATGTGCTATTCTCATTTAGTTTTTTGCTCACTGCATTGAACATGGTGTTTTCATTTGTCCCCTCAAAGAACAAGACGGTACATCAATGTTTTTTTCCCACTCCATTTGTACCATGTTGTCAGACTACCGTACTGACCAGACTATTGATGCGGTGTGAGATAATGACGTATACTGAGGAGTTCACTAGGGTGTTCTGTGGTTATTATGTGTGGTTATTATGTGAGAGCAGATGGTGTCACCCTAAACTTCACCAAGTCTCTCAACACTCTCAACACTGTCACTTGCTATAAATAGGTGTGTGTGCACACACCCTCACAGCCCCACACACACACAAGCACAGGCACACTAGCACACCCAGTCCTTACCAATGAAACATACACGTGCAGATTGTACCAAACTATTGTCCATCTTCCTTCCAGGGCGTTCATCGGCCAATACAGGAGCCTTTTACGGAAGACTCTCGTTGCATGGTTTGTGTGATTCGCGCTCGGCGAACAATCGCCGCGGTGCCTTGCATGCTGTGTTGGCTTGGAAAACGCTTACCGCAGACTATCAGGGTGAAATACTGCACGCCTCCGCGGGAGGCCAAGGGCATTCGCACCGGGCTTTTAAATCACATGCGCCGGTACACACACAGACACACAAACACACGCACACATCATACATCTAAATGCAATGTATGCGCGGGCAGTAGCCACACGTGTCTTTCTCATATTGACACACGCACCCCTGTGTGTGCGCACGCATATACGCAGAAACACACACCGTAGGCTATATTTCAATTACCCGTCTATTATCTCTCTCTGTACATACTCATATATATTCCACAGGCAGGTAGTATTCTCTGTGTGTGTGTACATGTATATGCGTGTACGGCTCAGAGTCATACAGTATCACTTGCAAACAGCAGAGGGCAGTCCCTGAATACCAGGAAGCGTATAGTGTTTCTCAGCCATGAGGTTTGGGGACCAGCAGGGACACCAAATGGACCCTTATACCAGTAACGATGTACAAAACATCTGTGGCTAGGTTACACTCTCGCTGTCAGAGTTAAATAAACACACTACTGATTTTAGTGTAGATTAGGCATCCCAGAGACCAAAAAAGGAGTCAATAAAGAGGGTCCATAGCCTGAACCCAGGGTGTCATAACAGACAAAAAGCTAGCTGTGCACATGCACCAATAACAACAAAGTGCTGACCACCGGAGCGAAACTAAAAAGAGGACATGAACTTGTAGCCACAATGGCAAATACAGAAATGTTCTAAAATGGCCAATGTTTCAGCAGAAGAAAATGGCCTTCTTCAGGTGCGCCATCGACTGAAGGTTGTGACTCACTGACACTCGAAATGGTGAAACAAACTGTTGGCACTTGTAGCCTGCAGGCTGTAGTTGACTTTAGACATTCACTTTAGCCAAAATCCCACAGAGTAGCTTTCATTTCTGCACACTCTGCACTCCTTCCTCCTTCCAAATATTAATATGCTTTTGGATGAGCCCAGAGGGAGCGAGAAATAACCTTGTGAACACAGGTCAAATTGCTGCTTTCAAAGCCAAACAAAGCCAGTCCTCAAGCTTAACATGTGCGTTACGATCTTGTAGGTAGAATGGTCGTTACAGATTGTACGATAGGCTGTTTGTAAATAGGATATTTGGACTCACAGTTACTTGCCCATGGCTGTCCGTTGATGACGTGTCGACGATGACGTTGCTTTGTCACAGGAGGGGCAGAGGAAGGCATCAGTGGTGGTAGGTGGACCTTGGGCAGGTTGGTGCCTCTGTGCACGCCGCTGTGCTCTCCTCTCTGTGAACCTCTCCTGAAGATCTCCAGGTGTGGCGATCCACAGCCAAGGACTCTAATGCTAGTGGTTTGACGTCACACTTCTTCAGGAGGGTTTTGATACTGGCCGTAGAGTATCTGCTAAGGTAGACGATGGGCTGCCATGCGGATCACTTGTCCTACCCATCTGAGGTGTTTTTGGGCAAGGGAAATGCTGGTTATGTTGGTCTGGTCGTAAATTTCCGCGTAGGGCACCAAGTGAGACCCAGGCAGAAGATGTGGAAGGCCTCCTAGCTGTTTACTGTGTGTATCTCTGGTAGGGGGTCCAGGTTTCAGAGCTGTAGAGAGACACACACAGACACAGGGCATCATGAAAAGGCAGGAGAAGTGTATGGTTTTTAAGACATTCAGTAACAGGTCGGTCAATTATTATTTCCATAATATTTATCTGTAGAACCAAGTCGAAACCTTACAATTCCATATCTTGTCACAGCATAAAAAGGTATGAACCACTGGACTACACAGTAAATGTTCAGGCATTCAATTAACAATGATTGTACATATCAGTCAGTCAGCAGCTTCTGTTATGCTCAGCAGCTGCTGTTATGCTGACCTTTTTGAAAGTGAAAGTAACGTATCTGTGAAAGTGATGTCTCTGGGCTTTATAAATATTCAACCAAAGAAACATATTGTTATTATTAACAAGAGCTTTTCTGAATTCATATCAAGCAAATGAGTACATCGGATCCACTTCATGCAAAGTTACAGTGCTCAGACATACTAGCTTTCCACCCCGCAGCGGCGTTATGTAACAGGGAAGCAGCCGCGTGCCGATCCGCCACACAGGGGTCGGAAGGGAGGGGAGGGGGAGAGGGGGAGAGGGTCGTGGGTTTGTCTGCCTCTCTCTCTCTCTCTCTCTCTCTCTCTCCCATCTTCAACCCAGCCCAGCTGGACACAGAACAACACCGAACCCTGTAAAACTCCTCAGTGCTAATTTGATTTAAGAGTGTATAAACGGGACCATATGAATGGAACACTGAGGATTGGTACTGTGTGTACAGAGCTAGGGCACGGCTCCATCTCCGCTTGGCTCTGTTGCAGCATCCATCCATCCCTCCCCTCTCCCTCTCTCTCTATCTACCCTACTACTCCCTCCTCTCTAGCTCTCTCCATGAAGGTCATTCCATCCCTCGCCCCCTCCTCCCTCCCCTCTGCGTGACGTCCAATTTGTGTACGTTCCAACCGCACGTTGTCAACCCGGACACACCTCTCTCTCTCTCCCCGACACGTCGCCGGGACTATACAGGAGGGAGAAGGGACACTCCCTGAGGGTGGCCCGTCGCCGTCGGCCCCTATATGCGTTTCGACGACGCGCTTGCCTTTTGGACGAATCACAACGACGGACTGCCACAACAACAAAGGCAACTGCGGCAGCATGTGAGACAACTCAGACCCTGCTGCTGCCTAAAAAGGGTCTTTCGAGCAAAGACAAGACCGGTGTCAACAGTTAAGACAACGATCCACATGCACCGACACAATTTGACCACATATTATTACAGAATATTACTGATAGGCCTGCAGACCAAATCACCACATAAAACCCCTGTTGTGTTCTGTTCATTTCACTGTCCATTGCTCGATTTCTAAGAGTTAATATAGTGTAACACTGATGGTTTTACTGTGCAGCTTTGTGTGCCTACATAAATAAATAATCACAATAAATCAGAGGATGGACTATAGCGTTGTGTGCACGCTGCGGGGGTGAGTTCTGTTCTTTTTCTCTCGTTTTTCTCTTCTTCCCTGGGTTATAAACGCAGCAGCGGTGAAGCAGCCAGGAATGTTAATGGTCCCAGAATCCCCTCTTTGGGCTGCGACGCACTCAGTGACGTCAGAAAACCCAGCATGTCGGGCTCCTCCGCTTTGTGTCTGTGTGGGTGGGTGTGTGTGTGTGGATGTTTAAAGTGTGTGTGTGTTTGTGTGTAAGCCTCGTGTTCACCCCCGCATAGCTTAGGGAGGGAGAGAGAGAGGTGAAGAGGGTGGGTACCGTATTACATTGTGATGTAATTTCATGGAAGTGCTTATGTGTTGTGCTGCTGCTGCTGCTGCTGCTGCATGAGCCTCCAATACAGTCCTAAAGCAGTGCTGCCACAGCGACCCCCACTGGTGGAGGAAGGGAGAGGACTAAGATGGACAAAATGATCAAATATCACAAATTAGTGTTTAAAGGTAATAGAGGCAACTTTTTAGCTTTAAGCATAAATGCTAATATACCACTATATGAACCTTCTTTTTTTTTTTTTTTTACTTGAGTAAAGTATTTGGCATCCTTTTTTTCTTTAACATTTGAAAATAGTCAATATTGATGACAAGTTCTGAGCTTTTAGAAAAAATGACAAAAATGGGCAAAAAGTTGACAAATAATAAATGAGTCAAAAAGTACATTTTTTGCCTCTGAGATGTGGTTGAAGCAAAAATGATCAACACATAGACATGAAGAAAACTCCTAGCCATGGATGAACAAAGATTATTTTAAATGGTACAATGGTAACAACTGAGGGGGCATTTAAAGAAATGAGTGCCCTTTGAACCCACAAGGCTTGCAATGGGTCTGGCCATGACAAATTCAAAATAGTCAGCAACCACATAGTAAACTTCTCCATTAAACAGGGACTTGTCCCCCAAGATATACCCAAGTAACCACCCTGCACAAGAAAGGGAGCAAATTAGATCCCGGCAACTACTGCCCGTTTCTATTCTTAAATCTATCTCAAAGCTGATAGAAAAACATGAATGGGTTGAAAGGTATCTTGCAAAGAGGAAATATCCGCACTCGCATATAGTTCATGAGTTTTCTTTTATTTAGTTTCACAGCAGCATAGTCTACCTAGAGAAACGAACGCGTTTCGGCGCTCACGCCTTCATCAGCGTTTCAAAACTGTTTTGAAACGCTGATGAAGGCGTGAGCGCCGAAACGCGTTCGTTTCTCTAGGTAGACTATGCTGCTGTGAAACTAAATAAAAGAAAACTCATGAACTATATGCGAGTGCGGATATTTCCTCTTTACATTGATCTTCAAGAATCTGCACCCATCAGCCACTTGAGAACACAAGGTGGACTTTGAGTAGAGCGCGCCTACCATACGGTTCTATTGAAAGGTATCTTGCCACAAAAACATGATTGTACAGCTTCCAATCATGCTTCAGAACATCCCACTTCACTGACACATGAAACTATTTGAGCTACAACATCATGCCTCCACCTCTTGGTACCACAGCACCTCAACAGCCCTGAAAACAAATAAACTGGTCAGGTTGTAACTTGGCCTCACTCCCCGAACCCACCTCACCCCTGCCCACTTTGACAGACTGGGTTGGCGACAGAGTTCGGGCAACGTGGACGAAAATGGAACGTTGGTTAACCAGATGTAACTCTTTGAAAGCGTAAACACGAAGCCAAACAAATGGAAACCAAATGGACCCTTGCGGGTCCATTTGCGGGTCCATTTGGGGGTCCATTTGGTTTCATGTTTACACTCTATAGCAGGGGTTTTCAACCTTTTTGACTCCAGGGACCACCATTTATTCAGCATTTGAGCCACGGACCACCATTTGATTACATTTTCACACCAAAGACCTAAAATTAAAGAATTCTTTTGGTTTTGTCCACAATTCCACGCTGTATTTTGCAAACAAAGCAGTGTAAACTTTCTAACTAGATCCAGGGGTCGACATTATAATTGGCCCGATGGCCCGAAACAGGTTTGAAAACACGTGCGGACCACCAGATGGCGCCCTATACTGGCCCGATGGGGCCAGTGGTAAAATGCCCTCGTTGGTGCGCCCACACCTTTGTTGTACAAAGAGTTGGTGTTTATTAGCACAAAAAATATTTTAGGCATTCTGCATTGTATAAGGGTCAGCTTGCTGAACGGTCTACTGGTTTTGACCCCCATGAAAAGAGTGCTGTTAACTTGAATGCATTTAATTCATTAATAAATGGTGGTCTTTTTTGCAGACTATGGGGATCGATTACCTGGACCAGTGGTTACAGTTGTGGGGCCAGTGATTCTTAAAAGCCACTGGCCCGCCAGTGGCAAATTTCCCTTAATGTCTACCCCTGCTAACTAGATCAGATGATGAATATTTTAACTCTTGAGAGTGTAAAAATGGATCCAAATGGACCCGCAAGGTCCATTTGGTTTCATTTTTACATTCTCAAGAGTTACATCTGGTTAACCAACTTTCCATCATTTAGCCTGGGGACCACCTGGAACCTTCTGAAGGACCACTGGTGGTCCCCGGACCACCTGTTGAAAACCCCTGCTCTATAGAGTTAAAAAAATATTCATCATCTGAATTAGCACCAAGAAGTCTACAGTATTAGAAAATGTAGAAGATTAATGTTCATTTTGATCTGTATGTTTACCTGTTTTTTTGCCAAGTCCAGCCTGGTATTTTTGACAAAACCAAAAGAAATCTTTAGGGATTTTTTTTGTCTGTGGAGCTAAAATGTCCTCAAATGGTGGTCCGTGGCTCAAATGCTGAATAAATTGTGGACCCTGGTATCAAAATGGTGAAAACCACTGATCTATTACATTTTTAATAATGGCCCAGTCCTACTCTATTAGACTAGAATCACTGATAGCTAGTAGCCTAAAATTAACAAAGAGCACCATCTGGTGGTAATGGGGGAATATGTGAGAGCACAAGTGTTTGATTTGTTTCATGTCATGAACACCCAAATTAAGGCCTATATCGCCACTAGAAGCCTAGAAGTAACATTTTGTTTTCAGGCAATAGACAGAGAGGTTAAATAACCAAATACATATGCCTAAAATAATTCTCTAAAAGTGAGACGACAGTGACATTCCTTACCTTCGTCGTTTTCTGGTAGCTTCATCAAGTTCAGCAGATTCACGGCGTCCGAATCCCGATAACTTTAGAATGAGTGACGTGCTTTATTTTAATTATGTATTTGAAATGAAAGTCTGCATCAAACGACAACTACAAAACTGTTTTGGCCTTGCGGGTCTGTTATTTTCGTCTCGAGTGTGACATTGTTTGAAGAACGCGCCACGAGAAGCACCAGCTGTAATCGTCATAGTCATCATATGACGATGTATGACGAAATCCCGAACAGAGATTATTATTGTCATTGTTTGTTTGTGTGTATGTGCGCGCGTGTGTATACATATGCACATATATATAGCCTACTGTACATTGTTTATTGTACACTCTTCAGTCACACTAACACAACACTAACACGCACGCACACACCCCCACTTCCCTGTTGTGCCCCAAAATCCCGCCCACTGTTTTAAGGTAAATTAATCCCCCAGAGAGTCACTACACATTCAATGTTCTTACACACACGTGGTGAGTTTTGAAATAATTTAGAGGAAGACAATAATAAAACACAGGATGACAGGAGTCCCAATGAAATTGAGTTTAATAGATTGTTAAAAATAAGACTATGATGCTTCCTTTCTTTTTTGTTTTAGCAAACATTGAGCATATAAGGAACCACAGTTCTTGGTGGGTGACAGCCACAGACAGGCGCATGAGGCTGTTCTCTGGGCACTACAGACACACTGATGCGTGATGCATAGGCCTATGTACACCCCAACAACCAAATCGGTGGTTCTCAAACATTTAACTTCAAGGACCTTCCGTAAACTCTGGAAGTGTACAAATGGAGCAAAGTTTAATGGACCCTTATGAGTCCATTCGGTTCTATTTGCACCCTCTCAAGAGTTACAGACCTGTAAGGGTCAGTTTGGAACACCGCCAAGGAACCCTAAGGGTTCTCCGGACACCAGTTTGAGAAGCACTGTACAAAATAAAATGGCTGTTAAGAAATATGTGTTCCTCTAAAATCCCATACAGTATCATGTATACACATATTCCACGTGTAGGCTCATCTGCACTATCACATACACACACTAGACAGCTTCTTTTGCACGTATGCACGCACTCACTCACTCACGCACGCACACACACACACACACACACACACACACACACACACACACACATACACACACCCCACCCAAAACGGTGGCAATAAACAGATGTAGCCGACAATATACAGTAGCAGTGTTCTCTTTAAAAACCCCAAACAAAACAAAAAAATACATGCATAGCTTAGGACAATGGATGCGTTCAAGGACCCACATCATGTTTAGGCCTGGGCAGATCTTAGATCATGGTTTGCCAAATATTTCCAATGTAAGTTTCACATCATTCAATCTAAAAGAACAATTATGTAAACCCACAGGACTAAAATATATATTATATATCATTTGTCGTTTCTTCTTCTTTTTTTTGTTTTTTGTTTTGTTTTTACAAGAGGTTCCTATCTTGTTTGTGTATAAAGTTACATTCTGAACCAAGTCGGGCTCAATAATAATAAAGGAAATAAAATAAATACTGGAATGGCTACAACATGATATGAGGTTATTCCTTGGAAAATGGAGAAGAAATGGGCTCCTCGCCCGCTGCCAAATATAAAAACAAATCTACACACACAAATTATTGGTATCCTGCTGTTATGTTACACACCCCCACAGAATACGGACTACTTAATAAAAGTTCTCATGGACGAGTAGAAAAACAGCACAATGTGCAAAAATGAAACAGAACCAGTAATAACAATAAGGATCATGACAACAATGATGAAAATGGGCTTCGAGCCTCCAAACGTACTTTGTGACGCAACAAAATAAGAAAGGTATGAAGGGGGACTGTCTGGACGTCCACTATAGGTACAAGTTGCTTTCTTCTAGTCCCTGCAAAGCGTAATTCAAAACATAGCGACACCTTAAAAATATATATCCTTCAAATGATCATATCGACAAGAATTAACTTGGAAGAGAAGACTCTCTACTTTTTTAAAAAAGGGATATTGATGAAATTGTTTAGTTATCTTTCACAATTCTTCTTCTTTTGTCCTTTGGTAAGCAAGGTGACACGTCACTTGAACTAAAAGAATGTGTTACATCGTGTTCCCCCCACGCAGTTAGCATGTGTCAGTAATAGTGTACATCGTCACCAGTGTTTTTCAAAACTTCAAGCCACTAACGTCTTTTGTAAAGTGCCGACAAGATCTATCATAAAGGAAGCCCCCCGCCCACCCCCCAAGTTTAGTGGCACAGGCAGATTCTTTACGCAAAAAACGAGAACAAATCATTAGTTGAGTTTAAAGGTTAAAAAAGGCAGAGCAGGCAGACAATTGACTGGATTTACAGGACTTCCCCATGCAAGCTAACGCCGACAAAAACGCTCCACGTGGCTTCCTCTCTATACACCGGAAACCCTAAAGTGCGTAGATATAACCAACAACACGAACAGAATGCGAAACCACTTCAAATTAGCCGACTGCCAGGATCCCCCAGCAGTTGCTTTCCCATCCCTCTTAAAAATAAATAAATAGCCAAGCTTCTGAACGCGTTGCAGAGCTCTCCTATTTTTTGCAGAATGTTGATCCCAGATTAGAATAGAGATGTCAGTCATTGTTCAGGTGATTATGTCTGTGCTAAGCACTTTTAGAGGACATTTGTTCCGATTCCTGAATTAGATACAAATCCAGAAATAGTGGATCTAGAAGCTCAAAACTCCTGGCATCAACTGCTATTTCTTTGCTACCATCATTCTTCATGAATGTCAATCTGTCCACTGTATATCCGTCAAAGGGTTCTGAAGCTCAATATTCACCTCTAGGTAGACGCGTTCACCTATCAGGCTTTGTCCGCTTGTAGAGTGTAGCACTTTTGAAGCTATTCTTTCAAATTGATCTTTACAGGTAAAAAGGAAACAAAAAAAAGAATAAAGTTGACACTGAGCCCTAGAGGTACGGTTCGTTCAACACACGTGTACAAATTGTGCAACAGAAGAAAAAAAAGTTGATCATGAGTTCACAGACAAGGACACACATCTAACGCAGACAAACGTAGACTCGAGGCATTCGTAAAATATACACCATCTCACAGCACCTTTCCAGTTATTGTTCCCTCAAGTTGTTTGTTAATCTGCTCGCTATATATGTCGTCGCCTTTGGGTAGAAACCTTCTGTGGTCAAAACCTGTCCCTTTTTTATCGTAAGTGAAAACATTTAACTACCTTTTGTGTAGTACTTGCGTAGTCTGAATATTTGCTACTACCAGCAAGATACCCGCAGCGCTGGCTCCACCCCAGGCCTCCATGGCACCGCGGTGGCCGTCTTACTCGTCGCGGTGCAGCCCCAGCGCCATTCCGTAGCCAACGACGGCCGGATATTTACAGAAAAAAAAAACATTAAAAAGTTGAAATATAGAGATGCAAGGTTTCCGCCCTATACAGCAGCGCTATGCTTAATGACAAAGCTCACATTTCTCTGAGATTGTATGACTCCCTATCCTTTTGTCAACAGCTGCATAGCTTACACCACACCAGCCTTTTTAATTGACGGTGTAATTACAGTACTTGCTTATCCCTTTATTGTATTACACACTAATGTAATATTTCACACCAAAATGCCCTTTTTCCCCTTCTACCAAATTCTCACCTCGTGAAGCCATGGGATGAGTATTAGATAAGGAGAAAAAAAAGTATTTTTTGGGCGGAATATTCCTTTAAGCTGGCACTTTTTCCTATGCGCAGGTGGGATTCTGCTGTCCTACCAAGACGGAAGAGGAGTCCCATCAATGGACGGATTCATTAACTCGCGGTACAACGCTTGCCAGCACCTAAACAAGTCAGAAGTTTGTAAAGAATAAAATATACAAAAAAAGAAAACAACACTAAAAATGTCTTTAAAAAAACAACAACAGGGTAGTTACCTTTACAGGTAATTGTGAAATTAGGGGGAGGGGCATGCGAGGGGAGAGTGGGAGGTGTTTGGCGAGCCTGGCGGCGGGGCGGGGCTGGACGGGGCTTGGCTGGGCGGGGCTTGGCTGGGCGGGGCTTGGCTTGGCGGGCAGTCTTTTTGATTGGCTCAGTCTTGGCAGGCTGTGACTTGCCAAACGATAAGGTGGCTGCGCTCAGCCTTGGTGGGGGCAGCCTGCGGCCTGCCTGTGGGCTCCGACAGACCGTCCAACTCACTGCCCTCATCGCCTGGAGGAAAAGGGGGACAAAGGTAGACGGTTTAAGACCCTGGGGAAAAGCCTCTATCCACAACTTTCCTGCCACCCATAAGTCTTTGCGTTTGTGTGTGCAGAAGTTCCTGTTATCTTTTCAGATTTGCAAGAGAAACAAGTGAGCAGATGTATGAAATAATGCACAAATGCAAACAGCTGATCTACAAGCTCACAGCGACATGTTGTGAGGCTGTGCATGTGTACACAAAACCACATTGAATAAATTGAAATATTTGGAATACTTTTTAAACATTTGAATAAAGAAGGCCCAAAATGTTTTCAGGAGGATAAGTGTGGACATACATGTCAATCTGGGATTCACTGGTTTAAACAACATTAACAAGCAAGCCTGAATAAGTTCTACATATACACTTTAGAAACACAACAAAAAACATCAACCAGCAACTACTGTATTTGCAAGTGACTTTACAGTTATTCTGTCACTTCCAAATAGTTGCTGGTTGATGAGTCAAAAGTTGCTTACAGTATAATAATTAGGTATGGACACACACACAAGCAGCCCCAGTGCCTTGGTGGGGAAAATCATGGATAGTGCCTGCGCAAATGCATGCACGTGTGCGGCCGTTCGCCCACAGTTTACCCTGCCATGCTTTTTTTTCCCCCTCAACGCGGTGTTTCAGTCTGCGCTACAGTATAACTAGTGACTCGCATTAGGAACAACACACAGCAAGGTATTCCTTACCCATCCTGAAGTCGATGTAGCCCTCGCCTCCACTCATGACCAGGAAGGACTTGGGTTCGGAGGTAGCCGTGTCCGAGGACTCGGATGGCGGGTCATCGGAGCCGGAGTCCGTGCTGCCTGGGGGAGGCATGACCTGACCTGGATGGAGAGGTGGAACCAGAGCTCATATGTAAGACAACCTCTGCTCCACTAGAGGTCGCACTAGGGCTGCACTATACTGTATATCAACAATGTAACGTCATGTCAACATCAACATGCACAATAAACAGAACTAAGAATTGTACATGTCACAATGGATTGTTTCATTATTTATGTGTTCATCCTTATTTTTAGGTTTGTATCCACTTCCACAAACCAGGTAGAAATTACTTACAATAAATAAATATTTAAATATGTTTTGATTTAGATTTGAAGAAATGCTTTTAAGCGGAGCAGTAAGACAATGTCTTGCTAAGTTGGTGGTATACATTCAATGTACGGTACGCAGCAGCTGTAGCCAGGTGTAATGTTCAAATCTTTAAAACCCTGTTGCTTGGGAGGTAAATATAGCCTGTCTTTGTTCTTCTTTTTTCCAGCGTTTGCATACATACAGAAGGATATTCGCCCCTGTGTGGCATGAAGTTCCTCATTTCCTTGAGTAGCAGAGCATAAGACAACATTCATGTAGTTTGCACCGCCGAATAAAGCAGCCTGCCTTCGAGAGAGTCACGCACAATGCGACACTTTTATTTCGCAACTTTTATAAAAGCTCTGTGGACGTATTATTTTCTTACCATTACTAACCTATTTCGACCTTACACTAGATTCTACAAAACATTCGCTCTGAAAAATATAATGTAAGATTTGTGCTGCTATCTCAGAATTTCTCCCCCAAAAATAGCAGGAGTTCACGGCTCAGCCGTGAACGCCTGCTGTTTTTCAATGAAAGTTAACACACCACAAGTACAGTACAGAATGGGTTTAACCCTTAGTGTACTGAATGCGTTTTGGTGTTCTAAGCATTATGTTTTAACTATTGAAAAATAGCAGAGATACAAGCTCATAGCGCGCCACCGAGTGGCGCGCTATGAGCTTGTATCTCTGCTATTTTTGAAAAATCGTGAAAACGTGGTGGAAATCTTTGAATATTATGTATGCTAGACAGGACACAATGGGTTTAAAATGTGATCAACATCACCGTCTCTTACCCGGCACGGCTGCGAAGAACTTGACAGCGTCTCTGTGTCCGTGGAAACAGAGCTGTGCGTGGGCCATGGAGCAGTAGGGGACGAAGGAGGCGGGCGCGGCGCTCTCTGTGCCGTCCTCACTGTAGACCCGCACCGCAGCGCCGGGATGCTTGGACACGATGCCCGTCGTCTTGTTGACTGCAATGACACGGGGACACAACAAGCACTGGTGGATAAGCTATATCACTGCTGTTATTCTTTATTAGTGGTTAGGGGAGATATTACATTATTTTAGTCCACAGCTGTAATGTTTAGGCGCTACTATTTTAGACAGAAAACTAATGCAAGGATGGGGTCAGTTGCAGGTAAACATTCTGTATGCACATGGAAAGTTGTCAAACACTACTGTTAATTATACCACTAAACCTGTCACAATGATTACAGCGATGCCTGATCACAATGGTTTGACATGGTCTCAAACAAATAAATAACATCTATTTTCAGTTTTTGTATCATATCTAAATATTATGTCATTTCTCATTCAAATAATTTGCCCTATGTTTATGAAGCCAAACAGGGTTTTGTATTTACTGTACATATTACGGCATTGAATGCTGGAAAATAAAACACAATTAAGACATTAGTCGCAAGTATTTATTCATGGCAGTGGCAGCCCAGTGAGTGCCCAACCCTCATTCATCACAAGTTATTAGCAGAGATCACACACACACACACGCACACATTATTAAACACGCGAAAATGCACGCTGCACACATGCACCTGCACAAGCACGTGTGTTTGTGGTCATTATTTTTGCACTATTTTGCATCGCCTAAAGCAGCAGCAGGGTATCAGTACAGAGTGAGGATGACATCATGGTTTCCGGACGCTGACTTGACACCCGAGGAGAGGATCAGATGGCAGACCCCAAAATCATGGAGAGAGAGAGAGAGAGAGAGAGAGAGAGAGAGAGAGAGAGAGGCTGCCTACTTAAGTGCTTATGGTATCGTAGTCAGGCAGAAAGCTTGACTCCATTTTTCTGTATGCAAGACTAGTTTCTACAAAAGTAGACCTTTGAATGGGTAGATAGTGTATTTTTACCATTGATTTCAAATTCTTTTTTTCAGTTGGTAAGACTGTTTGAGGGTTTCATAAATATTGAGCCAATGGAAATCATTCTATTGGCACAAGCGTGTGACCAAATATATATATAAAAAAAGCATACTTTGGGTCCACTGTGCAGAATAAATTACTTTTTTGCAGCACTTTTGGATATAGTATTGGATATAGTATTTGGATATAGTTTTTACCGACAGTGATGATATGTAATGGTTGACATGTTTGAGACATGAGAGAGAGAGAGAGAGAGAGAGAAGAGAGAATGGTGTGTGTTTGTGTATTTGGGGGGGGGGGGGTGGATTGATGTGCAATGGTACAGTAACTCACCCCTCAGACCTCTGGGTGAGTGTCCAAGCTGAGGATCTGTGCCTTGGGTGAGAAGTGGATGGAAGAGGAAGGAGAGGACGAGGGGATGGAGGATGAGAAGATGGAGGAGGAAATGAGGGTTGGTGACAATCCCCACAATGACAAAGAGCTTATGGTGGCTCCTGCTCGTTTCTAACATGAAAACAGTCGCTCAGTTAACGATACCTTGAGATATTCGCCTCTTAAACCGGGTTTAAAGTGCACAACGTGTCAGCTCACCATAACACTATTTCACTGATATCAAAAAAATACTGCAAATCTGTGGGGTCCTCCGCAAGGTTGCTCGTGTCCTTATTTTCAACCACAAATAATGCCTGGTACCTCCTAATCAAGGGAGCTCTCTGTGGTTTCGATCCGGCATGCATAATATGGTCCTCGTTCCTGACCACAACAAGCCTCCCCGTTGGAATATTAATGCTTCTAGAGAGACTTTGATGTCTGAATGTAATGCAGAGTAGAGACGGAACGCTATGCAATGCTTTTTGCATAGCGTTTTCGGAGTAAGATTTACTATGTCTGCGTGACACAAGTAGCTTCAAGTTTGTAATAAATCCCGGCACTGATTGTATTAATGGCTTAACGGGTTGTACTGTTAAAACGTTTTTTTAGGAATGAGGCATTTTCTCTTTTGTTCCAAATCTCAGTTGTGGCATATTTTCTGCCACTTAAGCCCCAGCAATTGTATTTTGAAGAAACCATCGGCAAAAACAGCAGGATCGACCAGCTATCTTCAGCAAGGATGTTTAATGTAGAGGGACTTTGCTGGATTGTGTATTGGGTTCAAGTTGTTCATCGCCCTGCCCTTGATGCCACATGTTTGGAGAAGGAGTGTGTGGCATACCTTCGGACAGCGGGATGGAGATGATGACGCCGTTGCCTGTCCCCACCCAGAGCCGGCTGCACGACACACTCAGAGCCGTGATCCTCACGAAGGAGAAGCCTAGCTTCCCTGTGCCTGGAGGAACGGACACACAGAGAGGAATAGAAAGGTCAATGCTGGACAGTTGGTTAACCAGATGTAACTATTTGAGAGTGTAAACATGAAACCAAATGGATCCTTGCGGGTCCATTTGGTTTCATGTTTCCGCTACCAAGAGTTAAAAATATTCATCATGAGAATTAGCCCAATTCTAAACAACTAGAGATTGTAGAACATTAATGTACATTGTTGATCTGTATGTTTGATTGTGTTGTTTCACAAATCCAGCCTGGAAATGTGGACAAAAGCAAAAGAAATCTTTAGTTGTGAGGTCTGTGGGGATAAAAGTGTCTCCAAATGGTGTTCTGTGGCTCAAATTACGAATAAATAGTGGGTCCTGGTATCAAAAGGGTTGCAAACCACTGCTCTATGTGGATCAGGATATGGTTTTATGTACTTTGTTTAGTGTTTATTCTGCCTTAGTATGTTTTTCTTATGTATTGTGTACAGTACACAACTCCTTATGCCCCGCCCCCTTAGAAAAATGAAATGGGAACTATGCACAGAAATGAATTTCACCCACTTATTTTTTACTTGTAAAGCTTTGATGTGACAATAAAGTTGAGTCATATTTACATTGTTTCCACACGTTAAATAAAATATTGTCAAAGAATGTGGAATATCTCCCAACAGAAATCTTGTATTGGGAGATGAAAGTCATATTTTTGGATGTGCGTCTTGTGTTGCTAGTGGTTGGCTACTATCAGCGGTCAGTACCCAGCATCTTGCTGACGTAGGGCTCAATGTCCACGTCCTGGAGGTGCTGGTAGGTGTGTGCGTGGAACAGGCGCAGCGTGGAGTCCAGTCGGATGGACACCCAGATACCGTCTCCCACCCAGGCCAGCTGCCGCACCTGGCTCTCCTTGCGGGGGTGGGCGTCAAACGACTTCTGCTCAACGGAGATACATAATAAAATGGTCACAACAAGCACATCACAACAAGGCAGCATGTTCCGAGTTTGTAGATCTTATCAAATCCCAGAGGATCATCTAGTCACCGTGTTGATATAATAATGGCCAGTCCTGGCAATTAGGTAACACAAGGTTTTACGACTTAGCTCTGCCACAAGATTCGCTACGCCACAAGATTCAAATAAAAAAACACACTTGGAAAAACATGACCTCCTTTAGAGATAAATAAACCATGTGAGGACATTTCTTGTGTGCTGGCTATTCCTTCACTCCCTTTTGTAGCTTTAATAGACCTTTCAGTAAGCCCCTCCCAAAACTGCTATGGTCCAATCACAACTAAGCATAACATGTGATAGACAAACCTCTCTACCAATAGCTTTCCTATATGATAAAGAGATATTTTGAAGGTCTGGTTCCAAAAAATGAAGCACTATTTAATGTGGACATTAAATAGTTTACATTGTAATGGACATACAATGTAAATGTCTATGACATTTACATTGGAATGAATGAGCACGGCTGGAAAGTGTCCTCGCCTTGGGTGGGCACTGGGGAGAGGGCGGGGTTTACTGAAAGGTCTATCGGAAAAGCTTTCTGCTTTTTGCAGTTTCTCTTTCCCTAACAGCAACTCAAGGCAAAGTAGGCATTCGGCACTGTAGAAAAAAACAAAACAAAAAAAAAACAACTTTTTCAGAGACAGAACATGACATGTTATGACATAGAGGAGCCAGCTGTACCTCTATCCTCATGGCCTTGGGCTGGATGACATAGATCTTGTTCCTGTAGCCACACCAGACCTTGTCGTGGACTACAGTCATACAGCGGATGGAGTGGTGAGGACGGCCCAGGTCTAACAGGTGATAGTTGGTCAGGTCCCACTGACCGTCTGCCAGGGAGTGAAGAAATAGAAATGCTTGGAATTATACAGCACTTACTCAAGCGCAAAGTCAGAGCGGTTTTGAAGGAAGGAATACATGGGGATTTTTTACTGTCTTATTGACAAGGAACAGACCATATAATGTGACAAAATCTATCTATTTATATCAAATGTGGTCTTACCAGCGCCTCTGTGGAATATTGCTAGTGTCCCATCTGCCAGCGCCACCAGAACTCTCCCTTTCACATGCCTGTAACAACAGTCACTCCACCGTTTTATAATTGGTGACATGAAGTATTTTACATAAGCAAAGGAGACATGAATGTCTGCACCATGAGCACAGGAGAACATAGGCGATTTTAGGATCTCCCAGCTAGATCTGGAACTCTTGAGAGTGTAAAATGAAACCAAATGGACCTGTAAGGGTCAATTTGGTTTCATTTGGTTTCTCAAGAGTTAAATTATATATTTAAGCATTTGAATTACGTAATTTTCAAGAATCTACACAATTAGAAAATGTAGAATAATTGTTATTTTGACCTGTGGACAAAAGAGAGACTAAAATCAAAGGGTCCTCCGTGGCTAAAATGCAGAATAAATATTTGGCAAATCGGTATGAAAATGGTTGAAAAAAAAGAAAGGAAAAAAAAACACTGAATATAAGCAAA
Organism: Benthosema pterotum; assembly: GCA_039105355.1. NCBI lineage: Eukaryota > Metazoa > Chordata > Actinopteri > Myctophiformes > Myctophidae > Benthosema > Benthosema pterotum. The sequence continues at coordinate 46,315,512 of CM076965.1, forward strand.
ACTAAATATTCTAGATAAGCACTTGTTTTTCTAGACCCCATGTGAGTTATTTACTCATTTTGGAACACACTACAGCCAAGTTGTAGGGATGCTCCCGCCAATGCAGAAGAACATGTAGGCTGCTGGTACTCACACAATGTTGAGGATGGAGTCTTTCAGCTTGATGGCGTGAAGACACTTCCTCCATCGAGCCACAGATGAGTGAACGTACAGGCTGGGAAGAAAAAAAAGAGAAATTTATCTTTCATAATTCTTCTTTTGGGCATTGTGAAGATTGACCTTTGGACAAGATTGAACATGAACGTTTTCAAAGACCTCACAGAGTGATACGTATTTCACCAATGACCCACATCTCAAATCATTTGGTTCCAGGAATCACCAGTAGCAAAGACTTGGGATTTCTATTATAAGTTATTTGCATAACTTTATACGATGTACAAGCAACAAGCTTAGTTGTGACTTAACACACCAAATGTGTGTTATCAGCTTGTATAATTGCTATTGTCTTTACACAGATACTTTCAATTCCCAGTTGTAATGATCTATCTAAAATGATCATAGATGAAAATAACCATTTGATTTTCACTTTATTGTGTTGCTGCATTCCTACTATAGGAGCTACAAAGACACAGGTTACCCTTCAGTTACAACAGAAGCTAGCATTGTTAAGATACACAGATACAAGCTACAACAGCGGCAAAAGCTACAACAAAGTTGAGCTGGTTTCAACTTCAGATACAAAGATGCAAAGCTACAAACATACTGTGTAGCTTCTTCTATCTACCAGTGTGAATGCAGTGTGTGACACTGCCCTCCAGTGGCCAACACCCCTCACTACAGCACTGGGCTGGAGCCCATTTGCTTGTGGATATTTTTTATGGGGCCCTTAATTTTTTCAAGCTAGTCGATCTGCAATTTTCACTAGTTTGGATACCAGGAGGAGACATCACATTCCTCTTTCGGGTCACAAACTAAAAGATTTGGGAAGCCTTGCAGCCTACAGTAACAGTATCCTTCCTTACCATCCGTTCTGAGCTCCCAGCCACATGGTGGGCAGAGCGCTGCTCATCCTCAACAGCTCTCCCTCCTGCACGTCTCTCTCTTCAGGTAGAACCACCTCACCGTCCTGCTCTGGACCTCTGCAATACACACAAGGACCAGAAATAATGAGCCTTGATATGAAAAGGGGTTGATGGAACAAGGTATAGACCGGTGGTTGTCAACCTTTTTTTTATCATTATTTATTTGGCAATTGAGCCATGGACACGGTTTGATGGCTGTCAGACCCCAAACTTTTGCTGTCGTTGAAAAATAAACCAAAACCAATTCTTGTATATTCTCTAAACACGAGGATTACGTAGAGGTGTCTCAGCCAGGGCTTTCATGTTCGAAACCCTTACTTTGAAGAAGCAGATCTCTGAAACCAGAATGTATAATGACGCATTTGTGTTTCTGATGTAGCCGTGCTTAAAGTATTAACTCTTAGACCTATTGGCTCGTAAGGGTCCATTTGGTTACCAACTCTCCATCATTTAGCTGGGGACCACCTGGAATCCCTTCAAGTACCACCGGTGGTCCCCGGACACAGTCGGGATCAGCTCACCTCTGTGTGTCTGAGGGCGAGGAGGGGTCGGTGGGAGCGGTGCCCAGCGGGTCTGTGAACACATGCTCCGTGTAGATGCCATGCTGGCTCTGGTTCTGCACCTCCTCCTCGCCCGCCTCTCCCGCCCCGGCGCCGCTGGCCTCCTCTGTGGCCTCGGTGGCCTCCTCCGCCGTGGGGACCCCCGCGTCCTCCTCCCTGGGGCTGCTCTCTCTGGACAGCTCCACTGTAGGAGAAATGTATAAAAGTATCCTAGTGAGCGCCAGGGTTATTACAGTAATGGATTTTTCGTTTTAGTTTAGTTCTAGTTAGTTTTTACTCTTTATTCTTTAATTTAGTTAGTTTTCATTTGTTTTTTGCTAGTTTTTATTTAGTTTTTATTTTTGTAAACAGTTTTAGTTAGTTTTAGTTTAGTTTTAGTTTCAGTATTTTCATGCTTCATGCTGCTTTGTGGTATCGTATGGTGCTGAAAACTGCCGTAAAAATGTTTGTAAAAAGTTTATATTATAAATGTCCAAAAGTCATATACATATTGATAAAAAATGAAAACAAAGGGTATTTTGAGTATCATTTCAGTTAGTTTTAGTTAGTTTTGTGATTTGGATTTGCATTGTGTTGTAAATAGTCCAATAAGAGTAGATTAACCCATTTCGTCCTGACATTGTAGATTCTACAAAACATTCACTCTGAAAGAACATACTGAAAGATTTGTGCTGCATTCTTACATTCTCCCCAAAAATAGCAGGTGTCCACGGCTCGGCGTGAACAGGCCTGCTATTTTTCAATAAAAGTTTAAACACCAAAAGCACAGTACGGAATAGTTTTTAATAATACCTGAGGTTTGTACGGCACTGAGCTCAGCTGGCTGGTCTCCTGCGCTAGCGCTGACGGTCTGCGGCTCGGCGGTGGTTCCCTCAGGGGCCATGGCGCTGTCGCTGCCCGTGGAGCCCATGCTGGCCACGCTGCCCGCCAGGGACACGCCGTCACCACCCTGCTGCCCGGCCTCCGGGTGGTCAGGGGGAACCTCGGCACCCGCCGGGTAGTCTGACTCCATCACACCTGGAGAGAACGACAGGAGCGCAGGTCAGCGGAACGATGCCATGTGATTGAAACACGAACCCCAAGACAAAATGTGTCCCTCTGTTCAGGTGAGAGTTGGCAGACAGTTCTTGTAGGTTAGCTATTTTAAAACTTCTAAAATTTCTAGTTCTGTTTATTTTTCTTTGTACAATTAGTCACTGTGCAATGCCAATCAAAATAGTTTAGGAACTGTTGCTATGCCAGAGTTGGTACTGTAGGCAACTATAGTATACCCTACTCTTCATATTTCTCTTTGTCTTCCATCAGACAATGCAGCAGCATAGATAATAACAACAAGCAATAAATTAGATGTTTAAAGCCTGTAGCCAAGCTCTAATGTAATTTACAGGCTAACCTACCAATATAAAGGCTGTTTTCAATATACTATACTGTTTGAATATTGCAGGAATGTGTCAATATGAATTATTATAAGTCGGAATGAGAGGCCATATGTGCGAGGGAACATAACATTTCCAGCAGTTAGGCTGGCTCCCTTTGGAAACTAGCTCAGTTCAATTGCAGCTGAACTTGGTCTGCAACAGCAGTGCTGGTACAATCTGTTTTAAGAGGAGTGGCAAAGTTCATTCCCATCAAACCAGAGCCCAAGTGCAAATCAGATATCAGAAAATACTCATTTAGATTATGGAGGAGCCGTAAATGAAACCTGCTCTAAAATAAATAATACAATAAATCAATAAGTCACATCAGTCACCATCTTTTCAAAAAAAGTGTCAAGGATGTTTTTTTTTCTAGAAAACATTGCAGGATAGAATGGACACAGTAATTTATTATCAGATACTACATTAATGTCTAAGTCTCTTTAGCATTATAGGAGACAGGGACAATACAAAAAATAATGTGTCAGATTATTCAAACATTGTTGTATCAACACATTGTTGTATATGGTGTTCATACAGGAGGATCATTTAGAGTCATACTGTATATTTATTGTTGCATTGCCTTTATGTTGTTTTGTTCTCTTAAACCAACCATGTCAGCTATGGAAATGTATTTATGTATTTATGCTATAAATACATGGTGTAGTATAATCCACCCATTCATCCATACATCCACCTTCATGCTTCAGATTCATCTCAGAATTGCTGACCAAACTGAAAACACCAAAGATAATCTAGATCTGCATCTAGAATCACTTAATGTCAGTCTACCAGTGCTGGGCATATTACTTTGTTTTTCTAATATAAGACTATGGGCGCGATTTTCATTCCCCCCCTTGTCCCTAACGTTACCCGATACCCGCAGCGAATTCCCTTATTGCTATTTTGGTCACCTTTTCTCTTCCCTTAGCCACTATTCTTTATGCCGACACCGTTATTTGTGGCTGGAGGTGTGGTCATGGGCGTGTTTGTTGCGCAGTCCCTTAAGTTGCTAATTTCGTCAAATAGACTTGGGAACTAGATAACGCCACATCAGACCACCCCTTAACCGATCCGCGAAGGCAGAGCCACGTGCACGATGCGCGTCTGTGCGCCTTTGGAGATGTCCACAACTCCACGTGGAAAGGCGCCAGTTCAATTCATCTCCTTATTTATGCTGGATTGTCCTATAAACAGCTGTAGATTGCCTGCTGTCGGTCACTTCCTTGTGTTTAGGTAATGTACAGTATATAATATAATTAAATACATTAATTAACTTGTGACGCAATGCTGTAAATTGCAAAAAAAACTCTGGAATTCGCGGCAAAAAAACTTTTTTTTTTATCATTGATTTCTCGGTCAATTCTGGACCATTTTTTACATTTCAAAGTGCAGCGTGACGGGAAAGACCTCCTCTCTCAGATGCTGTATAGTATATGTGGGTAGGTCTTCTCTACGATGCGGGATCTAGCAAAATGTAAGTGTCGGGATTTTGGTGGAAACGGCCCACCAAATCCCCGACACTTACATTTTGCTCGATGCGGGATCTTAGAGAAGACCTACCCACATATACTATACAGCGTCTGAGAGAGGAGGTCTTTCCCGTCACGCTGCACTTTGAAATGTAAAAAATGGTCCAGAATTGACCGAGAAATCAATGATAAAAAAAAACGTTTTTTTGCCGCGAATTCCAGAGTTTTTTGCAATTTACTTTATAACATTTCGCAGACTTGGGATAAATGCACGCCACATACAGCAAAAAAAAACATGGAACATGTTTTTTCAACATAACATGTTGAATGGTAAGAAATGATTGAGAATTGACCGAGCTATAATTGTTTCAAAATGAGAGCATAATCTTTGAGAATAGGCTACTCATGCATGTGTGTGTCCTAAGCCCGCAGCCAGGCTGCGTGCTTCGGAGGGTCAGACATAGCAGTAGGGATAAGGGAAATAGATAAGGGATGAATTAAAGGGAATGGCAAGACCAACACGGATTGGATGAAAGCTAAAAACGCCCAAACCACACCTATGCATAATTTAACGGGTATAGGAGGTTTTTAAGGGACATAGGATGGTCACGAAATTATCAACTTTAGTGTGGGAACGCCTCTTCCCCAATGCTAAGTGCGTTAATTGCGCATAAGGGCTAATGTAACCAAAATCGGGCCCTATGTTTTTTCCCCAATGGAAATATCCCAAAAATGGAGTCGTCTTATATTCAGGGGCTATACTATTTGACATTCAATGTTCTTTTTTCTGTAAATGGGTCTTGAAAAATGAGGATCGTCTTATAAACGAGTCGTCTTATATTCGGGACAATACGGGGCATATTACTTTGTTTTTCTAATGTATTACTTATGAATTATTACCTCCATTTTAAAGTAATACATTCATTACTGCCTGTGCAAGTGCAATATATTAATATTGCCATTACATTTTACATGTTTATATTTGGTTTCATTTTATGATGAGAAAGACAAGTACAACTTTACAGAAATATAGAATGTGACTGAGATTACTTAATAGCTAACTCCCCAAAAAGCACATAGCATAGAAGGAGCCAATACAACAGCACTTGTACAGTACTTTCACACACATTATGTAGGAAGGTCCCACAGTTAAAACTTTCACAGGACAGATTAACAATTATCTTATTATCTTATTACTTGCTCACAACGTTAACACACAGCGTGTTAATGAATGATATTGATAATATATTACAGATTTAGTCTCCATTTCGGCAGAAGTATATTACTTTACATAACGCGTGCTACCCAACACAGAACAAGGACATAATAAAGAGATAGACCCCCAGTGAACAGCTTTCAACAGGACCTACAATATAACGATAAAGATAGATAACACAGATAATCATAAAGTGGGCTCACCAGTGGGCAGGATTGAATGAGTGCTTACCGTCTACACTACAGTGTATGTACAAGATGTTTCCATAGCCCTGTTTGATGAAGACCTCATTCTGGGCACAGCCACACAGTGAGTATGAACTGATATCATGTCATTAGGATAAATTATGTACCGTATGTAGCTTAGATGTAGTCTGGTCTGTAATTATGATATAGGGCACTGATTCCTATTTGTTTTAGAAGAAAGTAGCTGATAATCTTTGAGTCCTCTGTCCAGCTATTGGTATCTGTGTCAAACATTTAAACAAATTTTAAAGACTACATTTGTTTTAATATCTACATACAAAATGTCTTTCACCAGTACTTTAGCTTGCAATGAACAAACATCCATCAGTGCATTTTGTAGTAAAGTAACACATGCTTTCTTTTAGTGAGACCTCGTAGACTGCTGTAGGCAAACGTCAATGTTGACCTCAGTCATGTGTCACTACCTGATGACCCTGGTTCTCCTGATCATTTCTAACCTGGACGGAGCCCCTGCATGCCGCACAGGTACCCTGGAAGAATGTAACGCTGTCCCGTTCGTGCCGGGGTACGAACGGGCAGGAGAAGGCTTTGATGTGGTGAAACTCGAGCGTAAAGGTGCTTATGTGTTCGACGTCTACAACTACCTGAGCCCAACCAACTCCTGCATGATATGTACCAATCGTCTGATGGGTGGCCAGTTGCAGAAGCTGCCTTACTACATGGCAGACTGGTACTCTATGAAACAATGCAAGAGAGTAATCCAGTCCTCTGCCTTTTCATCGGTCAGCTCTGTGGTGGAGAGTTCCAGCTCTGTGTTAAAGAAGTCCTCCAGGCTTGGACTGAGCCTGGAGTACAAAGTGAAAGTGGGTGCACAGATGGCGGGCAGTAAGTCTAACGTCTATAGCTTTGCATCCACTTCTTTCGAGTCGGACAAATCTTCAATCAATGTCAACCAGTTCTCCTGCCACTACTACAGGTCAGATCATGGTTTTGGCTCTTTGCTTGTGATACAAGATCATCGCCATATTTAATCACTTAAAAGCCTCAGCCTCTAGTTTTTTGACCAGGGTCCTTAAGAGGTCAACCTGGCCCCTCCTTTTCTCACAACTGAAAATATGTTTATCCAGGGAGGGATGCCACAGAAAGAAAGATTTGAAAAAATATCTGAAACAAATCATGCCACATTTGCATGATTTTTCAAAAACAGCAGATCTAGAAGCTTGTAGCCTGGCACTCGGTGCTGCAGTACAAGCTTGTACTGTAGATTTGCTATCGTTTAATAGCCAAAAGTGCTTAAAACATGTGGGCCTAATCTTCCGGGCGTGCCACCAGAGCATGTCAGTGGAGTGGAACCGGCAGGAAATCTTGTCTTTACTCTTAACGTCTTTTGTCCCACCTGCAATTTGCTCATGTGGATCCCCTCCCACGCCACTCTCTGCTCATGCAACGCTCACCTTCACGTGCCCATCAGACACTCTGCTCCGCCCACTCAGAACAAAATGACTAAATATGAATATGAATAAATAAATAAAAGGCTGTTTTTCTGAGATTGTCTTCGGAGCATAAACAGCATAAAGCATAAACGGAGCATAAACATTTTAAAACATGGGAGTTTTATGTGTGGTTGCACTGCTGTCTAGTGTCTCATTAACCCAAGGCAGAATGTGACTGGAATAATCTCCCACTTTCTCTTAGATCCATCTCATCATTCAATCACTTCAGGACTTCACTTCACTCACATCTAGACTCTGCCTGCACCTGCTTCTAATCATCCTTTTTGTTATTGAATTGCTTGCACTATGCCCTTCTAACTCCTCCTTGATACTACTGCTCTGGTGGATGACGGGGTGGGTGGACCCGTGAGCAAGCTTCCTGTGCATTGTATGTATCTATTGGTACCTATGTATTGTCTGTTTTGTTCATACCTGTCTCTCTGTATGCCTTCATGCATGTTCTCATCTTGTTTTTGTTTTGTGTTTGTTTTTGTTTTGTTTTATTTTTGTTCCTGTTTTTGTCTGTCCTAGGAACCTGTTTGTGTTTCGCTGCTTTGTTTGTTATGACCCCTGGGTCCCCCTTGAAAATGAGATGCTGCATCTCAAGGGGCTGTCCCTTCAATAAAATCTACTGCTGTCTAAGTGTCTCTCATTAACCCAGCTGAGTATGGTGAATAATAATTAACCTTATGTCGCTCATATGTAAACGTTAATGTTCGCTACGTACGGTACACAGCTGCGTGATGACCATGCAATGTAGTCCACTGTATACAGGCTATTTAGTTTCCAAAATGCTATACAGGACATTAGGTTATTGATAACGTTGCACTGTGTAAATGGGGAACTGCTTCACTTAAGGAATTAAACTGGGAACTGCAACTTGTTCACTTACTCATGGATAGCCAACACGTTGAACACGAGTGGTATAAAAAAAAATCCTTTCTTCCTCTCTCTCTCTCTCTCTCTCTCTCTCTCTCTCTCTCTCTCTCTCTCATGCTCTGGTAGCACGACGCATGTTCTAGTCCCCCGTTCATGACGACCTTTGCTGGGTGTCTCACCCCTTCTCGCTGTTCATCTTTCCTGTCTGTCTTCACTATAACTATATCAATAAAGGCACAAAAGCCAAAAATCAAAAACAAAACAAAAAAAAATAACAATAACAATGAAACATGTCATTCTTCTCCACCATGCTGTAGATTTCGAGTGTCCAACAGATATCCACTGTCGGGGGAGTTCCAGCGAGACATCCAGTCTCTTCCTCTGGAGTACACGACCGAGACCGCCGAGCCGTACCACCGCCTCATTGACATCTACGGGACGCACTACATCCGCCTGGTGGACCTGGGCGGTCGATTGAAAAAAGTGACGATCATACGCACTTGTCTGGCCACCCTGAATACGGTCACGGCAGATGACGTGGCGAGATGCATGAGCATGGGGATCAAGTTGGGGCTCGGGTTCGCCGGCCTGGCTCTCGATCTGTCCAGCGCGGCATGCACTAAGGTTGTCAACAACCGCGACACCGCGACAAATTACAAAAACGGTTTTCTGAAGCACATGACCGAGGTGGTAGGAGGAGATGGCTGGAGTGGGGAGTTTTCCATGATGACGGAGGACTCTGACGGCTTCAAGAAATGGAGGAACAGCCTTAAAAAGTCGCCTGACATATTGTCTTACAAAGTGGCTCCACTGCACGAGTTGGTCAAAAATAAAAACATCAGCTCCAACCTGCGAACGGCTATCAGCGAGTATGTGATTGAAAATGCCATTGAAACAACTGACACAAATACACAGGTATGTACCCCGAAGCCCAACCTCTCTCGTGACTGCTGCCCCCTACTGTCTGGGAGGGGACATCTCACGGTTTTCGTGGAGAGGGGCTACGGCATCCATGGGGACTGGTGGCTTCAACCAGAGATATATGTCAAAGTCAACCACGGTTCAACATGGCATCAGACCCATATGATCAGGTCCCATGATCCACAGTGGTATATTAACTATAACTTTGGTAATGTTGCCACCCACATTCCACTACGTGTGGAGGTGTGGGAAATAGATCCTAACAAACATGACCATTATGGTACTTGTCATGTAGATCTCCAAGCAGGGGGAGGATCACGGGTTTGTGGACTGATAAGTGGCAGCATTTCCTTCTCCTACGGACTGACCTGTGACGCTGGACTAACTGGCTATAAGTGCAAAGATTACATGCCTGCCCCATAGCAGAGCCCAACAAAACACGCAGCTTTCTGCCAAGAATACTCGTTTTTAGTCCCATTCTGGCATCCAGACAAAGTATTACTCAGTTTAAACTTGATCATTGCTAGAATATACTGTATATCTGAACCATTATATGATAGAATGTCACATTGCAGAGCCGAGCTATTATTATAAACAAACACATAGTGCGTAGCGTGTAGTTTAGCTAGAGTAGAGCTTTCCCTCTCTGTTTGCGCCCCATAGTCTGAAGGGATGCGAGCTCTACTTGGTTCAGAAACTTCTCATCAGCGTTTCAGGCTGAAACTTCAAAGTAAAATGCCATCAATGTCTGTTTCAATGCACCTTTAGCTTAAATCACTAAAGACACTACCATCCCTACAATCATGCCACAACACATTGCTGCTGATGCTGAGTACATAATCATACAGGTACATACAGTACATTACTTTGTACCACGTCATACTATGGTTTCTAAAGTCTCAAATGCATTTATAGTGCAACCAATGAATGGATTATAAATGTCCATAGACCTACATAACTTAACATAATCCTAAAGGATTCTTGTTCAACAAATGATATGATGTGTGTATGCATGCAAATGTGCGTGCATGTGAGAATGGGTCTATTTTAATTGCTTTTCTATATTTTACTCTGCCTGTACTGTTTGATTCTTTAATCATTGCTGTGATACCAAAGCCATCTGTCTGCCTATTTGATGCCAATGAATATGGACTAACAAAAATAAAATGTGATAATTCAGATTGTTTTATGATTATTACAGATCTCCCCACATCTAAGCTCCCTCTATTGGTTCCCAGTCGCAGCTCACACAGAGTACAAAACTCATTCAACACAACAAAAGCTATGGCACCTCTACATCTTGCAAGTCTGATCAAACCCTACAAAACAGTTCAACCAAAACAGGGAAGCTGGAACTAACCTTTGGTTTTGGCACAAAAAAAATCTTGGGGTGAGCGATAGAATCACCCTAATAAAAAAAAAAAGTATACAACAACCAAACAGAAATCTGACCTGAAATGGATTGCAATCTTCTCTACATCTTCTCTACATAGCCAAACAAAATATAAGCACTCGAGGCAAGAGAGCGAACTGTCGCCATAGCCCCGCCCCTTGCTATGCATTTCAACACAAGTTGCTCAGTGGCGTTCTCATGCACACGGAAGACTGACACAGCGGGTCCTGGCTGACGCACGTGACGTCATGAATGTCCGTCCAACTCCGCTTCGTCCACCGCCATTACTGCACACCGCCATTACTGCACTTACACATTTCGCCACTAGACCCCGAAGCTCAAAAATAGTTTCACTGCAGTTTTGGGGGAAACATCTTTGACCCCCTAAACTTTGTTATCGAATGTTCTGGCTCATACCACAACACAAACATAGCCACCACACACATACTGATCTTTAGCGTTGCTACGTCAAACTGCCATTGCTCCTATGTCATCGGTTATATTTTGATTTTGTTTGCGTTCGACAAATAACTTTCTCACCCCTCAATGTCGCGACTTTTCGAGTACACACGGCCCCTCCCCCGGCCTGAACCACTGCCTTACACTATAGACACAGTTACGACATCTACGTTGTTATGACATCTACGTTCACGCGCAATGGCGGCTGCTCGACATACACTTTACACGCCCCCCCTCCCCCGGCCTGGGGGGGGGGGGGGGGGGGGGGGGGGGCGTGGTCCGGTTTATTACAGCTCCACTCAGGGGCGTCATCTTGCGTCTGTCCTCATGTAGGCTGTGAACCCCCCGCCGTTTGAGCCGGCAGGGGGGGGGGGCATTGTAATTTATAGTTACCAGATTCCCCCACCACTACTCATTGTTTGTCAGTTACTATGCAAGGGCGATTTTTTTCCCTTCCCCAGCAAATTAATGCGGGCCACAGCCCCTGTGGCCCTCAGGCTGCAGCCTTGCAGCCTACACAGAGATTACACAGAGATTACTCCACTTGCGTCTGCACACTTGCTTGCTATACCGTTGTATTTCGCCGTGGTCAGGATAGAACATGACCCTCATATGATGAAAGTCCGATTGTTGTACCGTTTGTATTTAGCCTGGTCAACAACACACAACGAATGCCGACAAGTAATACATTGGACTCGGGCCAATTGTCACTCAGTTGTTTTCCCACCACCGACACCAGAAAAATGCCTGCTCACGTGGTTCATGTACTTGCGTTCGGAACACGGTTGTCCCCAATCAATACAAGTCTGTGAAGACGTGCCATTTGAACAACACTTCGGCCCGCTTAGTACTTTACAATGTCATCATTAAGCCGGGGGGCCCCTGGGCTGCAGCCCACAAGCACAGTGGTCAATCCGGCCCTGTGCTGACCGTTGCAACCTACCGGGTGCACTGGCAATACACAGGACGTGGGTGTTGCAACCTACCGGGTACACTGGCAATACACAGGACGTGGGTGTTGCAACCTACCGGGTACACTGGCGATGCACAGGACGTGGGTGTTGCAACCTACCGGGTACACTGGTAATACACAGGACGTGGGTGTAGCAACCTACCGGGTACACTGGCAATACACAGGACGTGGGTGTTGCAACCTACCGGGTACACTGGCAATACACAGGACGTGGGTGTTGCAACCTACCGGGTACACTGGCAATACACAGGATGTGGGTATTGCAACCTACCGGGTACACTGGCGATGCACAGGACGTGGGTGTTGCAACCTACCGGGTACACTGGCGATGCACAGGACGTGGGTGTTGCAACCTACCGGGTACACTGGCAATACACAGGACGTGGGTGTTGCAACCTACCGGGTACACTGGCGATGCACAGGACGTGGGTGTTGCAGGCGTAGAAGCTCTCCAGCAGGTCCGAGGGCTGGCTGGCGTCCAGCACCATCACCTTGGTGGAGGAGTGTGTGCTGGTGCACACCCACACCCTGCTGGAGATCTCCTCCCTCTCCGGCTGCTCCGCTTTCTCCTGCTCCTGAGGAGAGGAAACGCATTCATGCTTTTACTCAAAAAATAGCAGATCTACAAGCTCATAGCGCGCCACTGGGTGGCGCGCTATGAGCTTGTAGGTCTGCTATTTTTTTGAAAAATCGCAAAAATGTTGAGCAAATCTTGGAATATATTATTTCGGAAAGCAAACGTTTTCAATTGAAATGTTTGCTTCTGGGGGATCCCTAGAACAACATGTTTTCAGATGGGGAGGTCCGCAGCCAAATATAGATAATTCTGGAGGTCATTGATATTTTGACCATTACTGACACAAAACCATTGACTTGTCAGAAAACTAGAATGCAGCAACAGAAACTAGAATGTATCATCAGAAACTAGAATGTAGCATCGCAAACTAGAATCCAGCGAATCTAGCGATTCAGAAACTAGGATCTGGTATCAGAAACTAGAAAGTAGCATGTTTTTTGGCTAATCCTCCCTAGTTTCAGTTTGGGGAGAAGAGCCTTTCTGGGAGAAGAGCCTTTCATCCAATCAGGATGAGAGGGGCCTTCCTCCAATCGGCATTGACTGGGGGTGGGCCATGGTGAATGTGTTGTTGGCATGTTCTACTTCCCCTCACTGTAGAGCGTGTGCATGTGCACATCACGCTACCGAAGGTGGACTGAGTAATACCTTCAAGGTTCTATTATTCATCCCTTCACATGTTATGAATACTGTATGTGCAGGTATGTAGGACACCACAACTCTTTCTCACCGGGCCAAACTTTACAAATGCATATTTGACCTAAATATCACAGATGTAGGCTACGACTACAGTATACTCTGCCCAGTGACATTCCAATCCATGTGAAAGTGGGCTCATGCACACTGAGACCACATTGACTCTCGTGCATGCTGCAGAATGCTAGTTCATGCGAAGGAGGAGTCGACCCATGGGTGCAGTGTGTACGTTCTGTCAGAAATGTTTTTTGAGGGGATCACTTGTCACTGCAGACACACACACACCCACACCTTGCCGTCTTGATCCAGTTGATCCAGACTGCTCAGGGATCCCTTCCTTTGTTTGAAGGTGTCAGGTAACTTCCCTCCTGATAGGTTGACGCCTGCAGCACACCACAGCTGGACAATACAAAACAGACAATCATTGTGTCGAGGATTTCTAGTTCTTTCAATGTAAAACAAAGAAAGAAAATAAGCCACTTCTCAATTCCACCGGCTGCTGTACATTTGCATGACATTTGACAAGTGTTGATGAAGCACAATCACAACGTACCTTCATAGAAGCATCTTTCTGGTCCAGAGGTCGGAGATAAACCGGCACCGGCAAGTTCATCTTGTTCTCTGGCTGGCCGCCGTTCGCCACCTGTCAGGGTGCAACCGACACAGAGACACGCAGAGAACATCCTTTTCAGTTTGAATGTGGTGGCAGACTAACACAGTGACTCAATGCTGTGACCCTCGAGCAAGCTGGAAACATGAGCCGAGTGGCATATTACTCATGGCATTTTCCTCACACTTTCCGCCGCTCGATCTCTAGAGACACAAAGCACCTAATCCATCTGAACTAATAGGCAGTAATAATAGGCAAATAATTCAATGTTTTGCAAATATTAGCTGATCTAGAAGCTTGCACCCGGCTAGTTGTATGCAGCCTCCCAGTCCCACCTTGTATTTGCTGGGCAGACTCCAGCCGTGCGCGGTGACCCGTCCGTCCTCCTTCTGCATGTGAGCTTTGACCTGCCTGTACTGGGCCCTCTTCTGCTCTTTGCGGGACGGTGAGCTGCACGGGTCCATTCTGGGGATGACAAGAGAGGCCAGATGATCAGTTAACATTGTAGAACTGCTATTTTAGACCAGCTGAAAAAAGACACAGCCGATGCCTTTCCAGTTTTAAGATTCCACGTATAATACACTCACTCCTCGTTGAGGAAGTCGAAGGTCTTGGACTTCTCGGTAGGGAACTGGGAGAAGGTGCTGCTCCTCTTCACCAGACTGCCTGGAGCGTTGTACTTCACATTGGACTGGGCCTCCACCTTCTTTAGGGCAGGCGGGGTGGAGGACGAGGAGCTGAACAGTCTGCTGAAGCTACAGGGGGGATCCAGGACCGGGACGGGACAGAGAGAGAGAGAGAGAGACGACAGAACGAGAACTGACTTGTAAGTGATTTCACTTAATTCAAATATTGTCATTTTTTTCCTTCTTTCCTCCCTACTATAGAGTGTGGTGACCATATAAGGAGTTTCTCCCTGTCCTCAGTGAGCCCCTGCGGTCAATAAACCCTAGTTTCAGTTTGGGCTTTGGGATAAAAGCCTTTCGTCCAATCAGGATGAGAGGGCCCTTCTTCCATTCAGGATAGAGTGGGGGTGGGCCTTGATGTATGTGTTGTTGGCATGTTGTACTTCCCCTTACTGTGGAGCGTGTGCATGTGCACATCATGCTAACGGGGGGACAGGAGGTTTTTTCCAAATCACTTACTATACCTTTAACAAAGACATTTAGCAGACATTTATGAAGAGTATCTCAAGGACAAGAAATCAAGAATCTACTATCATATGTTCTAAACAATATACTACACTATCTAAATTTCAGTCTTAACATTGCAGTCACGGACATGAAATTAATTAACAAAAACATGAGCTTGAGAACGAATGATCTAGTCATGTCTGAAAGTAGCCATATCTTTGTCAATCGTAAGCATCGATGGCAGCAGAACATGGCAGGAACATGGCAGGGAGTACAGTGAAGCGGTGTATGAGAAAGTGCGTTTTCAGATCAGAGCAGAGCAGAAAATTGGGAGTGATTCAACGAGGATGGTGTCAACAAAAACAAAAATTCACCCACTGGCAGTCTAGCACCACCAAACACAGTACAATGATGTTATGATTGTAGGAGCCTGGGGCAGGGGTTCTTCTCAACTTTTTTCATCTGTGTAGTTTTCTTAAACAGCGATTAAAGCGGAAAATGGAAAGAAAACATTGTGGAGAAGGATGGAGGGAGTGATTGTGGATGTCATGGGCAAAAATTTGGATTAGGCGTCATGAAAGCATCATTTCAGAAAGAAACAAAAAGCAGAGAAGGTCATTAGAGGGGACTTACAACTGCCAGATGCTGGATTTTTTCTTTTCGGAGAGAGCAGGGTTCTCCCGAGAGGCCCTGGGTAGAGAAAACAAGGTCATGTCATTACATTATATTATAATGACATTCTCTAGTAGACTAGGTCTTATAAGGTCCCAGGAACTGCAATGTTTCCTCTATTGAACAAACGCTTCAAGCCTTGTTAAATTATAGGTTTGTGGCTGTGTTTAAGCAGGCTAGGAATAGTAATAAGTAGTAATATATAGTCAAAAATGTTGTGATTAGGAAGGAGTTTAAACTGAAATCAAACTGAAATCTAAGGCTGATTCTAGAAATGCCTTCTAAGTCTATATAATAAGATGTGAACCTAAAATAACAGATTACGAGGCCGCAGAGCATCTTTCAACGCTTATATGAAATGGCTGGGTACCAGTTCAGGAGCCACAACCACATTTTCAAATCAAATCAAACAATAAGTGAATGAATCAATCAATCAATCTCATCACCTGATCATCTCCGTCCATCGCACAGCCTCTTGCAGCTCCATCAGCCTCTCCTTGTACTGGTTCCTCTCCATCAGAACACGGGCCATCTCCACCCTGGTGAAACGCTTCCTCTGGGCCGTGGGCACATCACTCTGTGGCAGCATGCACGCACACACACACACACACACACACACACGAAAAGGAGGCGTTAAGCTGCAGTTTCACCCCCACATCCATATTCCAGGGTAACATTAATCCGTTTTTTGGTTTTATCATAAATAGCACTCACATCTTCTTCATCTTTAGATTTCTGCCTCACTTCCTCCATCTCCATTCGCACTCTGGAGAAGATCACACATTTACTGTACATATTCACTTTAATCATTAACAAAAACAAAAATAAAGCTGTTTCTCAGGGCAGTGGTTGCAAAACAGTGAAAAAACTAAATAAAAACTGAATAAAATCTAAACTAAGATGACTAAAACTATGACTAAATAAATAGACTTTTTTAAAGGTTTTATTTAGGAAGGACATGCTACAGAAGTGCCAAAGTAAGTTGTTGCACAACTGCTGCGTTATCCTTCTTCTCCTTGGGTCAAATAAAAAAATCTAAACTAGACTAGAATCACAGGGATCACAGTTTCAGTGGAACTAAGACCAGTATTGAAATATTTAATTGCGATTAATCGCATGATTGCCCATAGTTAATCTTTGATTAATCACGATTTAATCACATATTTTTGCGGTTCTAAATGGACCTTAAGAGTGTTTTTTGTAGATTGTTTTCTACATTCTCTAATTGTGTAGACTTACTTTAAACTAACTTAAATGCAGATGTTCAGCAATTATTCATCTGCATTTGGCGAAATTGAACCAAATGGACCCACTTTTTACTGCAAGTAAATCGCACACTAACTAAGTTAACTAGCAATTAACTACTGTAGTTAAATGCTGACAGCCTTAATTATGACTAAAACAAACATGTCTGCAAAGATCACAGAGGTTTGGAATGCAGACTGACTTCTTGAGTTCTTCCTCCAGCTCTCGGTTCTTGTCCTCCATCTTGGCCTTGGCCTGCAGCAGAGCCTCCATCTCCCCGTTCAGCACCTCCTTCTCACAGGCCAGCTCATCCACCCGCGCTATCAGGTCATTCTTCACCACGTTCAGAGCGTTCCTGTGGAGAGAGGGGGGAGGAAAGGTTTCCTGTTTGTTGTGTGCACACAAATCAGCATAAGAGAACGTTATAGGTATAATATTATCGTTTATCACGGTAAGAAAAAACACTCACTATAATCATATCGCAGAGATTTTAAATTGTTGTGAAACTGTACTTGAACCACTATTTTTTTTTAATATGGTTCATCAACTCCTTTCTGTACTCAGTTGTAATCGTGCTTTGTAGGGACAATTACTCTATGTTTTTTAATCTTATTTCCTCTTTCAACTTACTATGAAATACCTTAAACATAATGGGATTCAGAATAGTAGTTTGCCACTTACTTTGTCTCCATCAGTTGCGTGTTTTCCTGAATTAGATTCTCAACTTCACGGCCCATGCCTGAACACAGAACATTACAGCATTGGAATTGTATCGAAGGAAAAAACTCACTCATTAGGTTATTTCACACCAAATCGGCAAGAGGAGTGACTACATTCCAACTGAAGCTGTGCAAGTATATACATAGGTACAGTATATCATTCATTCACACACCAAATTAATTAAATTATAACTCACAACATAAAACCACACAACATGGGAAATGTAAAATAACTTCTTATCTGGTATAGGGTTATATAGGGTTATATAAGGTTCACAATAAAGGAGCTACTGTACAGATACAGAACCAAGCACAACAACAAGACTACGTCACAACAACACTGGACTGGAGAAGGATGGAGAGAGCGGGTGAGGTCTTACCAAGCAAACTAAGGTCTGAGAGAAAACCATGCAATCCAAGTCAAGCACGGAGAGAGAGAGAGAGGGAGAGATAGATAGAGAGAGAGAGATGGAGAATGTGAGACAGAGGAATGGATAAACTGATGGAGGAGCCAGAGCCATAGATGTTTAGCTGTTGACTCCATAAGCAATGAAGAAGAAAGGCTGTTGAGTCTATAAATACGACAGAGTCAGTAGGAGAACAAAATAAAACACAGGCACAATGTTAAATCTGTCAAAGGAAAAAAGAGTCAGGCCTATTTTATGCCTCCTTGATAAAAGTAAACCCAAATATAAAGCCAATATGAACCCAAAAAACTTTCATTCAAGCGCCTGTTTGACATTGCCTCAACAATAGCACTTCTGTGAGCTTGTAAGGATGTAGCATGTGCCAAAAATAAGTAGTCGGTTGAGAAGCGTTAAGCAGTGCAGCATTTAAACTGATAGCCAACCGCTATGAAGCAGAACACAGAAAGAAGCTATATGAGCTGTTAAAAGGAGGAAATGAGAGGAGGATATGTGAGAAAGAAAGAGAGTGAGAGGGGAGGGGAGAGTAGTAGTAGTGGCAACTACAGGGAACTCAAAGGAGAAACATTTGGTCTAAGGAGAGGTTGGAGGTCAATACACACCAGAGTACTCCACTGGGATTATGGACAAAAAGCCACAGGATGACACAGGAGAAAGAGAGATGGGGGTTAGCAGCAATGGCAGAAGAAGGCTAACATTCTGTTTTTAGCATTAAGACCTAGACAAACTGCTGTGGGACCTAACAGCGGCCGGTAGCGGTGCAGGAACTGGTGCTAGAGAAGCAGTGAATTCAGCTTGTTAACTGGTATTTTTTCAATGACCAAAAATCCTTGGTTAGGACATTACAAGATAAGTGATTAGTTTAGATGTATGGTCCTTCTTTACATTCAAGGAGAGTTCAAAGTGAGCGTTCAAAGGAGATGTGGACAATGTTTAATAAAAAATGTATGTGTGGTTCACTGCCTGACTTCAGATGTTTGTTTTCCGTGAAAACCTAATTCCAGTGCAACAAAATAGCAATCAGAGATAGATAACAAGACATGCTAAGTGCTAAGACATATTTTCCGTTACAGTGCCGTGTGTTTGTGTGTGTGTGTGTGTTCTGTAACGTGTCTAAACTCACCCAGCAGGTCAGCCCCTTCATCCACATCCCCTATGAGGCCCGTGCCTGCAGACGACAGCTCCTCAAACAGGGAGTCTGTGTTGCGGTCGAATGCCATGTTCTCGATGCCTTTGGTAGGAGTGCTGGAGGAATAATATCAATAACAGTTTCAGATCAGTTTGTGCGTGCGTGTGCGTCTGAAGGGGGTTAGATTCCAATACAATTCAAGACATCATGAGTTTTGTGTCCAATATGTCGTTAGCAATATGATGTTACCATGCACGCAGTGTGTGAGCAAAATCAAAGCTCAAGGCGTGTTTACATGTGAGCCCATCGACCGCTGTGGTGACAGGGTATGCTTGCTTTGGTCAAATGGAAATTGCTCTAGTCCTACTGTCCCTCTTGGTTATGGTATGTAAGGGTGTTGTTCAGACACGGAGGGCATTCATGCTACCCCAGGATATATATGCTTATGCTAAGCCTGAACAGGCAACCCACACCAGGCAATGCAACAAGGAAATTAAATGGTTAATTCATGCACCCCCATTACAATCACATACCGGGACAAGGAAATTAAGCTATTAATAAGTCCCATGCACATCCCCATTGGGCATCGCGAGCTTGTGACAAGGAAATTAAACCAATAAATCACACAACGAACCTCCTGTAGCAAGGAAATTAAATGAGCAACTCTGTAATATGTTTCCTAGCTAAGAAACAGCTGAGTAACAACACTGTTTACTACAAGTGCATCTTCATACATGCAGTGTGTGTCCATCTGTGTTGTTTGAGACAGAAAACTGCCCAACCAAATATTAGAGCTTTGACCTTTTTCACATGCATAGATGGTCAACTAACCTAAATAAGATAACTTTCACATTAAACCTTTCACACCGGCTTGTGGCTGGGGTCTCTTTTATGAGTATGGTTTTCATAGAAAACATCAAAATAAAGTTTGTAGAGGTCTGTTGATACGACAACACTTTTCAGGGATTTAAAAGTCAAAATGCACTTTACAAACTCTCTTCCTTGCCTCTCCATGTAAACGGACAAAACGATGAAACTGCAAAAACTCACAACGCTTATGCTGTTGCTGCGTGAGCTGTGATTTTTGAGGGGGACAGATGCAGTTCTGAATAACCAGTTCCAATTACCAATTTGAGTTGTTTGTTTTCACTATACCTGGATGCCTTGTATCCACTGAGATCCATGTCCAGCTCTGGCGTTGACTCGATGATATCCTGCACATCCGAGCTTTCCTCCTTCTCAGGCAGACCTACACACAGCAAATACCACAACAACCATGAGATGACAGGACAAGCAAACTGTTGTTGACCTGTAATTGTACATAGAAAACACATTGCTTTTGATTCTCGCTCTGATGATCCGACAATTACTACACAGTCAAGTCCCCGAAGTGTGTTCACCTATCCATGTGGAAAAAAACAGAGTGTAGTAATGTAAACAACCGTACAGGTCCATTTGTTCACTCTCAGAGATACAGGTGCAGTTTGCAACACTGTGATGCAATGACCTCTTCAATTGACCAATTTAGAAAGACTAGATGCCTTACAGAAAGCAGAAGCACACAAGGATAAGGGTGGTCACATGCTTATGCAGCCAAACCTAATCCTGGTCCCGTTAAACTAATTAAAAATTTAAGATCTCAAAAAATATGATCTTTCACAATCATATTTTTTGGGGGCGGAAAACGGAATACGAATATTGAGCCACGCTTACAGTTGAGTGTTAGAACACAATTTAGCCCAATTGTCCAGAGAGGGAAGGCGAGTGGTGAGGGTGATCTTTGTCACTACACATACTCCCAAGTGGTGGCGCTACACCTGTCAGAAGTATGTGTCAGCAGTGTTGGTCCAGTGAAGGCTCTACGTCCTCCAGTGTCACGTCGATGTGTGTGTGTGTGTGTGTGTGTGTGGTGTGTGTGTAAGAATCAATTGCTATAACAACTAAAATTAGGGAGAAAAAGTTATAAATATGTCCTTTAACACCTCATAGTTTCTCAGATGCAGGCCTGTCACAATTAGCACATCATTAGCACAATTATTTGAGATCATCGCAATTACCCCTATTTAATTAATTTGTTGATAAGCACGACGGGTTGTAAGATTGTAGACCAACTATTTCCGCAAATTGACCCCATGCCCATGCCTAGATCCGCCCCTGGTTCAATGCCAAAAAAAGACATTCAAGAAACATTCAGAAACATTCAAACCGTTGATCGCGATTACGCACGCACTCAGATTTGCAGCGCTGACAGTGCAGGTGTTTGAGCGGTGTGACATACCCACAGAGATGGAGCGCGTCCCCGGGGCGGCCTGCACCTCCATGCTCCTCCCCTCCTCCCTCTCCGTGTCCGCGGTGGGCGTGGCTGATTTAGAGCCGCTCAGGTCAGACAGCTCATCCTGGAGGGACAAGGCAGGCTGATCAGACAGATCCGTTTTATTCCCCTGTGATGACACTAAACTTCCCCTCCCTACAAAGGAACCACGGCCAAACGCTGAACACAAAAAACAAAGACGTATAAGAAGCACACGTTGTGGGACGGGTACAGGAGTGGACACCTCGATGTCAGATTGGGTTTTGTCCGAAATGATGAAAGAATAAAATCAGGGCTGTCGAACTATGTCCAAAATATGTCATGTTTTCCTGTAGGAGGATTTGAACCTTTTAATAAAGGAAAACGCTATGGTTCTGGACACCGCTATATGTCTCAAGCGTAAAACCACACCATTATTATTATTTTTTTCAATGCGAAAATTCTCAGACGGCTGAGGACATGTATAAATTGTGTTAAAACATTTAATAAGAATAATCAACAAAATGCTATTAACTTAAATTAACTTAAATTAAATTTTGACAATTATGAGAGACATTATAGAATTATCTGTAAGACTTAATTTTATGTTTCAACTCATTGTTTATGACCCAAAATGACTGGATATATTGTACATGTTTTGTATCAAGGATTTGTCAAATCGATCATGTCACATGTCATTTTTTTTCTAATATTTCATTTTTCATAAACTTTTTTTTCATAATTTTTCATAAAATTTTACATTGAGGTGTCCAGATGTCGGAGGTGCCCAAATGACCCGTTACCATTGGGACACCACCAGGGTGCACAAGACAAAGGAACCACAACACAACACAATATAACCAAGAGCGAGAGCTTGGCAGGCTGAACATTAGAGCTTGGGAGACTAGCATAATAGGAACTAAACAACACTAAACACACACTACAAAACACACACAGGACACAACACAGGATCACTGCACACAGAATGGAAGGGAGACCAATTTCTGCAACGTAACTTCTAGTGAGAAAATATGCATCTAATCATTTTATGCAAAGATTTCTCTTCTGGGAAAAACACAACAGGGACAAAGGACCAGGCAGACTGGAAGACAGAACAAGAAATATACAGAAGTCCACAGAAAACAGATAACACCTAGAAACATAATCCACGAATACAGAGGGGGGCGCCGTTCTATCACTGACACACCACAGCAAATACACCACAGAACCACACAAGACTTAGAAATAAGAATGGAAATAGCAAAAAATAACACACAGATATAAACCACTACTCAGTACTTTGCACAACTATTAATGAAATAAAAAAGAAAGAATGTTGAGAAGTGTTAACATGATTGTGATTATGAATCATTAGCTGTGAAGCTAAAGTATAAACGTGGTGCCAAACCACGACATGAAGCATGTGAAAACAAAAACTGCCATGCGATTTCACGAATGTCAGAACAGCCAGATGCAACCAGCCCATTTGCAACCTAACGATGACTGATAGTTACTCAAAATGGCACATTTATTTCCCTTTATGCCTTGAATTTGAAAAAAACGGTCTGCTCCAAATGCAAGGCGTGGTTGCATGCGGCAATGCAGTTAGTGCTGTTGTGAGAAAGATGAAAGCGGCGCAACGGAGGACGCTACTACTACTACTACAAAGCCCCAAACACAGACACATAAACACTGCCGCTGCCGGTGGTGACCCCGTGCTGTCGGGGTTACTTCTGCCGGTCAGCGTTCGTCCGTCTACCTTGCAGTCCTCTGCCAGTGAATTCCCCCAAGCAGTGTCCTGGGAGCTCTTACCCTCCCTTTTCTGTGGAGGGTTGTCCGAGTCCGACTGCTTGGGATGGAGGGGTGGAGGAGGGGGAGGAGGAGGGGGAGACAGTTACAATGAGGCAGAATGATGTGTGCAAGAAGCAGTTCAGCGAGGGGAGCATGAAGCAGATGTGTGTCTGTATGTCGATGTGATAACTATCCGTGTGTCTAGCGTAAATGTTTACGTGCTTGGCTGCTTGCGCAAGAGTGCATTGCTTCCTGGCTGAAACTCAGAAGTGTTAGTCGTTATTTCATCTTTGCCGAATCTTATTCACAGACAGTAACCCGTATGAGATTTTAGCAGTGTTGTCGTGGGATATCTGCAGCACGTAAGTCTACCATTTGCAAAACAATAGGCGTTTAGACGCCAAGGCTGTCGGGTGGCATATTATGGACAACACTGTTTCTTTAAAAAATTCAAAACCAAAAAGAATTCGAGATATACACACGCCCAATTTACAAGCTAAAAATGTGGCGTTTGGATTGGATATTTTTGAGCCATTTATGTGCTGCTGTAGCATGATGACAAAAGAGGGCATTCACAAACATGTTTAAAAAGTTGAAATATGGAGATGAGAGGTTTCTGCTCGACAGCAACCGTATAATGTGTTAAACTAGTAGTAGTCACAGTGGCATCATTTCACTCTGTTGCTGTACACCGATCTCTTTAGCTCCGGTAATGGACAAGGCTTAGCGAATGACCTGGAAAAGTGCTGCTTTCTGCATAGCCGGCAAGTCTCAGTGTGAACTTAATAAGAAGCTTTGTAATGAAGCAATCTGCAATGATTTAGGGTGAATCCGTTTCCCAGTGCCAAAAGCAATGATGGGATGAATTCTGCTTACATCACCAGGAACATTTCTTTGTGCAGTTACAGTTCTTGTGCAGTTACAGAGCGCCAGAGAACGCTATACCCCGACAGTAAATATAAGATTTACTGTATGTCACCGGGAGGCCGTTCAAAAAGGCCCACGGCTCAACAAAGAACTTCCTGTAGGGCTCGGCTTATTACATAACGGCCTATGGCGTTCCAGCTGTGCTCTTTCTCTGCCAGTGACTGGCTGGCTGTGAGACATGGAGTGACAGAGCTCCCATGGTGCACTGCGCCCCGGAGCTCTTGTCCCAGTTTGAAGAAAACATGCAACGGAATGAAATGCCGGCGTCTCCCTCTAGCTCTCTCACTGGCTGGTAAAAAAAAATATGGTTTCTGTCACCGCTTAGGACAGCATGTTACAATGACATCTTGAGAAGTGATAACCAACAACATGATGTAATAGAACGCTTAGTACAAGCGTCTGTATATCGGCATTTTAGGTACAGTAATAGTATGTATGTATGTGCGGGGGAGTTCATACTGTAACATACCCTCTAGTAATCCAGTTAAATGAAAATCCTCTGGTAAGCAAAAAGAAAATACCTTTAGTATCTTAGCTGAAGGCCTAATTAGCATATCATGCCCCTATTATTTATGAATTTCCATAACACAAGACTTTAATACTCTACTCTGGTTGGTTAGTTAGGGAACATTGGGCCAGTTTTTCTATCCTTCAGTGGTGTGCGTGCGTGCATGTGTGTGCGAGAGAGAGAGAGAGAGAGAGAGAGAGAGAGAGAGAGAGAGAGAGAGAGAGAGAGAGAGAGAGAGAGAGAGAGAGAGAGAGAGAGAGAGAGAGAGAGAGAGAGAGAGAGAGAGAGAGGATGTGCGACACAGAGGTCGCCTTGTAAAATCACTACTAAACACACACATCTCTACACTCTGTCCTTATCAAAGGCTCTCTCTATTTTTCTTGGAACCACCAAGGCTATCCTTCTCAGCTGGATCGCTCCAGAGAAGGACTCTGCAGCTCTACTCAGCTGGGGACTGGGAATCCACGACAAATTATACCAATACGTAAAGCGTTCATCTTCACTTCGCGGTCATGTGTATTTTATTACACACGCACACACTCAGGAGGGAGTAGTTCCTTTTTGCACTGCTACAGAGTAAACTCCAGAATGAATGTAGTCACTCAACGTGTTTGTTGGGTTTGTGACGAAGAAAAGTCTGCGTGTGACCGAAGCATTGCTTGTTTTTTAATAAATAATGTACTTTACAAGCCGGCAAGTGCGCGGTTCATTTTGACATTGTTCACTGTCTTGCTTTTACTGAAAGCTAGATGTCCCAAGTTTTATTTTTAATATTTTTCTGCACCCACCTTGAGGCTGGCGTTGGAGCGCGGCTGTGCAGCGTCGGAGAACCTCCAGCCCTCTGTGCTCGGTGTCTCCGCCCTGGTGGCCTGGGGGTCAGGGATTAGCATGGAACCCCCTCCAGATGAGGGGAAAATACCGAGGGACAGCGGGCGCTCTTTTCTGGAGAGAAAAGCAAGGATGACTGCTGGTAACCCTGGGTGGGTGACACTGAAACTAGCACCGACACCCAGGCTTTCATTTTCGTCTGCGTTGCATGAAAACGGAAAGCCTGGACTAATTTGTTAGCCACGGTGGCCTAGAAGTGGGAGTCAAGCTTTCGGGGTGGGAGACACTCCAAACGATGTAACGTAGCACTGCCTAGGAGGGGCGGGGGAGGGGTTGGGGATGACAACACGTTGGTGAGATCAAATCAGATCAGCTCATCTGCCGTCCAAAATGGGACGGCACCCTGCCTCCCCTAGGCCAAAATCATTTCAGGTTAGGCCAGGCTGCTGTATAATAATGTTGCATGCAGTGGAACTAATGGTCAAAAGAGGTGGGTGAATTGTGCCTGAAGACATGCAGGGTGGGATACTAAGCCTAGATCTGATTCTGGTAGAGCGATGGGGTGGTGGTGATCACTGCTCAAAGGAAATCCAGAAACTTGAACACACAATGCACGAATGTAAGAACTGGTTTTGCAAAACATGCTACTTGTCGCTGATTGTCGAGAACAAGGCTTGGTGCTCAAGTTGGGCCCCACTACGGTGCATTTTGGCTTCGTTAAGCTTTAATACGGACCCATTTGGCCCGTCTTTGTTCAGGTGTGAGGGTGATAGGGTCACTGCATGTATTCCTATATTTTGGGGCAGGTACTCCTCACCCTGTCAGTGTAGGGCACTTCCCAGTGGGGGGTCCTCGCTAGCAGGTGAGTAACCTGACAGTGAGGAGCAATGACTAAATTGGGGTTACATCAAATTGATGTGAAATAATGACTCACGAAGCCTATCTGACCTAGCCTATCTAGGTACTATACATGAATCCTGCTTGTGTGTCAGTATCATAATAAATATGTTGCACAGCTCAAAAAGTGACAGAACACTTATTTGAGCAGCCGGTTCAAAAGTATAGAATTCATTTTTACAAAGGATTCAATAGTGATTACAACAACATGCGTAAGTGTTTCAAGACTTGTGGAGGCAGTACCCACTTAGCCATGACACCAAGGCTTTCATTTTCATCCGTGATACGCGAAAACGGAAATCCTGGATTAACACACGGAGCAGCCAGACAGTCCTTCAAGTGGGAGACTGTAAACGCAGCACAGCAGTGGAGGTCTCACCAACATGTCGTCAGCCCCTTTGGTGAGACCTCCACTGCTTAAATCAAATCAAATCAGATCTACCCAATCTACTGGTGTGGCTGCGCCGGTCCACAACCCTCAAGTTGAAAATCATTGCCTATTAGGCCAGGCTAGTAAGCACTTAATCAATCCCCAGCCTCTTTTGTCTGGTACTGAACTTAAGACATTCCCCCACACTATGGAGATTCAAATATAACTTTTTGTGAGGCAGAGCATTTGTTTCTCACTCTCGTCACAAGCATCACAAGCACCATCTGTCTATGCAGTTGCTCTTCCTTCTGGGAAAGTGATTCTAAGACGTGAGGTCTCACCTGACACGGCCCAGCGTCCCCGATTCTGCGCTCTCGTTCAGCTGCTGTATTTTGATCCTTTCCACGTGCTCCATGTAGTTATGGATCATCTGTGGAGAACCCAACAGGTCAATGTTAGTTCAATGGTAGGCATTAGGTATGGAATGATACATGTCGTCTATCGAAACAATGTATATTGGTAATCCTTTGTCCTCTCCTCCTCCTCACCTCTGTGTGTCTTTGATGGAGGGAGTTGAATTCTTTCTTGAGCTCTGACTCTCGCTCTTCCAACCTGCCAACTGAGAGACAACACAACGTTAATTCACACACACAGGGCTTTCAGTTGCCTTATCAGACGTGCTATGCTATTTATTTTGCCACTGACACCTTCTGTTGGCCAAAATCACCTGCAGGCAAGATATTAGAGATAGTATAGTTTCCACCAGTTCATATACATTGTGTTTTTGAGATGCAAGTAGCAATTACATATCTTTGTACAATATTGTCTTAATTCAGAACTTCTTGCCTGCTGGGTGAACTTGGATGTTTATGTGTATATATATCATGTATTTATCCTCCCTAAATGTCTGAATGATATGAGAGTCAGGACCTTGTAACTATTGCTGTTTGTTGATTTCCTAATAGACTACTATTTGTTATTTTTATGGGGTTCCGATGGGTTTTTAAATGATCATCAAATTGATAATCTTCACAAGCTGTACCTCTGTCCTAATTAGTCTTTGCTCTATTGCGATTGGTTGTCTATTTTTCAAATGTTTGTATACAAGTAATTTTGTCAAAATAATGTACTATGCCTGAAGAAGGTCTGGACAGACCGAAACATCGATTTGAAATAAATCTTTATTCTTGTACCAAGCAGATAGCAGTGTGCGGGCGTATCTTGACATGACACCTTATTCTAGGTGTGCGAAAACAAGTCTCTACATTGTTTGTGCCGGTCCTAATGGACGTCACTTATTTCTGTTTTGTTCAATTAACCTATGTGATATATTAAGCCATTATGGCTTAATACTGATAGCCAGCCATGGATGCTGGGGTTGGAATCCAGAGTCCGGCTTTGTCGTGACAAGTGGCCCTCGTTTGGTGGAGAGAAGCTGGGCGGAAAGGCGTGATATCTGTCTCCTAGGAACAGCAGTGACAACACACAAACACGAGTGTGTTGGGAGTGAAGGGGTGTGTTAATTGAAACCCGGGCAAAAAGCGTTAAAAACATAGTAATTATCCAATTCATAATTTTAGCCCTAACCATGCACGTGCCAGTGTGTGTGTGTGTGTGTGTGTGTGTGTGTGTGTGTGTGTGTGTGTGTGTGTGTGTGTGTGTGTGTGCGCATGCCGCGTGACAATGCATTATGACTCAGGCATAACTTCCCTCTATAAGCAGGCAACTGTGGGGGGTAATCTCCCTCAAATAATTTTGAATGGGAGCCGATTTAGGAGGTGACAACACCGCCTAATCCCGCATTAGTATGTCAGGTTTTAGACTAAGCCATGCAAGCGGACAGATGCTGCACACACAACACACACAACTGCACAGCATGGATGTATCAATTACAGCGCCTAAGGCCTGTTCACGCTGTCTGATGTCATTGCTATCCGTAGTCTCTGCTTAAATACTACAGTCATTTTTATTGCACGACCATGACTCGTCGCAATTCAGCCAGACACAGTGAACTAAATAAAGCATGGAGAGGCTATGGAAAAGGCTTTGAATGAACTTTTCAATTTGGCCATGATCCTCACAAGTTCCTACTGTATGTGATCTGTGTCCATTAATAGATTAACTCTGACATAGCAGTCATTATATAGATGATTGTGGCTATGTTCTGAGTACTGACATAGTAGTCATTAAAACACCATGGACATGATCCTGCCTGGCAGGCTGCTAATTGCAAAATGAAGACGGCTTCAACTATGGCCATCTCCATTTCAATACTACTACTACTAGAGCCTGCAATATCAGCTGATATCTGCAGCATTGATACAGTAGATCAATACAAATCAGCGTTTTAAGGTGTTATATAAGTGGTGTTCTATATCAGAATAAAAAGCTATTTAACACAGATTTTAACAGGAATTACCACTATGCCTGTAATAAAGTGTTCTGTATATACACTGCTATAGTTCAGAGATCAGAGGGCCTCTGATTTCACAGTGTATTCTTTTACGGAGCACACCATAGAACATAGAACCCAGTTACTACTTTAATAAAACAATATATTAATGATGATAATATAATTAGCTGAAGCCATCTGTGAAGCCTCCATAGTGCAAAACACTGATGCTGGCACTCAAAGCAACCAAAGGTATGGCACCACCATGTATTGCAAGTCTGATCGTACCCTACAAGCCCTCCCGAGAGCTCAGATCAACCGACGCAGGGTTCGCTGGAAGTACCCCCGCTAAAAACGCCTGGCCCCCAAAACTATGGAATGCACTTCCCATTGCAATGAGAACTGCAGACTCGCTCCCCATCTTCCGCCGCAGTCTGAAAACACACTTCTTCAGACTCTATCTCAGCCCATAGCACTCACAGCAGTACTTATAGCCTTGACCTACAGTATATTCGTATGCAAAGTACGCATGGCTTTTTCATGTAAATATAGAACTATAAATTAGTTTATATTTGCAGTTTAATTAGCCTATATAGCTTTTCTACTGTCATGGTCTTAGGTTATGTGTGACTCACATCAACTACTTTGTATGCATATGGTGTATTACCATGTTTTGCCTTCTTTTTGTTCATGGAATCCAACTGGTTTCATTGACCAGTGCTCTACAGCTATCACCAGTGACAGTTTCTCTTGAGAGAAGACTTCACAGCCTCCAGTAGCAGTGGACTCTGTCCTGGAAGGGGAATGAATGCCTGCGGGTGCGGCAGTGTGGACCAATGAATCATTTACCATTCAATGAGCGGCGGAGGCGGGGGGGGCGGGCAGGGGGTCATCGTGACTCGCCAGTGGACAAATCACGTGGAATGAAGCTCAGCGAGTGACTGTTCACAAACAGCTGTGAACCACCCATTAAAGATCCTCATTTTCCTTCATGGACTGGAAGAAGTAAGAGAAACATTTGACTCTCGTGTCTGTGGAACTGACGAGTCACCCAAAATGTGATTTTCCACAAAACGGTAGAAACAGTGCCAGTGCCTGCGCCAATACCAAGCATGCATCTGTCTGTTTTTCAACAAAAGGATAAGCGTGGAGAAAAAAAAAAACGAAATGCCGTTGGCGAAGCAGACCGGCCGGCATTCACCATTACCACCCCCTCACCCCCCCTGAACTCCCAAATGGCCAGAGTGAATGAATGCTTTACTTTAACCAACCGTGTCGCTCTGCCAATAGAAACTGGACCGGCTGCTGCGTGGATACCCTTAGCTCCCACAAGACAAGAGCGTAGGAGCCAATCGCATCGCTCTGCTCTCACAAATCCACCAATAAGACGTGTGATGATGTGCCGCCACGTTAAGCGGATGCCAGTAGCTAGAGACTCTATAATCCCGTTAAATGTTACCCCCTCTGTGTGTGTGTGCGTGTGTGTGTGTGTGTGTGTGTGTGTGTGTGTGTGTGTGTGTGTGTGTGTGTGTGTGTGTGTGTGTGAGAGAGAGAGAGAGAGAGAGAGAGAGAGAGAGAGAGAGAGAGAGTGGGAGAGTGAGAGAGTCAGAGAGAGAGAGAGAGAGAGACAGAGAGAGAGACAGAGAGAAATAAGAACTTTGTAAGTACACGTCTCATCCATCAGAGCCAGATTATGTAGAAAGAAAACTATTCACATGGAGACCAATCAGGAACACAGTCAAAATCCTGAGTGTTAATCGAATTAACTCAAACTCTAAATGAAATCTTGTACACTCGCAGAGTCACAAATGGATACTTTAACATTGACTGTGTAAAGTAGACTATATACATTCACAGCATTGGGGAGGGTGTGACTTATCGGACATATCGGATATGCTTTTACGAATGGGAAACAACTCCATTCAGAGAGGATGTGTGTTGGAGGCGGTGTGTGTGTGTGTGTGTGTGTGTGTGTGTGTGTGTGTGTGTGTGTGTGTGTGTGTGTGTGTGTGTGTGTGTGTGTGTGTGTGTGTGTGTGTGTGTGTGTGTGTGTGTGTGTGTGTGTGTGTGTGTGTGTGTGTGTGTGTGCGTGTGTGTGTGTGCGCGTGTGCGTGTTTAAGTGCACGCTGGCACTACTTTACTACTCACTCTGGTCTGCATAGTTCTTGATCTTAAGTTCCAGCTGTCGAGAATGGGACTCCATTCTATCCACATGGATCTGCAGGTCCTTCTTCTCCTGTTCTTGGGTGTCCTCAAATTCAATGAACTTCTAACTCACACACACACACACACACACACACACACACACACACACACACACACACACACACACACACACACACACACACACACACAAGGACACGGTCAGTGATGCCGACAGGTTTTGTCTCTAAGAAAGACACCAACGGACAGATTTCTGTCATGCCATTCATAAACCGCTAATAAACTGGCGTGAGTACCGTACAGCTAATGGGTGCCAAATAAATATCCTATTGGCCTGAATATAACACTACATTTCTTTTCCAAGACAAATATCCTAAACGATGGGGTTGTATTATATTTGGGGGCTATACTATTTGACAGTCAATGTTCTTTTTCCACAAATGAGTCATGAAAAATCTGGGCCGTCTTATATTCGGGACAATACGGTACTCCACTAACAGTTAACTGAATATGGGCCAGGGAACAATCCTCATCCCATTCATTTTAATAGGTTATACTGCTACATTCCGTATACAGACTTATCACATATTCTGTGCCTCTGGACAGACTTGACATCACTCAGAACAGAAATAGCACACAGAGCACTAAAGCGTGTCTGAAATCTAACGGCAGGCACAAGAACTTTGGCAGCCTATTGTTCACTCTGCAGTTCCGGTTCCTGTGGTACTTCCCCTCTGTTCTGCAAGGTGATGAGCATGTCCTGTGTGTGTGTGTGTGTGTGTGTGTGTGTGTGTGTGTGTGTGTGTGTGTGTGTGTGTGTGTGTGTGTGTGTGTATGTCCTGCTGAACCAAACAAGGACAAGGCCCTGATCTGGCTGCCCTCCTTTCCCTCTACATACTCATAATCCGTGTGTGCGTGGGTAGATGTGGGTGTGTATGTGTTTGTGTGCGTGCATCCGTCCGCGTGTGTGTGTGCGCGCTCGCGCGCGCGCGTGTGTGTGTGTGTGTGCACGCATGCGTCTATCATATGTGAACTGTTGCATATGCTGTACAAAAAATAGAAAAGGATCTCTTGGAGGATAGGACTCCGTCAGGTCAGGTATAGGTTATTGTGGGCCTGCAATGTTCGGAATGTGACAAACAGGATTTAATGTGAAATATCAGACAGATACATCTTAATAGACTATATATAGAGAGATAATATCTAAAGGGTTGATGACCTTACAGGTGTATGCAAATGTTAGACTGTAATTTAGATGGCATTTTATGTAGAAATAGCAGTAGTCTATAGTTTACATCCATCATCTCAGATGTTCACTACAGATGTAAAGTTCTTAACGCTTACTATAGCTTGCTTATTGGTCCTTGATGACTATTTTTTGACTACCTTGAGTACTATTTAGTTTACCATGTCTCCTTCTTGCTTACTGTAAATGCAATTAACGTTATAAGCAAATTATAAAGCATCCTTGATGCCTTACTGCAACCAGTACACGTAAAAGGGGAGCGCACTCACCTATAGGTATTACTAGTTTCAGTAGTTTGTACTGCAATATATCCGAAAGCACCCTATGAAATTGGAGGCCTACAAGACTATAGCCGACACTGCACTTCATTCATTTCAATATTATTCAAAATCATATTATTGTATGTTTGGCTCTCCTAACA
Organism: Benthosema pterotum; assembly: GCA_039105355.1. Classification (NCBI taxonomy): domain Eukaryota; kingdom Metazoa; phylum Chordata; class Actinopteri; order Myctophiformes; family Myctophidae; genus Benthosema; species Benthosema pterotum. The sequence continues at coordinate 46,348,617 of CM076965.1, forward strand.
GCACACCAAAGTTTAGCAAGTAGGCAGCAGACCAATGAGCATGGTGTTTTTTTTTTAGATCTTCATCTAGATCTGCTATTTTCAATATAGTTTCGGTTCTGGGAGAATGCCTATTATCTAATAATTTCTCTTGTGAGTCCCAGGCTAAAAGGTTTAGCAACAAACAGTAAGCAGTGGGCACTAGACTACAGCTGCTGCCACAGAGACCTGCTGCTACTGTATGTCATCTAACCTGTGCCCTGAGGGCCTGATCCCACCTCACCACTGAGCTGGAGAGGGCAGTGGGGTAGCTCTGATAGCATTGCCAGATTCTGATAGAATTCAGGGGTGCCCGCCCGGCTGGGATGCCTACAGTACACTTCCTAAATCAAGCGTGTTAAGGTAAACGATTTCTTCTCGTCATCCAGTGATGAATGCTGAGTCACACGCTGTTTCTCTGAGTTAAGGAGCTAGTAGGGCCCCACATGGCTATTAGCCTCAGTCCCTAGGCTTACTCCTCTGCACGGCTATAGGACATTTCAGAGCTGCATGCTGGAATCATGGAATGTATTTAATTCTTATGCTGATTTAACACCGGCTTGTGCCTTACTTACATCATGGGAAATCTCCCACTCCCACCTAGCATAATCATGATTCATATAGCCATAGCCTGATCCATCTCGGGTATAGCTACACATAGTACAGTCAGCTACACATCAGTGTCACTCAACACAACGTATCCTTTTGTAACACGCTGATCAGAAGTATGTGCAAATGTAGCCGAATGCATTCCACTGTGCTATGTTTACAACCTCCTGAAAGATTTGGGAGGAGGAAGAGGTGGATGGGATGGGTGGGATGGGCCAGATTCTACCTCGCCACGTGTGGTGATGATGATGATGATGATGATGATGATGATGATGCTTTAGGTTGCTGAGCCTGAGGATGCTGGGAGGAGGACCCACGGGATCGGTGGATGGATGGATGGATCATGGATGGGAGAGTGTGCAGCAGATGCACACAAAGTGCTGCACGGCACCCTAACCAGTGCATTCACTCACATCCCTCCCAATACCTCCACTAAGTTTAACCTCTTCTGTATTTGGGGCGTCGATAGCGATGTCCCGAATACAAAAATGGTAACCTCTTAGGGTCCCGATCTTCCCACCCCAACCCCCCTCCCTCCTCACCTCCTCGGCGTGCTTCCGGAGCGCCTTCTCCCGCTCGTACTGCGTGATGAGCTGCTCGTTGTCCTCCTTGAGCAGCTCCAGCTCCACCTCGTGCTCCTGGTTCTCGGCGAACACTGCGTCCAGGTTCTCCAGCACGGCCACCACCAGCGGCATCAGCTCCTTCACGGCGTCCTCGTCGTAGCGGCCGATGAGGCGCTCGAACTCGCGGTAGATGCTGTTGGCCAGGCCCGACACGCGCTCCGACATCATCATCGCCGACGTGCCGCCGCCCGCCGGGTCGTCCTGGTACACGACTCCCCCGCCGCCGCCGCCGCCGTCCTCCACCACCAGCTCCATGTTTTCCTCCCTCCTCCTCCTCCTCCTCCCCCTCCTCCTCCTCGATCTCTCCCTCTCCCCCTCCTCGGTCTCTCTTCTTCCTTTTTCCTCTCACAAACAAGGACCGATCGAGCTCCACGGCGTGAAATACCGTCCCACGTACTTTATCCCTCCGGAAAGGATCAAAAATATAATAATTATTACGCTAAATTGAAGGTCTCTTCATGATAACAACAACAACAACACCACCGGGCTGTTCCGAACGGCTCTGCTGATGGATGATGCTACGTGGATTTCTCTCTCTCTCTTCTGTCTCTCTGTCTCTTCCCACAACAGCTGAGTTGTTGACCAGACCCAGAGCCATCTTCTAGTACAAGATTTGCGACATTAAGGGGGGCAAAAAAACTGGCCCATGTGCCCGCGTGAGCCCATGGACTCCAGTGCATCCCCTGACTTCCGGTTGTCCCCGTTCGTTGTCCCGACTTCTCCCTATTTGATAGAAGTCTACTCTACGTAGAAGAGCGCGGGCCATTGGTCTGGCCCCATGGAGTGAACGCAGTTGGCGTAACCCTGTCTTACTCTATGGCCTTGGACCACCACCACCACGTGATGACGTCGTGTCCGTCTGACGGTGTCGCGCGGGGGAATAGCCGATGTGCAAGCTCAAAACGCGTCGCCACGGCGACGCGTTGTGAGCTTGCAGATCGGTTATTTCCTCGCGCGCGACCCCACTGACACCGCCGAGTATAAAACATACTAAACAATAATTATTAGGGGTGGGACTCGATTAAAAATTTTGATCTAATTAATTTGAAGCTGTGTAATTAATTCATCTCAATTAATCACATACCAATATTTGACCCAAGAAGCATTTTTTTTAAAATTAAAACAGGCTCGTGTAGCATGTGAGAGTTTTTCTAAATCAAAACTGGGTCGACACAAGTTGGTTAACCAGATCAAAATTTGGTTAACTAGATCAAAAGTTGGTTAACCAGATGTAACTCTTTGAGAGCGTAAACATGAAACCAAATGGACCCTTGCGGGTCCATTTGGTTTCATGTTTACGCTCTCAAGAGTTAAAATAGTCACCATCTGAATTAGTCCAATTCTATGCAACTAGAGAATGTAGGAGAAGAATGGTCATTTTGATTTGTATGTTTGACTGTGACATTGTTTCTGAAATTGTGGACAAAAGCAAAAGAAAACTTTAGTTTTGGGGTCTGTGTGGCGATTAAAATGAGTTAATTTTGTTAATCGTGTTATTGTTTCTGTGATTAATTAATCTCAATTAATCAGTTAAAGACCCAGCCCTAATAATTATATCTCTATGACCGAAGGCCTGTGGAAATCTATCCCCATTACAAGTCCACATCATAGACAATTTCATAGAGCAAAGAAAACATTAATACTATTTCATAGAGCAAAGAAAACATATACTATTAAGTATTTGGTATTCGGTATTTAATAGAATTAAGTATTTGGTATTGGTTGAAATGCAGTGTTGGGACATGTGCACTACGTAACTCAATATATTACATAATATATTACCAAAATGCAGTAACTTGTAATATAAATATTACTTAACTAAAACAATCTAATATATTATACTTTTCTTTCTGCATTACTGCATTACTTTCAATACTTTCTGTCAATCTGTCTCGTTGATAATGTTCTTGTGAAATTTTCTTGACAACTGCAGAAGTTAAATAATTACTTATTTTCTATCATTTGTCATCAAATTATTTATTCAGGAGGACGTTTTTTCAAGTTGATTTCATATGGATTTCCCAGATAGCCAAGTGCGCTTGCTTTATTGTAGCTATGCCACTGGCCTACACAATATTTGATTAATAGTGACACTAAATATTTAATTATATATTTTGCACAACATTTTTCTTTTAAGTAATATGTAATAGTAATATTAATATATTACACTTGCTCAGACAGCAATATTGTAATACAATATTGCTTTAAAATGAAGGTAATAAGTAATAGCCTAAGTAATACATTAACAAGGTATAGTAATATTCCCAACACTGTTGAAATGTATTTTCAGTAGGTCCGATGCAGAATGGTCGGATATTTCATACAGAATTACCCTTGTTTACAAGCAAGCCTCTGAGGGCCCTGCGCAGGCTGTATGTGGGCAGTGAGGGCTATGGCAGCCTGCACTTAACCTTAAGGGGCCCCCAGAGGGCTTGCCCAAGTGATGCCCATAGCTGTTGGCTTACCGTGGGCAACTATGCGATAACCCGCACCTGCGGGCAGCCCACAGCATTCCCATACTGGCCCAGTTTGCTTTCGCCCGTGTAGGCCCTTAGCATATTTATACCTTTGGGCCCAATGCCTTTTTTGTGTGGACAGCCCATATCTGCTCTTTCCTTATTATTCATTCATTTATTGATTGAAATGTTCCTGCATTAACTACCACCGCACTAGCAGCTTAATTAAAAAATATATGTAAAATATGTATTTGTGACTCATTAAGTATAGCTATGATATGCTCAATAACTTGGTGTATGTGTTAATATTTGAGCCAACAATATGACCACAGCGTGTGCTATACCACATTGAATGTGCGTGCAAAATTTCACGGAAACAGCACACTGTGTTCATGATTTGAACCATTTCATTGTAAAAGCCCTTACGGAAGAAACATATATTGCATTATATTTTAAAATGTTGTGCAATATACAGGAATATATTTTCCCATATATGAGATTTAGTATTTATATTGTCCACTATATTGCAATATATGCATGTCCCATATATTCATGGGTGCACATAAGTGGTGCTCCGGTGCTCAGGAGCACCAAAAATCCTACAATGAGCTGTCAATCCAGGGGTGGAAAGCTCCTTTGAGCACCACACAGCTCTAGGGCTCATAATGACTGGCCGACTGGGCCAGTAAAAAAGCCTTGAAAATGAAATAATTCTAACTAATTTTGACCTCCTATTTTAATGGATGTAGTATGCAGGTTAGGCTACTATTGCAACGCCCAAACTATCGCCCTGTACTGTAATACTGTACATTGATCGGGCTGTACGGAGTGGAAAAAAGGGGTCCCAGGGCCCGGCGATGAGGGTCGCCGCATTTTGGGAGCACCAAGTATATCCCCAGGTGCTCCTCTGAGTACTGGACTAAAATAGTTATGTGCAGCCCTGCATATATTGGTATATATTGTACCATGTATAATTATATATTGTATAACAAATATATTGCAATATATGCATGCACCATATATTGGTATATATTGTACCCGGTCTAATTATATATTGTAAAATATATGGCAATTTATATTCAGTCTTTATGTGCTCCAATATATTGCAATATATGAGTGTGCCATATATTGGTATATATTGTACCGGTATAATTATATATTGCAAAATATATGGCAATTTATATTCAGTCTTTATATGCTCCAATATATTTCAATAGGAGTGTGCCATATATTGGTATATATTGTGCCCAGTCTAATTATATATTGTAAAATATATGGCAATTTATATTCAGTCTTTGTATGCTCCAATATATTGCAATATATGAGTGTTCCATATATTGCTACATAATTCCACCTGTATAATTATATATGGTACAATATATGGTCATTTATATTCAGTCTTTGCATGCCCAATATATGCATGTGCTGTATTGTTATATAGTGTGCCATGCATGATTTTATTTTATCTATGTGCTACAATATACTACAATATAATGCATGTACCATATATTGGTATATATTGTGCCATATATGATTATATATCGTAACATATTTAATAATACTTTACTATTTTACTTTCATTTTTTACTTTGCGAATAAACATTTATAGCATACACATGAACCATTCATAGCATAGCTATATATTAGGGATGTTGAATGATTAAAAATTTTAATCAAATTAATCACAGCTTCAAAATTAATTTAATCATGATTAATCACCATTCGAACTATGTCCAAAATATGCATGTTTTCCTATACAACATTTCAACATTTAAAAAGGAAACCGACTCTGTAAAAAAAAAAAACATTTATCTTTAAAATATTTATCAAAATAGGTGATCTACAAGCCCTCAATGCTTGTAGATCCTCCAGCTATACTCTATGGCTCCGGTTACAGGGAGACACACAGCTATATGTCTCCGTAAATCTGTGCTCTACCCATTTCTTTCAATGAGAAAATGCTCAGTGGGTTGAGTGAGTTTGCACATGAGTTAATTGCGTTAAAAATTTTAATCAGATTAATCAACAAAATTAATTTAATCCCATTAATTAACTATTTTCAACAGCCTTACTATATATACTAAAGAAAACACATTGAAGACGAAATAATATGCATCATTTTGATGTTTATTAAAACCTCTTTTACATTTTCAATCTTCCACACTGGATCTTGCTATACAGTATATGCATAAAGGCTTGCTAATTGTGATAGATCAATAGCACACATTTTCTTTTTAACAATGTCCCATCAAATACCTGTTTCATGCCTGTGGAATCCCCTTTTCAGACCAACCACATTTTCAACATCAATCAGTGAACTATGTGATCTGTCATTCTTTCTGCCAAAAGATCCAAAAGGCTCCACCTGCAGACCTAGCCCAGGAGTGGATGTGCCTCACAGTTGATGTGATGACGTCACACATCAACCCATAGACCCCTGTTTTTGCCATGTGCCACCCGCTTCTACCGTTATCAAGCGATAATTCCCAGTAGGCTGCTTATCAGCACCATCTTAGCTTGTGGTTAGGGTTAGGGGTAGGTTTAGAGAAGGGTGTAGCAATGTTTGTAGCAAAACTCTAGACCCCTCCAACCGTAACCCTAAGCCTAAATCCCCGGTGCTCAACAACAGGGGCCTGTGGGTTGATGTGACGTCATCACATCAACTGTGAGGCACGTCCACTCCTAGGCTAGGTCTGCAGCTGGACCCTTCTCAAAAGCAAAGCATGTAATAGTATATAGAAATTGTGTCCATTTTGCAACAGCACAGTGAAGCTTGGGTAAGTCGTGAACCAGTGTAAAGGGGGTCTTCATTTTTCAGAGGAAATTGTTTCACAGATTCACAGACTAATTCACTGATTAATAAGGGATATCTTCAAATAAAACTGAACAATCCATTATTATTATTATTCTCCACTTCCAATAATGGACCCAACACTGTGATCTAAGTCACAAGAAAAAAATAAATACTGCACACACTGATAATGCTTGACTGCAATTATGTCCATTGTTGAATTAGCCTCACTCTCTGGTAAAGTCATCCTCAAACAACAAGAGCAGGGAAGTAGGATATCTGGGAATAGAATCTCCACCACCAGCATACAGGCTCTAGAAGAAAGAAAGAAAGAAAGAAAGAAAGAAAGAAAGAAAGAAAGAAAGAAAGAAAGAAAGAAAGAAAACAGATTTTAATACTTCAATCATCATATCATAATGTATGTCCCTCAATCACCACTGATATAACAGATTGTAAATGTACTGTTGAACTAACAATGGACTTCAGAAGGGGTAACCTAAGAAGAACATGGCTGAGAAATACTCTTGTACAGCACAATAACCATAATGTGGCTCATATCATATGATGTGTATCTTCAAAGCCAATGTCAGACTTATAGTGAGAGATATCTTCATTCAGATTCTATGTAAGAAAATAATGCATGACATGACTCATGTCATTGACAGGTTGGTGATTGAATTAATTCCAATACTTTAAGCACAGTACAGTTTATTACTGGTCTGTTAATAGCTTGTTTATTGGGATCTTTTTGTACTTATTTCATGTTTTAAGTCAGCAAATGCCTTTTTGGGCTTGCTTTTAATGGGCCCATCTTTACTCTCAGAATTGGGACCCATAAGGGTCCACTTGGTTCCTAAGTATCATTTAGGGAGCCCCTCACAGACCCCACTTTGTGAACCACCTGGCCTTTACATTTACATTTACCACATACATTTACATTTTCATTGTTTATAGACAATGATATATACCATGTTCCCTTCGCGAAAACAGGCCCTAGACAGAGTGACAGACCCAATAACAATTGTACAGTATTTGATCTCAATCTTATCTCTGCATTGTTTTAGTTTAGACCAGGGCTTTAGCGTATAGACAGCTACGCCAACTCCGTTCACTTAATGGGGTCAGTCCAATGGAGGCTCTTATACCTAGACTTCTACTGAAAATTGGGACAACGAATAGCAGCCCAGCTTGTGATAATGATAAATAAATACATCTCTTTATTTTATATCGATTTGTAGTAATATTACAGCATAAGCATTGCATACTTTAACACATTGCTGGAAACTGTAGTTTGTACCTCTTTTAGTCCAAATGAACAGCGCTCGGGTTCTGACCCCTCAATGTCGCAAATTGTCTACTAGATGCCTCTGGTTTAGACAGTGAGGTCATGCAAGCAGCTACAATATCCGTCTGCATTGTCGTATGATTCAGTAAACAGAAGAAGACTCACCTTCTTTTCAGAAACGTGTTGTTCTTTTTGGAATGTCCGTTTCATCAGAATCCGGGAGAATATATTTTCTTCTAAATCGGAGCCGGTTTCTTCCTTCTATTTGCTGTGTTTTGAGCATAGAGTTGTTTTGAGAGAGATGGCTTCCGGCTTTCATTGAGACGCTAAGCATTTTGGTTGGTGTAGTTCCGCTGTACTTATCAGTAAGCATTGCTTACTCTACTAGAACTACATCGGCCAGAATGCTTAGCGCGCAACTCACGCATGCGCAGAACCCTTCCCCCTCCAGCCAGCCAATCATAGCACACGGACCAATTCAACGCATGCACATCGCTCGAGCGCGGAACAACACAACAACGTCCACTCGTTCAGCGAACAGAAACATTAAAATTATTTATCAAATCAACAAAACTATGACGGAATACAAGTTTGCCCTTGTTAGCTGGGCAGAGGGGGCTGACAAGAATACGACCAGCATTGTTCCAAGCAGCTGTATAGTTGACAGTGATACTGAAAGGTGAGTTTGAAACTATGACCAAAAACAAAATAATCTCCCCTTTGGGAGTACAATGTACAACCCAAACACATTGCTAAGTCTGCGTTTTTCTGTATAATGTTTAAATTAGTCCTGGGGAAAACGGCCTCTGATATACCTGTACAAAATAACTGCAAAACAATGACTACTACTTGTCTTTGTTGTTTGTCCTTGTCTTTACTAAAAAGTAAAAATATCTATATTTATATCCCAAACCTTTTCATGACAAGGACCCCGAAATTGTCATTAATGAGCCCCTGGATCCCCATATGAAGAGATAACGCCACATCAGTAGAAATTTGAATGGCTCTAAGCAGTGAATCTAAATACATTTAATTTCAAAGACCCCTAATTGACAATAGGCTGCAGATTGCATTTGCACCACCGATTCGTCAAAATCAATGTTAAAGGGGAATTCCACACATTTTCAAAAAAAATCCTGAGAGGATACAAATTTGAACCAAATGGACCCTAGCGGGTCCATTTGGTTCCATTTGTACCCTCTCAGGGGTCTGAAAGAAAAATCATTAACATGGTGAAATACATCTTGATAATGTCATCAGATGTTAATGTTTTTTTCAGACCTCCATTTTTAGGAAATACAGGTTCCACTTTGGAAACCACAGCACTCTAACATATAAAAGATGCAATATGACATGGCTCTGTTTACACAGTGCTGTATTACTTCCCCCTTTATTTTATTTTATTGCATTTATTTATTTGACACGTTTTCTGGCACTGAAAATGTACAGTATGTTTTTCATGCCAATCAAACTTATTTGTATTGAATTGAAATTGACAGGACACATTATGTGGAGTGCCGTACATTAGGCCGTAAGAAACCTGCTAATGGATGGCCGGTTGAGCATGCTCAAATTCTTCAGTTAGCAGGCAAGTGAGGTCTTTACACACACTCACACAAAATATACATTTTTAAAACATTAGGTTGATGTTGATGTTGTTTTTTTTTTAATTACCGGTATTAAAATCTATCCTTCTAATCTACATGGATGCAGACAAAGAGCGGGAACTCTACGCAGTTGACATTCCGAATCTTGGCAAGAGGGTGAGGAAAGCGAAAAACCTGGACTTTGATGAAGAAGACTCCAGTAATGGTGACAAAGGGTCTGGCCCTGGAAATCCCAAACAGGTAATTAAGCAGAGATTGATGGTACACCAGGAAAAGAATGAATGTATATTGACTGCTCTTTGATTAAAGGGAAATTCCACCCATTTTCAACATTTTACTATAGCCTATCATTAATATACCAAATTGAATGTTATGTGGACATGATAAAAAAAAATGTTTCCACATTCTGTGTCTCTTAGAAATGGAGGACTGGAAAAAAAAAACATCAACATGGTGAAACACAACTTAATGATGTCATCAAGTTGTTTCACAGCATTGACGCTTTTCTTTTGTACAAATAGACCCGAGGGTTCATTTAGTTCTATTTGTATGCTGAAAAAAATGTTAAATGGGTGGAATTCCCCTTTAAATACAAAATAACATCTTTTCCCCCCAGAAAAAGGCCAAAGTTGCTACACAAAGACTGGTGGACGAGGGAATGTTGTCTGAGGATCTGTTCAACCCCAGTTCAGCAGAACTGTCAAGTCAAGACTACACCAAAGAACTGCAAGGCCAGCTGAAGACTTTACAGAGAGAACAGCAAGCTGAGAAACATGGTATTAAAGGCAAGTATTAAATATTACCGTATTGTCCCAAGTATAAAACGACCCTGGTTATAAGAAGACCCCCATTTTTCAAGACTAATTTGTGTAAAGAAGAAAACATTGAATGTCAAATAATATAGTCCACAAATATAAGTCCATTTTTAGGATTTTTTCCATTGGAAAAAACACTGTCTTATATTTAGGCCAATAGGGTAATATGTAATCAAAGTACTGTATGTTGAATAATCAATTTAGACCTGAGAATGTTTAGTTTTTATTCAACTTAACTGTAGATTTAGTCAACTAAAATTATATAGTTTGTCAAGACAGTAATACAAAGACAGTAATACTTATACTAAAAAGATTGACAAAAGCAAAGTAAAAATGTGTTCTCTATCTGATCGCTTCATTGTTTCTGTTTCAATTTTGTATAACGTTTTATTCTCAGAAATGCCAGCTTTGTTGTCTGACGTGATGAAGCTCATCTCCATCGAAAACAAAGATTGTGAGTGACGCACCAGATCATGTTGCTGTCACCTGAAAGCAGACGATCTACCACCAATGTGATTGCCCCTGATGCTCAAAGTCCTGACAGCCCAGGGCTACCTTGCACTCCAAGCAGACCTTCACACGTAAGTATTTATTAAGTGAATAATCTTGAACAAACATTAAACATTTCTTTGTTCTTGGCGTGTGCATTCTATTGCTTGTGGTGAGTATTTTGTGTATCTTTCTTGGCTCTCATTTTGTTTATATAAAGGTGAAAATTGGGAATGCTGGAGCCGTCACCATCATATCGCATTGTTGGGAGATTGCCAAAGCATCTACCAGCGCCAGTGGGATGGCACGTTTGCTACTGACGGGGCTGTTTGATGTGGATGTCCTCCTCAAGTCCAACGTGAAAGGAGGGGCCAGCAAGGTGGATCCCTCTGCTGAGCGCTGGCAGCCTCTCAACCGATGAAACTTTACTTGGTAAATAAGGATTTTCACTCTGTGACACTGTAGTGTGTGTGTGTGTGTGTGTGTGGGGGGGGGGGGGGGGGGGTGGTGATGAGTGATGAGTGAGTGAGGATGGGTGAGACTAATCAGTGTTGTTCTGTTCTACAGATGCTGTTCTAAACCAGTTCCTGACAGCCATGGAAGGTGATATAAAATCTGTCAACAGTAAAATCTGCGAACTAAGGCACCAAGTGAAGCAAAAGCGCGTGGACTTTGGACTTATAAGATAAGTCACCTTTGTTTTTGTTGTGTCACAAAGTGAAGAACCAGTATGCACTTTTATCCTGGATAGCGGACTGTTTATTTCTTTGTTTTCATTATTCTCAGGTCCTTGTTTCGTTGAGTGCCAACTTAAAGTGTAGGCCCCCTTTTGAGTTTTTCTGTGTAGGTAACCTCGCCATGATTTAATTCCAAATGTGGACAATAAAAAAAATACTTACTTCATGGCAAAGTAATTACACTGTATTGTACAGTCACATTTGCATTAATTTATTTATTATTTGTGCCTTTTGTTTGAAGATAATTTTATTTATTTTTTGTAACTGCACTGAAAGTTTAAAATGGACATTGATGTTTCTTGTTCAATTGCACAAATGTTGCACTTTTATTAAATGTTGAGTAATGTTGCACTGGTCTTAACCTTTATGACTTTTTTTTTTTCTTTTCTGAGTGTACAAATGGAACCAAATGGACCCTAAAAAAATGCGTGCAAAAAGTATGCACTCAGGAAAAAATCTTGAATGGGTGGAATTGTTGAAACAGTCCGGCCCTCGGCTTGTATGAATTTTTCTATTTCGCCCCGCTGTGTATTTGAGTTTGACATCTCTAACTTACTGGATCTACCAAGATCATTTGAGCATTTATAAACAATGATAATCATGAAAAAGCAAATCCAGCAAAGTGTTGGTTCATTGAGGCATGGAGAGCAGAAGGTTTATTATATAATTCCCCCTGAAAATATGTTTAATAAATTTGTTTGAATCCATTATTTGTTTATTTTACAATTCAGTTTCCAGTTAGTTGACTACATATTGGATCAATAGAATATTATTTTTAAAATAAATATACCGGTAGTAAAATATTAATGGTTAAAGCCAATGTGGGTGTGGTGGGGGCCTAGTCAGGGCAGTTAATGGGGGTTTCCTGCAGGCTGAGTGAGGGCTTATTCTGGGGCCCTTGCGGGCCCTTTTAGGCATCTTAGGGCTACGTGGGGGCTGACCATACTGGCCCAGCACTTAGGGCCCAGCAGTTTGCCGATGTGCAAACCCCCTAGGGTCCTGCACGGGCAACCCAAAGCGGCCCCTTGCGCAAGCCCTAACTGGGCCTTGACAGGGCCAGCGCGGTCTTGCTTGCAGGGTTGTTTACAACAGGTAACCATACAGAAAGTTTCACATGACTCAACCTGTGCTGCCTTATTTTTTTGTCTAACACAGTGTCAGGCCCTTCACCCCCTTCACTATTCTTTTCTTGCCAGTCTGCCACAGAAACTACGACTGAAGGACTTAAGTGCATTTAAGCGAAGCCAATGTTTTAGTGTTTCCAACAGTGAAAATGCATTGAGTTATTATAGCAATGGCGCCCCCTATTGATTTGTAGTTGGCACTCCAGTTACACATCATCATAATGTTACATGATGTATACTATAGGCCTACCGTCTCATCCTATCAAGCCAGAGCATAAGCCAGGCCTACATTTCACTGATTTTAGGGAGGTGCCATGGGGGCACTTGACCTCCCTGGTGGCCAAAAAAGGACCCAATATTTATTCTGCATTTTAGCCACAGACCATCCCTTGATGTGAATAGTTTTTTGTCCTCATGTAGGAGAGATAAGCGACGCATGTCGTAATGTGTCGCTGTAAATATAACCTCAGTAAAACCTATGCCTAAACATTACCTTAACCCCCCCTACTTCCCAATATATGAGTGAATGGACCATTGTAAGCGCTTTGAGTATACACAGTGCATGGGTCTCCAACGGGTAGCTCGCGACGCGAGCTACCGGTAGCTCGTTGGTTGTTTTTGGGTAGCTCGCAAAGGAGTTGCAAAATTAGGCTATGAATGATATGAAAAGCATGACCTGACATGCATTGCAACTCTTTCCTTTGTCATTCAACATACAAACATATGCCCACTCGAGCGTAACTAGGCCTATGTCAATAGGCCCAGAATACGCCTATCAGTAATAGGCTACGTCAGTCGTCTTCAAGTCAAATCAAATCCAATCAAGGCAAAGACAAATCTGTCAGGGACATGATCAGTGCTGTGAAGGCCTTCAAAGCAAAAGTCTCATTTTACATGCAACAGGTAAAAAACAAGAGACTGCAGCATTTTCCTTCATGAGGAAGGTGTTGGAAAACAATGCAGAGGCAGTTGATGTGTTGGATGTGGATAAATATTGTGACCTACTGTCCAAGCTTGGGCAGGAATGTAAGGACAGGTTCAAACATTTTGGTGAACTGGAGCCCTGTGTGGCATTCATTGCTAACCCTTTAATGGAGGTAGATGTGAGTGTAATATCAGGGCAGATGGCTGACATGTTCAATGTCAATGCATTTGAAATGGAAATGGAGATTATTAATCTCCAAAATGATGTGCAGGTAAAAGCACAACAGAATTCACAACATTGAAAGTGAGTGCTTTATTTGGCTCTACTTATCTTTGTGAATCTGCATTCTCTGATATGAATGTGATCAAATCCAAATTCAGAACTAGGTTGACTGATGATCATTTGAATGACTCTATAAGAGTGAACCTGAGTGGATACACCCCAGCGTACAAGTGTCTTGCGGAGGCCATGCAGTGCCAGGCATCTCATTACGGAGAATGCAAAATGTGAATGCACTTTTGAAAAAAAAAAAAGCTAAAAGTGAAGTAGCTCTCGGCCCCTCAGATTTTTTCAAAGTAGCTCTAAAATGAAAAAACGTTGTAGAGCCCTCGTCCTCTGAAGTCCGGCTCCTCTTCCATTTGTTGTGTTTAGAGCCCTCACCCTTGGGTTTGGAGCCCTCGTCCTCTGGCTACCTCATTTTTTTATTCACTTAGTCCTACTAGACCAATGAAAAAAAGATGTTTAAAATCTTTTGTTGTTTCACCTCTTCTGTTTTTGGTGTTTAGAGCCCTCGCCCTCTCGGGTTCTGCTCCTCTCCCCTTCGGGATGTCCGGGGCGCTCGCGCTCGCCCTCTCGGCCCTGGCTGCTCCTCGGCTGGTGGTGATGTCCGGGGCGCTCGCGCTCGCCCTCTCGGCCCTGGCTGCTCCTCGGCTGGTGGTGATGTCCGGGGCGCTCGCGCTCGCCCTCCCGGCCCTGGCTGCTCCTCGGCTGGTGGTGATGTCCGGGGCGCTCGCGCTCGCCCTCCCGGCCCTGGCTGCTCCTCGGCTGGTGGTGATGTCCGGGGCGCTCGCGCTCGCCCTCCCGGCCCTGGATGCTCCTCGGCTGGTGGTGATGTCCGGGGCGCTCGCGCTCGCCCTCCCGGCCCTGGATGCTCCTCGGCTGGTGGTGATGTCCGGGGCGCTCGCGCTCGCCCTCCCGGCCCTGGATGCTCCTCGGCTGGTGGTGATGTCCGGGGCGCTCGCGCTCGCCCTCCCGGCCCTGGATGCTCCTCGGCTGGTGGTGATGTCCGGGGCGCTCGCGCTCGCCCTCCCGGCCCTGGATGCTCCTCGGCTGGTGGTGATGTCCGGGGCGCTCGCGCTCGCCCTCCCGGCCCTGGATGCTCCTCGGCTGGTGGTGATGTCCGGGGCGCTCGCGCTCGCCCTCCCGGCCCTGGCTGCTCCTCGGCTGGTGGTGATGTCCGGGGCGCTCGCGCTCGCCCTCCCGGCCCTGGCTGCTCCTCGGCTGGTGGTGATGTCCGGGGCGCTCGCGCTCGCCCTCCCGGGTCTGGCTGCTCCTCGGCTGGTGGTGATGTCCGGGGCGCTCGCGCTCGCCCTCCCGGCCCTGGCTGCTCCTCGGCTGGTTGTGATGTCCGGGGCGCTCGCGCTCGCCCTCCCGGGTCTGGCTCCTCGCCCGTTTGCGGTGTTTAGCCTCGGGTCCGGAGCCCTCGCCCTCCCGGGTCTGGCTCCTCGCCCGTTTGCGGTGTTTAGCCTCGGGTCCGGAGCCCTCGCCCTCCCGGGTCTGGCTCCTCGCCCGTTTGCGGTGTTTAGCCTCGGGTCCGGAGCCCTCGCCCTCCCGGGTCTGGCTCCTCGCCCGTTTGTGGTGTTTAGGCTTGGGACCGGAGCCCTCGCCCTTCCGGGTCTGGTTCCTCGCCCGTTTGTGGTGTTTATGCTCGTGTCCAGAGCCCTTGTCCTCTGAAGTCCAGCTCCTCTTCTGTTTAGAGAGCTCGCCCTTGGGTTTAGAGCCCTCGTCGTCCTGGGTCCTGCTCCTCCTTTCGGAGTGTTTGGTGCCCTCGTCCTGCGGGGTCCTGTTCCTCCTCTGTTTGGGTGTGGAGTCTTCGCCCTCCCGGGTCCTGACACTGTTGCCAGACAGAGGTTTTTCTCCGTTGCTTGAGGAATGAGGCCTGTGTACTTGGTCCTTCAACGACGATGTAGCCGAGAAACTGGTCTTCCAGGCCCCAGATGGCAGCTTGATGACGACAGCCTGGGCCTCTTCTTTAGCGTGGACGAAGCGCTCGTGTCTCCTCAGGTTAGCTGAATCAGAAAAATTCATGCTGCATTGTTTACAATGGAGAGGTTTTTCCCCTGTGTGGACGAGCTTGTGCCCCCGCTGTTCCTCGTTCCGCTGTTCCTCGTTCCGCTGTTCCTCGTTCCGCTGTTCCTCGTTCGGCTGTTCCTCGTTCGGCTGTTGCTCGTTCGGCTGTTGCTCGTTCGGCTGTTGCTCGTTCGGCTGTTGCTCGTTCGGCTGTTGCTCGTTCGGCTGTTCCTTGTGTTCCTCGTGTTCCTTGTGATCCTCGTTCAGCTCGTTGTGCTGTTTGACGTCCTGTTGTTCCTCATTCCGCTGTTCCTTGTCGTGCTGTTCACCGTCCTGTTGTTCCTCTTTCCGCTGTTCCTTGTCGTGCTGTTCACCGTCCTGTTGTTCCTCTGCCTTATGTTCCTCTGCCTCGTCCAGTAGAGACTCGTCCACTAGAGACTCATCCAGTAGAGACTCGCTACTGTCCTTGTCTAGTAGGGAAGTAAAGCAGGATTCGGAGTCAGAGTAGTCAGAGTAGGACAGAATTTCTTCTTCTTCGCGATTCATATTCGTTGCCAGGAGCTGTAGGCAAACTGACAATTCAGTCTCAGTCTGGAGGTATGCCGAGCTGGTTGTTGATGTGAGGTATGCCGAGCTGGTAGTTGATGTGAGCTGGTAGTTGATGTGAGCCTAGTGCCGGCGAAGCTTATATTTATACTCATCCAGAGGCCACATGTTGTGATGCGATGCTTGCATCACATTCTCACATATTTGGTGGCTCCAAATATGGATGTTAGTGATGATATCACAGTGATGTCAGAGTTGACATACAGGCCGGGAATCCATATTTGGATTCTGTACAGTATGTACAGTATTCCATTCCTTTATTTGATGCTGAAATAAATATTTCAGGTTTTTCAAAAACCTTAGGTCAGGCCTAAATGGGTTAATAGCCTGCTGTAGGGCCCAAATCCTACTGATGCATCATGAAGTGAATAAAATATTTGAGATAAAGATACTGCCTTGTTGGTGAAAGTTTTGTTACCATCCTGGGTTCCTGCAAGAGTAGATGAAACTTTATCCTGAAGGGTATCTGGCATTCTATGGCCAGCATGTTTCCTTCTGTCCGTGTATAATGATGAGATTCAAGCAATCTGGAATTTCATTCATGAAACTGGAGACTGGAACGTAAAGCAGTATTCACTTCATACAATGGTCATTTTGTCAAGAGAGATGGGCAGAGCAGTGTATTCAATATCAGTAACCAAATGTTTTTTTATGCTCTCAGATGTAGGAGGGTCTATTTGGTTACCAACTGTCCATCATTTAGCTGGGGACCACCTGGAATCCTCTCAGGGACCACTGGTTGTTCCCGGACCACTGGTTGAAAACCATATTGTAATAACTTCATCCAAGAATGATAATTCATAGCGATAGCTTCGATTATAATTAAAACTGTGTCAGCTGGAAAGCGTAACATCTTCAAGCATGCAGTGCAGTACCATTTCTAATCTAGGACAGACTACATGCTACTTGATGTGTTGTTGTAGACTGAAAATGTAACCCAAATGAGTCTGAGGGGTAATGTTGGGTCTGTGCTCTACATGTGCCTTGAAGGCATGCTGTCAGGATTTGGCACAGACATTTAAATGAATGGAAATAAATTGAACTGTTCATTTCACCACATAATTACACCTCTTCCCACTGCAAATGCCTTCTCCAACTGACAAATTCCACCTTCCTGTTTGAATATCTGCTTGCTTTGAGTTTTTTTAATCAAACAAATGGAAACCTTGTGTTTACAAGAAAGAGATTTTACATTCTTGGTGGCAATCTAATCCGTCCTGGAATTAAGATGAAAAATATATTGACATTGACATTGACAATGTCTTTATTGTCAGCAGGGAAGGGGGATATGCACAACTTGCATACTGCATGAGGCATCAATTAAGTGTAAGATAACACCTGTATGTTCTGCTTCACCCTTCATCGTTTCCGTCTTTGTTATAATGGTGTGAGAAAAATGCAGTTCTCTGGTCCTGTTCTACTGCCTTTCATGGCAGCTACAAAAGTACAGTATGTGAGAGTATGTGATTGCCCACCAATATGCCGTGCATAATTGGCTCCACAATTGCAGTGTTTTGTAATTCTATACAGCTAAAAGCAGGTGAAAGAAAACCTGTCCCTCCCTCCCTTGAGCGCGAAGGGGAGGGTCATGTACAGGGTTACCAGCACTATGGTAATATGCTTTGGGGACACGTCGCAAGCACAAACACCGTTCGCTGCTACAGCTGAGAGCTACAGGCACGATATTGTTCTCTACAAAACCATGTCTCTGTCTGACGATGTGATCTTCCTCCAGGCCACTAGTTCCACAACCTTGCTGGGGACCGTGGTGGTCCTGCTGGTTCTCTACCTGCTCTCCTGCAGCTCCAGTAACATCAAACAAGTGCTGGAGCCCCCCGGACCGAGGCCATTACCTCTGCTGGGTAACCTGCTACAGCTGGACCTTCACAGACCCTATGACAGCCTTTGTGAGGTGAGTTCAGCGGTGGAAACAGTGGAAACAGAAAAGTTCTCATTTAAAGAAAGTATTAATAATGCTATTCATCATCACTCTGTTGGCCTACATCAGGGGTCGGTAACCTTTAATGTCAAAAGAGCCAATTTGGACCAAAAACATGAATGCAACATCTGTCTGCCGCCGCAAATATATGCATTAGAGTGTTATGATGAAGTTAACATTGGCTATATTAAATACAGGTTAATCCATTAAATATTATGCTTCATATTAGTTGACAGAATTGTTGAAATCTGTTGTAACTGTATTTATTCTAAAGCAGGGAATTTCAACAGGTGGTCTGTGGACCACGAGTTGTCCTTGGAGCCTTGGAGCTATTGCAGGTAGTCCCTGACCATGCATTTAGTAATGTTTGTAGGATATTTTTTGTTTGTTTGCGTGTTTTGTTTTTCAATGTCTTTCCACTAGCTGAGAAACAGTGAAGTGAAATCCTACTTGAGAAACAATGAGGTTTCACTTGTATTGAATTGTCTGGCTGGGCCATTATTATTACTAGGAAATTGTTAGTAGTCAGTGGACCACTGGTTGAGCAGTGTAGGTAACAATATCATGCATGCACATGGGATGAATAGCAAGGGTTACAAAATCACTAATCTTATAGCCCATATCGCCACCCAACACAACAATGGTCAGGGTGCCGGTCCCTTAATCACAATCGGTTGAAAACTCCTGTTCTAAAGTAGATACTGTATATTTACAACATTGAAAAACCTCCAAAATGTGTAATATTTGGCTTACTTACAGCAACAAATACATTTACATTTGGGCATTCTTGTTCTCTTTCAGCTTTCAAACAAGCATGGCTGTGTATCAACTGTGCATTTTGTTCCTTTGTTCTCTTTCAGCTTTCAAAGACGTATGGCTCTGTGTTTACTGTGTATTTTGGCCCCAAGAAAGTGGTGGTCCTGTCAGGCTATCAGACTGTGAAGGAAGCCCTGGTCAACCATGCAGAGGAGTTTGGGGACAGAGAGATCGCTCCTATTTTCAAAGATGCTAACGATGGACACGGTGCGGATTTGACCCAATATGCTTTTTGCAAAACGGAAAGCGAGTTGTTGCAAAATAAGTGACAATAAGTTTGTCATCATTAGTCTTATAGTCTTATTTGTTATATCCCATGATGTGTTTGACCATAATGTGTCTGACATACTGTATATACCGTATTTGACCCTTGGTTGCATCATTTGACATTGAACAGGTATCATCTTTGCAAATGGAGAGTCGTGGAAACAGATGAGGCGTTTTGCCCTGACCAACCTGAGAGACTTTGGCATGGGGAAGAAAGCAGCTGAGGAGAAGATCATAGAGGAGAGTCAGCAACTAAACAAACTGCTTGAAACGTATGAAGGTAAAAGTATAGATTTACGCAGTGTTATGTTTTTAAAACTACAACTTTGCAGGATTTATTTCTATTTCCTCCCATAGGAGAAAACAGAGTCGAGACACACAAACTTTTGTGACACACACATAAGTTGTTGAAAGTTTTTCAACATTCTTACTTTTATTTTTTGTGTACATTTTGACAGGTAACGCCTTTGATACGACCCGTCCATTGTATTGGGCTGCATCCAATATCATCTCATCAATTGTCTATGGAAACAGATTTGAATACACTGACCCACGATTCAAAGACATGGTGAATCGAGCCAATGAGAACATACGCCTTGTCGGTTCTGCACCAATACAGGTAGTTATATTACTGTGTTATCCTTTTTCCCCCTCTTTTCATTATTCCTCTTTTCCTCCAAATTTAGATTGTAATAACACTTTAGGTTAAAGGATTCCTCCTGAAAAGGTTGGAGAGAAACTGTAATGTGCTCTCTAGGGCTCCATGTTTCTTACATGATAAACCGCTTTCCCTAATTTTACTATTTTGAAAAACATTGCTGAGTAGTCAAACAAGCCCATCTACATTGACATGCTATGAGCTTGTAGGCTGACCATTCTAGCTGTTCAAAAATGTTTTTCAATATAGTAATAAAAAGGCAACGAAGTTTACATCCATCCATCCATCTTCATCCACTTATCCGAGGTCGGGTGGCAAGGGCAACAGCTCCACCAGAGAGCTCCAGACTCCCTATGCCGAGCAACATTAGCGACCTCCTCCTGGGGGATCCTGAGGCGATCCATCCATCTCCAACAGAAAGAAGTTTACGGATAAGGGATTTAGCGATGTCAAAAATGCTGCCCTGAATTCTAAAGTCTGTCACCATCATCACAGGCTATTGGGAGAAATTACACCTGTTAAAAATAGGTGAATTAGGATTTTAGGCCTGTTACATTGACATGAAATGTTTCAACTAATACCGTATAAGCAGGTGTTTGGCACATCTGGTCAGTAAACACATAAATGAACCTATAGCGTATATCATTCCTGTTGATTTTAGCTCAGATTTTACTTTTAGCTCCCAGGAGATTATGAATAAATTATCAATAATCTCTTTTGGCAGAGGTCTATCAGTGCTGGTGCTCCTCAGGGTGTGGATGAACATCAATTTGACATTACCATGACTATCTATTTACCTTTACTTTATTTGACAGCTGTACAACATGTTTCCTTGGCTGGGGAAGTGGATAAGGACCCGTAAGCTGCTCATGGCTAACACTCAAAAGCAGCTCTGCGCTATAAAAGACTTGGTAAAACAACTGAAATACACGCTGAACCCTCAGATGTGCAGAGGGTTTGTGGATTCTTTCTTGACGCGGAAGCAGAAAGAGGAGGTATGGAAACAAATGTCAATATGAAATATGTTCTTGTCAGGTGGAAACCGTTAGTTTAGCCTATGTCCAAAATTATTACTATTCAGGGAAATTGAAAAAAAAAACCTGTATAACGACGCATTAAAAAAATAGCCTGCTGTTTGTCAAGATTGTAAAAGGTTCCGCCCAATAGAATTCGTATCATACTTCGAGAAGTAATGGCAATATATATATTGTACAGTAGTATGAAGGTGTTTAAATATTTGTTCTAGAACAGTGGTTTTCAACCAGTGGTCTGGGGACCACCAGTGGTCCTTGAGAGGGTTCCAGGTGGTCCCCAGCTACAGTAAATGATGGAATGTTGGTTAACCATGTGTAACTCTTGAAAGTGTAAACATGAAACCAAATGGACCCTTGCAGGTCCATCATGTTTACACTTTCAAGAGTTACAATATTCATCATGTGAATTAGCCCAAGTCTACACAACTAGAGAATGTAGAAGATTAGCCTAATGGTCATTTTGATCTGTATGTTTGACTGTTTTTGTTTTTGAAATTGTGGCCAAAACCAAAAGAAATCTTTAGTTTTGGGGTCTGTGCGGCTAAAATGTCGTCAAATGAGTCTGTGGGTTAAATGCAGAATAAATAGTGGGTGGTATAAAAAAGGTTGAAAACCACTGTTCTAGATTGTTTATGTCTGTGTCCTTGTAGGACTCTGGAGAGATGGACTCTTACTATCATGAAGAGAACCTGCTGTTTTCAGTGGGCAACCTGTTTGCTGCAGGGACTGATACCACTGGAACTACACTGAAATGGGGCTTGTTGTTCATGGCCAAATATCCACACATACAGGGTAGCCACTGAAGTAGAAACTATAAGTGCACAAGGACACATGCACATACATGCACACACAAGCAGAGGCACACAGTCAAACACACACACACACACACACACACACACACACACACACACACACACACACACACACACACACACACACACACACACACACACACACACACACACACACACACACACACACACACACACACACCCCGGGGCTCCATGACACCATGAGGCTGGTGAAATGGCTGTTCTGTGTGCAGTTATCATGTTCTCTCACAAAAAAATGACCAGCAATCCTGGTCTCTAAACTGCCTCCCCCTTCCAGTTGGGGCACCTGATGGGGAAAAGGAACTGGTTGGAATAACGTGTTTAAAAAATGTTAAGCACAGTACACACACACACACACACACACACACACACACACACACACACACACACACACACACACACACACACACACACACACACACACACACACAC
This sequence comes from Benthosema pterotum, assembly GCA_039105355.1. Lineage (NCBI taxonomy): Eukaryota > Metazoa > Chordata > Actinopteri > Myctophiformes > Myctophidae > Benthosema > Benthosema pterotum. Next base: position 46,370,970 of record CM076965.1, read on the forward strand.
ACACACACACACACACACACACACACAGTGTGTGCTTATTTTGTGTCTGTAACATGCCCTTGCCTTCATGTGTCAGTCTAAATTCTGATTATTCAGTTAGGCTACCTGTAAATGCGAAATCTAGGTGGTGACAATTATCTTCCCCTGTAATGAAGAAATACACTCCTCAATGTTGTACGTTGCTTTCATGACAACGATGAAGAAGCACTGCAGTGCAAACAAATAGGCATGAAATATAACCACAATAAGGGCAAACTTACTGGTATTAAATGAAATACTCCCAGAGAACATCAAGTGCAACTCACTATGTCAATCTGGCACATTAACCCCAAACACAACAGAAGATTAATAGACACCGCCCCCTAGTGGGTAGGAGAAAACCCTTCATGTAACCCAAAATGATGCCCCTGTGGGAGAAAGTAAGTTATTGAGTTGTTTGGCTTGTTTTTCCCCCAGATCAAGTTCAAGAGGAGTTGAGCAGGGTGATCGGAAGTCGACAGGTGCTTGTAGAGGACCGGAAGAACCTACCCTACACAGACGCAGTCATCCATGAGACCCAGAGACTTGCAAGCGTTGTGCCGTTGTCCATACCTCACACCACCAACCAAGATGTCACATTTCAGGGCTACTTCATCAAGAAGGTTGAATCTAATGAGACAGTCTTAAGATTACTTGATGATATTAGTCTTTTTCCGTCCTTGATCAAACTCTTTACTCTTTTTGATAACAGGGGACGACCGTATATCCCCTTCTAATGTCAGTCCTGAACGATGAGAAGGAGTGGAAGAATCCGTACACATTCAACCCAGAACACTTCTTAGATGAGCGTGGCAAATTTGTGAAGAAAGACGCATTCCTGCCCTTCTCTGCTGGTATGGACCTGATCTTTATTGTCAGTGTACAAAATCTATTAGCAATAGCACAATAGTAGATGCGATGTATGCTGTAGTATAAATCCATATGAATCAGTTATTGGTATTTGCACATTTTACATCTACTGAACCGTTGGCTCTATGCTGTCTGTCCCAGGCCGTAGGGTGTGTGTGGGGGAGAGTCTGGCCAGGATGGAGCTCTTCCTCTTCTTCACCTCTCTGCTACAACACTTCCGTTTCACTCCTCCACCTGGGCTTACAGAGGACCAACTGGAACTGACATCAGCCGTGGGGTTCACCCGCGGACCTTCACCTCATCAGCTGTGTGCCGTCACTAGACTCTAAACGGCAGGACAGTTCCTGTAGTGTAGGCTGTTTTCCATAATAATACTATTATTCCACCCTGCTGCATTGATCATACAGTATATAAGAGGATACTGACTTATGAGATACTGTATAAGGATGGAAGGCATGTTATTGAATAGATTAGGCCTAAATATGTCAAGGGAGTATAGGGTATATTATCACATAACATATGCAATGTTCGGTGTGCATACATCTAATACATAATACATAGTATTAGTACATAGAGGCCTGTAAGATAATGTACTGTAGTCTGTACTCTGAACTGTGTGTGTAATCTAGTTACAAAGAGGACAGGACTGTCTACATAGGCCTACTGTACATTAGGATGAGGCTGCAAGGCTGCAGCCTACATGAGGATTAAAGTAAACAACCAGTAACAAACCAGACAGGCCACACAAGTGGCAGCTGACCACATGACCCTATTTTGGCAGGCCCAAGATCTAGTGGTGATCAATACCCATTGGCGGTTGATTTGGTGTGATCAAAAGTCAAAGTACATCATTGGGATGTCCGAACATGATACACAGATGTACAGTATAGCATGCATAGACATTTCGGCCTGGTATAGTAAGTGGCTGCGTGTCTTTCGTGCGCGGGATACTTTTTTCCCAATTGTGATGCAATGCTTGCATCACATATTTGGTGGCTCCAAATATGGATATTACTGATGATATCACAGTGATGTCAAAGACTCAAAGTTGACATTTTATACAGTAATAGCCTGCAATAATTAATTACTGATGTATTTAATCATGAAGTGAATAAAATATTTGAGTACCAGAACCATTTCTAATCTAGGACAGGCTACATGCTACTTGATGTGTTGTTGTAGACCGAAAAAGTAGCCCAACTGAGGTATAGGGGTAATGTTGTGTCTGTGCTCTGTGTCTCATCGTGGTCTTTTATTTTCAATGAAACATTGTAGACTCGTTTCAAAGCAGTCATCTTAACAACAGCATGGTGGAGAGAGGGAGACAGTCTGCCCGTGTCTCTCTGAGTCTGGCCCCCTCTCATCCCAAGCATACAGGTTATATCCCTAACTTTGGAGGGGTGTGTGTGTGTGTGTGTGTGTGTGTGTGTGTGTGTGTGCGTGCGTGCGTGTGTGTGTGTCCAGACTAACAGGTGAATTAAGTGAAAACAGCAGTTACACAATAGGTTCAGGTTAAACAGCCAGTGGCCGTTGGCAGGTCACTAGTAGGCCAACCCAAGTCTTGACCAATAAAGAATGCTATTTGCCCTGGGCAATAGCAAGTCATTTACTCCAGACTGAACACAGGCCAATTTAATAGAGCTATTTGAACAATACTATAGTGCCTATATAACTTTAGCCCTCAAATACATATAATGCAATTTAACTATAGACTTTAATGTGGGTTCTCTTATGACACAACATAACACCTGTATGTTCTGCCTTATCCTTAATCATTGTTTCCCTCAATGGTGTGAGAAAAATGCAGTTCTCTGGTCCTGTTCTACTGCCTTTTATGGCTACAAAAGTATGTGAGAGTATGTGATTGCCCACCAATATGCTGTGCATAATTGGCTCCGCAATTGCAGTGTTTTGTAATTCTATACAGCTAAAAGCAGGTGAAAGAAAACCTGTCCCTCCAAAGCGATGTACAGCAGGGGTTTTCAACCTTTTTCATCTCAGGGACCACCATTTATTCAGGATTTGAGCCACGGACCACCATTTGAGGATATTTTAGCCCCACAGACCCCAAATCTAAAGATTTATTTTTGCTTTGGCCACAATTCCAGGCTGGATTTGGGGAAGCAAAACAAGCAAAACATACATTCCAAAATGCCAAATTCAGATGGTGAATATTTTAACTCTGGAGAGTGTAAAAATGAAACCAAATGGACCCGCAAGGGTCCATTTGGTTTCATTTTTACGTCATATAAATCATATAAATCCGTCATATAAATCCTCTCTTATGGGGTCCCCTATAAAGTATTTTCAAAAGGGGGTCCGCATGCATTTATTTGATAAATGTGCAGGTCCTTGTCAGACATGGAAAAGTTGGGGGACCACAGTACAGTGCTTAGCCATAGCCAGGCTTCCTAGCTCACAACAGACACAACACACAACAAATCATACCTTCCACACCGGCCAACCCCGTCTCCAGTGTAGGGTTGCTCAGTGCGTGCACCAAACACACCTGTGTGAATAAACGAACGAAGAGCACCAAATGCCCCAAATACACCAGGTATAAACGAACAATCACAGAGTAGATCAGTGCGCTTAGGGCGCATTTCCGAACACGCGACGTGCTCATCAGCCCCTCCCCTAACCCTAACCCGCTTCATCATGCAACTAAAGCTCTGGGTGTGGCTTCAGTTCAGGTGGATCTCCCACCAGGCAAACCAGGCATACTTAATGAACTGGTTGAATCATAAAAATGACAGTTTAACAAACACTGTACACTTTTTGGGAAAACAATCTTACTTTTCATATAACATTAATACCTGATGATCATGTTTTAGGGTAGAAATAATCATGGCACTCTATCTTTAATCAACCACTCAGGCACATCAATAGACTTTTGTTATGACCAGGGTGTCGCCAAGACAGTTCCTGATCTCCAGCTGGAAGCAACACCAGATCAGCCATGTTTCTGTCTGGTCACAGCCATCCCCCAACGCTCTTTCGACTACACACAACTCATCGAGAATTCGACTTTTTTTCTTTGACATTTTAATTAGATTCATCCCATTGTTCTAGGTCAGGGGTGTCAAACCCAAATACAGAGTGGGCCAAAATAGAAAAATTGGTACAAGTCCCTGTCAAACAGCACAAAAGTAATTTCCCTTCAAAAAATCAATGTCTCTTAATGGCAAGATAATTGTAAAGATGAAACTGTCTGCATTAAAAACTGTTTTAAGTTCTAATGAAAAATAGCAGGTGTTCACGTCTCATAGCTATGAGACGTGAAAACCTGCTATTTTTCAGGGATTTTTTTTTCTTCTGTGATCCTCACCAAGTGCTGCTTTCATAGTTGATTGAGAAAGGAAATGAGACTGAGTTGAGGAAGTAAAACAATAAATCGCATTCATTTCTTATCACGGTGTGTGTAATATACCAGAGGGCCAGTTCTAATACTAATTCAATAGCATCCCGCGGGCCAAAGATAATTCATTCACGGGCCTGATTTGGCCCCCGGGCCTTGAGTTTGACATATGTGTTCTAGGTGGAGCCTGACTGTCTCATCATGTGACAGACAGTTGCTCCTCCTCTTTTGATTGAAACTGTTTTGATGCAGATGCTTTGTTCAGGAGTTCAGTCACCTGGCATGCTTGGAGGTGGCTGTGCTCTAGAGATCTCTATTACAATCTGAATGCTTCATATCATCTTGTCCTCACTCTTCTTTTTGGTCTGAATTTCAAACCCTTGAAATTCCACAACACGTTCACTGCTACAGCTGCGAGAGCTACAGGCACGATATTGTTCTCTACAAAACCATGTCTCTGTCTGACGATGTGATCTTCCTCCAGGCCACTAGTTCCACAACCTTGCTGGGGACCGTGGTGGTCCTGCTGGTTCTCTACCTGCTCTCCTGCAGCTCCAGTAACATCAAACAAGTGCTGGAGCCCCCCGGACCGAGGCCATTACCTCTGCTGGGTAACCTGCTACAGCTGGACCTTCACAGACCCTATGACAGCCTTTGTGAGGTGAGTTCAGCGGTGGAAACAGTGGAAACAGAAAAGTTCTCATTTAAAGAAAGTATTAATAATGCTATTCATCATCACTCTGTTGGCCTACATCAGGGGTCGGTAACCTTTAATGTCAAAAGAGCCAATTTGGACCAAAAACATGAATGCAACATCTGTCTGCAGCCGCAAATATATGTATTAGAGTCTTACAATGATGTTAAAACAGTGGCTATATTACTGTAAATACAGGTTAATTTAATCCATTAAATATGATGCTTCATATTTAATTTTAGTTGACAGAATTCTGTTGAAATCTGTTGAAACTGTGTTTATTCTAAAGCAGGGAATTTCAACAGGTGGTCTGTGGACCATGAGTTGTCCTTGCAGCTATTGCAGGTGGTCCCTGACCATGCATTTAGTAATGTAATAGTGAAGTAATTATTGTTCGTTTTTGTGTTTTGTTTTTTAATGTTTTTCCACTGGCTGAGAAACAATGAAGTCAAATCCTAGTTGAGAAACAATGAAGTTTCACTTATACCGAATTGTCTGGTTGGGCCATTATTATTACTAGGAAAGTGTTAGTAGTCAGTGGACCACTGTTTGAGCAGTGTTGTATGTGCAGTGATGTATCAATATCATGCATGCACATGGGATGAATAGCAAGGGTTACAAAAGCACTAATCTTATAGCTCATACCGCAACCCAACACAACCATGGTCCCTGTACACGTTCATTCAAGTCAGGGTGCTGGTCCGTTAATCACAATCGGTTGAAAACTTCCGTTCTTAAGTAGATAGATTTACAACATTGAAAAACCTCCAAAATGTGTCATGTTACAGGAACAATAAATTCGCGCATTCTTGTTCTCTTTCAGCTTTCAAACAAGCATGGCTGTACAACGTATATCGACTGTGCATTTTGTTCCTTTGTTCTCTTTCAGCTTTCAAAGACGTATGGCTCTGTGTTCACTGTGTATTTTGGCCCCAAGAAAGTGGTGGTCCTGTCAGGCTATCAGACTGTGAAGGAGGCCCTGGTCAACCATGCAGAGGAGTTTGGGGACAGAGCGGTCTCTCCTATTTCCAAATATGATAACGAATCTGGACATGGTGCGCATTTCACCCAATATGTTTTTTTGTAAAACTCCAAAATAGGTGACAATAAGTTTGTCAGTCTTATTTGTTATATCCCATGATGTGTTTGACCATAATATGCCTGACATACTGTATATACCGTATGTGACCATTGGTTGCATCATTTGACATTGAACAGGTATCCTCTCTGCAAATGGAGAGTCGTGGAAACAGATGAGGCGTTTTGCCCTGACCAACCTGAGAGACTTTGGCATGGGGAAGAAAGCAGCTGAGGAGAAGATCATAGAGGAGAGTCAGCAACTAAACAAACTGCTTGAAACGTATGAAGGTAAAAGATTTACAGTGTTATGTATTGTCTGACCGACAATTTTGAGGATCTGAGGATCACATGTGCGCGCGCACGCGCGCGCACACACACACACACACACACACACACACACACACACACACACACACACACACACACACACACACACACACACACACACACACACAGGCGTGAAGGTTGTCTAATAGCACCGATTCATTTGGGTTAAAAGTTGAAAGCTGCTATTTTTTGTGTACATTTTGACAGGTAACGCCTTTGATACGACACGTCCATTGTATTGGGCTGCATCCAATATCATCTCATCAATGGTCTATGGAAACAGATTTGAATACACTGACCCACGATTCAAAGACATGGTGAATCGAGCCAATGAGAACATACGGCTTGCCGGTTCTGCACCAATACGGGTAATTATTATTATATTGCTGTGTTATAATTTTCCCCACTCTTTACTTTTTTATTATTTTCCTTTTCCTCCCAATTTAGATTGTAATAAAACACACAGAGAAACTGCAATATGTTCTCTAGGGCTCCATTTTTGTTACACGCTAAACTGCTTTCCCTAATTTTTTGAAAAACATTTCAGAGTGGTCAAACGAGCCAGTTTACAATGACATGCTGTGAGCTTGTAGGCTGACCATTTTAACTATATTCAACAATATAGTAATAAAAAGGCAAAGACGTTTACGGATAAGGGATTTAGCGGTGAGAAAAATGCTGCCCTGAATTCTAAAGTCTGACCATCATCACAGGCTATTGGAGGAAAATACATCTGTTAAAAATAGGTGAATTAGGATCAACTAATTCTGTCATTTCTTAAGTTGATGTTTTTTTTGTCATTTTCAGTTTTGCTTATAAGCAGGTGTTTGGCACATCTGGTCAGTAAACACATAAATGACCCTATAGCGTATCGTTCCTGTTGATTTTAGCTTAGATTTTACTTTTAACTCCCAGGAGACTATGAACACATCAATAACCTCTTTTGGCAAAGGTCAGTGCTGGTGCTCATCAGGGCATGGATGAATATTAACCTGACATTACCATGACCGTCTACTTATCTTTCCTTTATCTGACAGCTATACAACATGTTTCCTTGGCTGGGGAAGTGGACAAGGACCCGTAAGCTGCTCAGGGCTAACGCTCAAAAACAGCTCTGCGCCATAAAAGACTTAGTAAAACAACTGAGCGACACGCTGAACCCTCAGATGTGCAGAGGGTTTGTGGATTCCTTCTTGACGCGGAAGCAGAAAGAGGAGGTATGGAAATGTCAATATGAAATATGTCGTTGTCAAGTGGAATCCTTCAGCCTATTTCCAAAATGATTACTAAAAATGAAGGGTTCTGCCCGACAGCATTGGTATCATGCTTCAAGTATGAATGTTTAAATATTTGTTCTAGAACAGTGATATTCAACCAATGTAGTGGGGTCCCTAGACACACCGTCATTTACAACTCTTGTAAAAGTTTGACTTTCACTTCTAATTTGTAGATAATGACCTATAGAACACTTTTAGTGTTCTATAGGTCATTACAAATTAAAAAGTATGCATTATTTGCCCAATTTCTAAATTGGCCAAAATCGGATTAAACAAACAAACAAAAAATACTTACAATCTTACAATTAATGTTTTTTTCTTTGTTTTCTTTTGCTATATGAAGTCAATATTGTGTCAGGAATTAACTGTATTTCAAATCATGTTTAAATTATGTTTTTTATATTCTGATATGGGCAGGGGTGAAAGTGGTGTGAAGCTTTTGCCGGGTCTATAGGAAACAGCATCGTTTGACGCGTTCAGGCCGCGCCGCGAAGCGGCGCGGCCGAAAATTTTTTTGGAGGTTCAAACTCCACAGTGTCCCTAAAATGCATAGGAAAATGCCTTTTTGTGGCACAGTAACCTAACCTAACCTGGAACATAATATAAAACACAGCAGGTCTGCCTTACACCTGCATTAGGTTACCTATACTCCATTTCAGCATGATTAAACTGTTTTGTATTTGTACATTACGCTACACAAGAAATAGGTTTCATCTAAGATTTTATTTTGTTACAAACTACTGCAAAACAGCATTATTTCAACCACACACAATTAGAAAAGGGAGAATAATATATATATATATATATATATATATATATATATATATATATATATATATATATATATATATATATATATATATATATATATATAATATTTGTACACTCTCAGAAAAATAAAATGGGTGGAATTCCCCTTTAAGAGGCGTCCCCCCCCCAGTGAAAGCACTAGGCTACTAACACTGATTACCTGTGCTTGCTGCTGGTTCCTCTGTAAGTGGGTTCTCCTCCCCACCTTCACTCTCTGTGTCACTGTCTAATATGATCGTTTTTTTGAGTTTTGGTTCAGTGACATTTTCAGCTCTTTCCCCCTTCCTCTTGAAAAACTTTGTTACACTTTGTTGCAAAGCCATTTTGTTTTAGTTGTTTACTTGTTTTGACCTTTTAAGCAGTGCATTCCCTCCCTGTGACAAACGTGTGGGTTTACCGCATATTACTGATACTTTTTTTTTGCTCTGCCTCTGAACCAATCAGAACTTAGTTAACTAACTATTGCGTCTGTCAGCCAACAGAATTGCGGTTTGAACCTCGGTGGATTCGTTGTAGTAGCAGAAAGCCCGCCTACTATATCCGGTTTGCCTTACTATAGGGAAACGAACGTGGGTTTCCGTATCCGCTATAATACGGATGTCTGTGCACCACAGGGATAATTAACAACATCATCATTTTGCATCGCAAAAGTTGACAGAAACACGCGGTTACAATTTAGAAGCACTTTGGTCCAGAGAACACCAAAATAATGACTTAATGTCGTTTTCTTCTTGGACATTTTGAAGAGAGGTTGGTTGTTTACGAGAATGTCTCCGTCATCATCATCATCAACCAGCCAGGAGCAGGCTATCCCCCCTCGGGGGTCTTTTGCGACATTGCGGGGTAAGAAACTGAGCGCTCGAGCGCTGTTCATGCAGCCTGAATAGGGACAACGTGGAGTTGGAAATACATTGTTTATGTTGTGATTTGTGTGAAAACGATCTAAAATTGGTTGAGAAAGAATAACACCAGTAGCCGGGCTGTTGCCCGAGTCCACAGCATTTCTTTCAGCTTCAGGACTTGTCCCTATTTGCTGTTGCTATTCTAAATAGAAGTCTATGTAGAAGAGCCTCCATGACCCCATGAAGTGAACAGAGTTTGCATAACTCTATCTATACTGTAGGGTGTAGGCTATAGACGGAGTTTGCGTAACTCTGTCTATACTCTGTCTCTGTGGCTCTGGCTGTGCTGCTAACAGACAAGAGGAGACTTCTCTCCGTGCGGTGACAGGTTATTTAACGTAATATTTTATTAGACCCGGCGGGACCCGGCGTGAAATCTTTTGCCGGGTCTCAGACCTGGTGGGACCCGCCTCACTTTCACCCCTGGATATGGGAGCAAAATGGACACCAATGTACATCAAATTACTCCAAATGACACCTAATTTAAATTCTGTTGAGCCTAAACGGATGAAGTTAGTGCCTACCGCCTACCTATGTTGTCATGAATGAGTAATGGTATACATTGGTAATAAATAAATAGACAATGCGTGGGGGGCTAAAGTTAGACATACCTACCGTACTCATAGCCTAGACTCTATGCGTGAAAATCAGGCACTTTTGTCAAAAGCATGACATTTGGCACACAGTTAAAACATGCCATAAGCTAGTTGCCACAGCTAGTTTCCAATTGGCCACCATCTGGTGTTATTTTAAAAATTCAGGTTAGACAACATTCATGTGTATTCAAATCAAGTGTGACCAGAAAATCAGCTGACATATTCTGTGTACTACTCACTCCAACCCGAACCAGCTCTACCCGAGTGACCAGTACCCTGTGAGGTCAAAACACCAGACCGTGTACTACTAGCCAGATCCCCATCCAGATTTCCAACCAGCTCCTGCCCTGAACTTCCAGTATTATTCGGCACTGTCAGAAAACCATCTCTTGTACCCTCTATCAGATAACACAGTGAAGCAACAATACAGAGGTCCATGGTCTAAGATCCTCAACTTCACCAACAGACCCACGCGAGTTTGCTGGCTCAAATTATCACTTGAACCTCCTGCCATCCAAAGCCACCCAGCAGTTCAAGTATCAAATCCTAGTTGAACACCTCAAGCTTGAACAGGCGCGGCTGTTGGCCGATGCTTACCAAACAAAACATTGCAGAAAATGGGCAGGCATGCCACAGTATCTGGGTCTGAAGACAGAGCAGAGTGAAAGGTTGCAGCCAAGGTTAATGCCTACTGTCCATTCTGAGATTAGCACAACACTTCAGTGTTGTATACCACTTCTTGGTTCAAATCACAGAATAGATTTGAACCAAGAAGTGGTACAGTACTGGCACTGTCATAGATCACATGACCCTATACGTGCCCAATGTGATCTTAGGACACCATAGCCTGTGCATTGGCAAACACCTTGAGTCCTGCTTGAGGCGAACAGTGAGACTCAGAGAGACACAACCAGAGACGAGAGCTGTCTGGTGAACATTGCTGAGGTGCTGTGCCTTCACAAGCCAGTTGACAGGAAAATAGTCCTACTCAAAGTAGTTACATACTGTATTGCACCATGGTGACCATTGGTGACTCTTATGTCCTTCTTGAAGATGGTTCAGGACGCATAATGCTTCTTCCCACTGAAGTGCAAAGACTCAACAGAACACTTGAAGATCTGCCCCTTATCGGGCAGGATGTGCAAGGCGGCCTCAGTGTCGTCATTTTCAATGTCCCTATCATTTCAACCAAAGCATACCATAAGGAACTTTTTGTTGCTATGGGTCTGCGATGACAGCTAGTTTCCAAATGGCCACCATCTGATGTTATTTTACCATCAGTTTAGACAACGTTCATGTGTATTCAAATCAAGTATGCCCAGAAACTCAGCTGATATACTCTGTGTACTACTCACTCACTCAACTCAGACCAGCTCTACCCAAGTGACCAGTACCTGGGGCTGTGGAGCAATTCTCTCCTGTATGTAGCCTCAAAGTCAAAACCAATACAGACACTTGGCTAGACTGCCGCAGTTTGAAAGAGTCAAGCCCCTCATCCTGACTGGGGCAGACAACCCCACCTAATCACACCAATCGGGGCCTCCAGGTGAGCCAGCAGCCATCTGCACAAGTCTGGGTTGAACCTTGCACACCCAGCTAGACTGGGAAAGCAAGCTTCAGCAAAGATAACGTACAGCATGAGGACAATAACATAGCCCCAGAACACTGAGACCAAAGGAAAGGGTAGAAACTTTGACAGAGTTTGGATTTTACCAGAATCAGGATAGGTCCAGAATTTGAGTTACTGGTAAAATGTCAGCAGGTGCTGTCCATTATGAAAAATATCTACCATGGTCACAGGGCAAATGTAAATAGTAACATATTCCTCATCATTGACAATGTGCATGGGATTAGTTGTCTACAACTTGAATTGGTACAATATAGCAGGTGGTGGCTAGAAAATGGCTGTCATGGTTACCATGGGATGAAACTGTGATGGTCCCATAGCCAACAATGTTCCTAAAGACATGCTCCAACTGTGTTCCAAATTGCATGCTGTTATCATCAAAATACTGCACAGAGGCTGGACTATGTGCTATTTTTACACTAGGGGGCGAAGCAGGCGGGGTTGGGGGGTAATATGGGCTAAATGACCAAATACTACTCCTGTTTGTGAATTAATATCTCATATGTTCATATTGGATAAGTTGCAGAACTTATGGATTTTGGTAGGGCTGATGGGGGTACGCCCCCTAGAGGCAAAAATCTTGGTCTGTGTGCTGGCCACTCGAACCAAAATTCTAGTGGGGGTTCTATAGACCCTCACTTTCAACTTAGTGAGAGTTAAACTTTTACAAGAGTTGTAAATGACAAATAAATTTAACATGGAGACGGAACCCCGCTAATGATCCCGGGACCACCAGTGGTCCTTGAGAGAGTTCCAGGTGGTCCCCAGCTAAATGATGGAATGTTGGTTAAACGCAGGCGTAAGTCTTGAAAGCGTAAACATGAAACCAAATGGACCCTTTGGCTTGCGGGTCCATTTGGTTTCATGTCTACACTCTCAAGAGTTACAATATTCATCATGTGAATTAGCCCAAGTCTACGCAACTACAGAGAGAAGAAGTACAAGATCAATGGTCATTTTTTGTGGGGGTCTGTGGGGCTAAAATGTCTTCAAATGCTGGTCGGTTGCTCAAATGCTGAATCAAAAAGGTTGAAAACCACTGTTCTAAAATGTGTGTGTCATGTCTGTGTCCTTGTAGGACTCTGGAGAGATGAACTCTTACTATCATGAAGAGAACCTGCTGTTTACAGTGGGAAACCTGTTTGCTGCAGGGACTGATACCACTGGAACTACACTGACATGGGGCTTGTTGTTCATGGCCAAATATCCACACATACAGGGTATGCACAAGGGCACATGCACATACATGCACGCACGCACGCACGCACGCACGCACGCACGCACTCACACACACACACACACACACACACACACACACACACACACACACACACACACACACACACACACACACACACACACACACACACACAGTTAGTATAAAGTGAAGTGTATGCTGATTTTGTGTCTGTAGTGACATGCCCATAGATGCTAGTTTTAAATTGAATATACATGGTTGCAAATAAGTGCCTTCACGTGTCAGTCTAAATTCTGCTTATTCAGTTACCTGTAAATGCAAAATCTAGGTGTGGTGACATTAACCTCCCCTGTTACCCAAAGTGATGCTACCTGCAGGAGAATGTCAGTTATTGACCTGTTTGGCTTAATTGTTTCTCCCCCAGATCAAGTTCAAGAGGAGTTGAGCAGGGTGATTGGAAGTCGACAGGTGCTTGTAGAGGACCGGAAGAACCTGCCCTACACAGACGCAGTCATCCATGAGACCCAGAGACTTGCAAGCGTGGTTCCGTTCATACCTCACGCCACCAACCGAGATGTCACATTTCAGGGCTACTTCATCAAGAAGGTCGAATCTAATGAGATGATACAGTTAGTGTTTTAAGATGATTCGGTGAAATTAGCCTTTTTCCTTCCTTGATCAAACTCTTTTTTTGATAACAGGGGACGACCGTATATCCCCTTCTAATGTCAGTCCTGAACGATGAGAAGGAGTGGAAGAATCCGTACACATTCAACCCAGAACACTTCTTAGATGAGCGTGGCAAATTTGTGAAGAAAGACGCATTCCTGCCCTTCTCTGCTGGTATGGACCTGATCTTTATTGTTAGCGTACAAAATCTATTAGCAATAGCACAATAGTAGATGCGATGTATGCTGTAGTATAAATCCATATGAATCAGTTATTGGTATTTGCACATTTTACATCTACTGAATCGTTGGCTCTGTGCTGTCTGTCCCAGGCCGTAGGGTGTGTGTGGGGGAGAGTCTGGCCAGGATGGAGCTCTTCCTCTTCTTCACCTCTCTGCTACAACACTTCCGTTTCACTCCTCCACCTGGGCTTACAGAGGACCAACTGGAACTGACATCAGCCGTGGGGTTCACCCGCGGCCCTTCACCTCATCAGCTGTGTGCCGTCACTCGACTCTAAACGGCAGGACAGTTCCTGCAGGCTGTTATTATATTATGCCACTGCTGCATTCCTCATGAAGAAGAATGAGGCTTTAAGAGGACACTGACTTATGAGATATAAAATGATAGAAGACATGTTATTGTAGACAATAGATTAAAGGGAGTATCAGGTATGTACTGTACACATATGCAATATTGTGTGCATACACATAGGATAATATACAATAGACATATCCATATTAGTATTCAGAAGGTTACATGAATTCCAACCTGTTTGTGCTGTAAGGATAGTCCTAAAACATCCACAAAAGGTATAGTAACTCCAGGATAGGAGGAATATCATGTGTTGTGAAATTTTCTCATATGTTGTGTCTGATGTATAAAGCTTGTATGGACCTCTAAGAGTTTTCTGTCAACTAGAAAAATCTGGTTTCTTTGTTTGTTCTCTCTCCATTACTCGAGTTGGATGTTAAATAAAACACACTTGCCGCCTTGCTGGTATATCCTACTACTGAGTCCCTTCTCATAAATTGACAATATAGGAAACAAAACATCAAAATGTGCAAAATATCAAAAATATGAATGAAATTTCAACTTCTTTCATTTCAAACACTAAGATTTCAAACACTAAGAACTGAATGTGGAACCCTTGGTTTCAATCCTGTTAACAACCACTAGAGGGAAATGTTGGACAACTTGGACTACTAGACTATTAGATTACTAGAGACTACTAGATTACTAGAAACTATTAGATTACTAGTAGTCTCTCGGCAGTAGGCTTATAGACTGTCAACGCCAGAGGGGGATGCCATAATGTCAGTTGTCTCAGTATTGGAAAGGGGGTAGGGTGGATTTTTTCTGTGACCACCTGTTTTTTCTAAATCCTTGAAGGGTCTATTTTAAGATTCTGCCAGGCACCAAGAAAAGTAAATGTCCCTTGGGGTTCATTTTTAATACTTTCTTATACATACCCCACCTAAATATGCAATTGAGGAGACAAGAGCAAACAACATTGGCTTAAACAATCCTCAGGAACAAATGAACACATTTCCATACAATTGTACATTTTGACAGTATTTCGGGTCAAAAACTGCACAAAAATAGCTGAAAATGCTATGACCACATTTATATTTCTCTATATTAACTCTATATTTCTTTTATATATATGGGCCTCCTGGTGGCGTATAAAGAGCTGAAGTGAAAAATACAGGGCAACGGTTTGTCCTTGCTCTCGAAGGAGTCTGCATGCATGCAGTTTCATGAAGATTGGTACTTTTATAGGTTAAAATGTGAAAAGCTGCTTCATGGTGGCGCTATAACAAGCCGTTCTAGAAAATGTGGGGCAGAGGTTCATTGGGACGGGTGACTGCTGGAGACATCGATGCAATCTAGTATGAAGGTTTTTAGACCATGACGGAGAAGGACAAAGATCTACCAAAGATACTGCACCCAAACCCTGTAGGAGTGTGTGTGTGTGTGTGTGTGTGTGTGTGTGTGTGTGTGCGTGCGTGCGTGCGTGCGTGCGTGCGTGTGCGTGCGAGGCATGTGTGTTAGTGTATATAAAACCTGACAGTAGGTCTTACAGTATTCCCACAGTACACCATGAGTATCTCTTCAATAGCAGTGGTGTTGCTGTTACTCTGTGGAGCCCAGCATGGTAGAGCCCAAATCCTCAACAACTTTTATGGATCTGTAGTGACTGCTGACACAAAGGGCAGAAATGATGGCACTTTGAAGGTATGGTACATGGAAACCTATATATATAGTTAATAATTAATTAAGTTAATAAAGGAATGGAATAATGAAAAAATTACAACTGAAACAAGTTATTTTATTATTTTGTTATGTTATTTTATTTATATAAAATACTATTGCTCTCTTTCTTCTTTTGAAACATCTTCATAACTTTTGTAACTTTTCTCATATACAGTAGCCTACTCTGAATTCGAACCTGGTTTCCAGGATGAAATGCTCAACATATTTTCCCATTGAGCTAATATAACCTACCTGCTTGCTCAGAGGACAAATCATAATAAATAAGGATAAATCATGTCAGATCCTGGGCTAGAAAAGACCTTGACCCTTGACCTAATATAAATGTCTCAATATACTGTAAGAGCGGTACTCTACCATACAAATTGAATATTACAGGTAAGACGACTTCAGGGAGAGAAATGTTAATATCTTGTGCTCTGCTCTAGGGGGTTTGTGATTTCAGGTTGTGTATGTTGCACATAATATGCATATACTGTAATATCAACTGAGCAGAGCCAACACATCCAAGCTAAACGCAATAGTGTTGCAAAAAATGCTAAATGCTTAATCCTGAGCTATGTCTCAATGAACAACAAAGGTAGACAGTGGCCTATACTATGGGAAAATCACAGGGATTTAGTCCACTGTGCAAAATATTACTAATTATTACCCAATATTAATATATTACCAGTATTATTATTACCCTTATTATTATTACCCCTATTATTATTATTATTAAACATTCAATTATTGTTTGACACAAATTGTTGATTTAAAAATTGTTTATCTTACACATCTGTTTATCTTGTTATATGCCATCATATGTTACTTTTCTACTGTCTCAGCTGGTGGTACGCTATAAAACAGCCTTCACAATCGCATCGTGCAACAATTCAGTCAGATGGGTGTGTGGTTATCGGCAAAATTGTGGCCGTACGACCTTCCTCGAGGAAAGCATGATGCAGGTGCAGAACACCACCGACAATTGGTGTCAACAAGAGGCAATCATGATTCGACAACTGCCACCAACTTCTTACTTCTCGCTGTGGTGAGTGAAAAGCAATTTACTGTAAATTGCTACTTAATATTTTCTCCTGCTGTGACTCAGCTAAGCGCTATACTGCTTAGCTGTATTGATTGATGCTTATGTTTTATAATGGTAATAATAATAACAATAGCACATACTCTAGGTTACAAGGTGACTGGATTAATGGGAGATCTGTAGCCGTGATGTATTTTTTTTATCTTGGGACAAGACCTGACACTGGGAATGCCAACAGGCCTCCTCAGACAACCATGGTACCATCACTACTGCGGTAACATAATGCACGTTGACTCTTATTTTATGTTTCAGTTTGCTGTATTAATTATTATTATTGCATTATTATTAAAATAATTTAATAATATAATTGCCTTTGTATTTCAGAGTTCCTTCTAACTGCGCGAGAAACTTCAACCTCTTAGCATTTGACCCTGAAGGAGACCGGGTTGAATGTTGGTCTTCATTTCAACCTTATAAATTTATCAACGTATCAGCCGTGAGTTGAATGCTTCTTTTTGAGGGGCGCTAGACGCTCCAATTTATAACTTTAGGAAAATTAGGCCAAATCACAGGCCAATCTAAGTCTATGGACTTTTAATGTTTGAACATATGCTAATATACGGTAAAATACTTACAAGAAATTGTATTCAATACTGCTGATCAGTCTGGACTGTTTGTCTTTACACTCACAGAAATGTGACTCATGATTTATCCTGGTTTTGTTTTACTTTGTTTAACTTTTCCTGCCCTGTGTCCTTAATTTGACTCGCTGGTCTCATCTTTCAGAATTGCACAGTGTCATTTGCTGCCATCGGTGGTTCCGGGCGTTCCACTCCCTGTAATGTCCGGTTGGAAATGAGAGACAATCTGAACCAGACTATGAGATTCACAGACACTGGAGGAATTTATCCCATTGTAGCTCCTCATAATTATCTCAGTTCTATGCCTCTATGGTTTAGTATCAAAGGTACACTGCCAGCAAAGCTTGTTGTACACCTAAAATGTGCTCTTGTTTCCTGGAGCCTAATATTTAGAATAAATACACATTGTATTAAATCATTCAATCCATCAAAACCCCCTCCTTGTGTTCAGTGGATGGAGCAGTTCCCAGCTGTACAGAGGGACAGTATCTACCCAGGTTCCTGCCTCCCACCCCGGCTAACAGAGAACAGCTCTACACCCCTGTTGGTCACACACTGGAAATCACCATCAACACAGAGGCAAACTCCATGTGAGTAAAAAAACAAAACAAATTTAGTAGTGCAACTCCATGTAGGGGTCTCCATGGGAGTCCCTGGAGGTTCCATACATAACACCACCAGGGTGCCAGCATGGTTCCAGTGAGCCTCTCTGAAGTGAACAAATGTCCTCTTAAGAACTTTTTAAGAACAGTTGACCCATGAAGCCCAGTGTTTTCAATTCCATAGAGGTACCTATCAGGGTTTGCATACCATCTGTGACTACAATCTGTCATGGTGGATGTATATGCAGGCGGCAAGACTCCACTGAGTCTGGCAATGTGATATTTTTTCACTAATGATTGACATGTATCTTCCTGATCTCTTTCTACAATGTACAATATAGCCTGTGCAGTCAAACAGGAATAGCGCGCCTTTCAAGGATGTGGAAAATTGTGTTCTGAAATAGGCCAACTATCACATATAACCCTCACAAGTTCACAAGTTCCCTCCTCTGACCTTGATCTAAAATGAGATGTCCAGTCATGAAGCATTCTTCGTCGGCATTTTGTTAGCAAAATATGATAATGATGATGATGATGATGATGGAAATCCAAATCCTTGTAAGTTGAAGAGGTGAGCCAGTTCCTTAAAAGAGGTAGACGCCCCACGTATCCCAATTAGCTTCCTAATTAAGCTACCCATCAATTCCCATGATATAGGTATTGGGAATTATCATTCTTTCATGCGTTTTACCCATGTGGGTGTGGTTTTGCATGGCTCTGTGGCAGTCACACCTGCATGTGATTGCAGCACTCAGAAATCACAGAACCTCATACAGAGAAATAAAGCTGACAGAGTGTCAAGAATATGTAAACTAAAGTATTCTGTATAGTGTATACATATGGTGGAACATCAGAGTTGAAACATTAAAAATCTATTGTATTGTGGTGAACAGCTATAATTTAATTAATTGGTGTATTGTTCTTATTAACATTATTTACATCTATTTTACATCAATAAAATTAGCATTATATCCCCAAATTGATGTAGATTCTGCAGACCCTAGGGATAGGGATATGTTTTGAAGATTCGTCAAACTAGCCGATCTATAAGCTCAAAATGGCAGTAATTGGATGTATTGTGAGCTTTGTAGAAATGTGTAAAATGGCATTAAAGTGGTATAAATGTTCCATATTTTGCTTTGGACTGCCTGGAACATCCCCATGGACCCCTTGAGGTCTCCAGATTACATTTTATGCATCTTCCAGAGGGTGCTGTTTACCTGCTGCTGCTACAAGTGCTCCACAGTGTGCATATAGATTTTGTCCTTAATACCTACAAACAAATCACAGATAAAAAAAATTGAGGTGTCCCAAAATGTTCTTAAAACATCTTAAATGGGCCTAAGAACAAATGTCCTCTTAAAAACCTTTTAATAACACTTAACAGATGATGCC
This sequence comes from Benthosema pterotum, assembly GCA_039105355.1. Lineage (NCBI taxonomy): Eukaryota > Metazoa > Chordata > Actinopteri > Myctophiformes > Myctophidae > Benthosema > Benthosema pterotum. Next base: position 46,390,331 of record CM076965.1, read on the forward strand.
CAGTGTTTTCAATTCCATAGAGGTACTGTAGGCTACCTATCAGGGTTTGCATACCATCTGTTACTACAATCTGTCATGGTGGATGTACATGCAGATGGCAAGACTCCACTGAGTCTGACGACGTGACATTTTCACTAATGATTGACATGTATCTTCTTGATCTCTTTCTACTATATAGCCTGTGCAGTCAAATGGGAATACCGTGCCTTTAAAGGATGTGGGAAATTGTGTTCTGAAACAGGCCAACTGACCCATACCCTAACCTGATTCGCAGTTGTATTGAGTTCACAAGCTCCCTCCTCGGAGCTTGATCTGGGCAGAAATAATGAAATAATTGTCCTGTGGTGTTCCTTATGAGGGTTGGAAGGTGTCAATTAATTTGAAGAGTTTTGAAACATGTTCTCTTATTGTTGTAGTGTCTCTGAGCTGTTGTTCAGTGGACCCCGCAACATGACCCTGCAGACTGGACCAGCACAGGGACAGTTCATCCTGAGATGGATGCCATCACAGCAAGAGGATTTAGAACATCACCCTGTCTGCTTTGTCGCTCAGACCAACAACAAGTTAGTGTCCATTTAAAAGTCTGTCTGTCTGTCTTTCATTGTAGTTTCTGACCCTCGACTTGTTGCATTATCCATGTGGCACAAGGTCAGTTTTATTTTGGTATGTTTTTACACATGAGCATAAAATAATGATAAAAAATAATGCTATTTTTTAATTATGCATAGCAGAATGAGCAGCATCATTTAATTGTTCTCCCTGTTTATTGTTACTGCCATTGGGAGCTATTAAAGTGTTCTATTCTTCTACCTATATTTTTGGTAAGTAAGTTTTTTGTGTAACTTTGTTCTAATACCCTACACTGCCTTATAGGTATCAGTCGGATCTTCGCTGTGTCATTGTCAGTCTCTCAAATGGTGGGTGAAACTGTTGATTACTATACCTACCTACATTCCATCAGTGATTATCTATTTTGAGGAGTTAAGTTTGTCATTTGTTATCTGCACCTGTAGCGCCAACAACCAAAAGCCCTGCAACTACAACACAAAGAACTGCAACCACCCAACACAGCACTACGACAACTGCACCATCTACTATTCCAACTGCTACTACAACTACTACTACTACTACTGCGACTACCCCAGAGTCACATAAGTGTAATGAAATTATGATTTTCCTTTTTGTCCTCTCTGTGGTGCTATAGGGATTGATTAATTACAAACTGGATAACAATTGATACCCAGTAGTGGGTATGCACTTGCATAAAGCGAGTGGCAAATTGAGTGGCAAAGTGAGTTTAATGTTATTTAACATTATTTGAAGCAATCTGACAGGACCTTTCTGTTTGGATGTATGAGGCTGCCACTCAGCAAGTGCTCCCAAATAACCTCTGGGAATTATCATGATCTAATGCATAGGCCTACAGTAGCCTCTATAGACCTGCGCAGTGACGTCACCAGCCCTGTTCCACTAGTGGATTCCTCATTCATTTTCCTCATAGACTTTTCGAAAATGGTTAATAAAAACACGATTGCGTCGCGGCCAAAGCCAACTCGGGTTGTGACAAATCATGACAACAAACACAATATCGTTATATCAGGACTTTTTGTTTCGTTTTTCATTTTAGAAATGATTTGATTTTCCCAAAAGTTTGTGTGTGTCATCATGATTCGTCACGACTCGAGTTGGCTTTGTCCGCGGCGTAATCGTCTTTATATAAATTATTTTCGAAAAGTCTATGAGAAAAATGAATGGGGAATCCATTTCTGGAACAGGGGCGGTGACGTCACTGCGCAGGTCTATAAGGTTTGGGCTTATTCAGCATGTTATTGAGCATACACTTTTAAAGTGTCATTAACAAGTTTACATTTTCTTCAATGTTATTTTCCAAAAGTAAAAATGTCACTTAAACCGATGTAACTAGTGTAGTGTAATCTATATTAATAACCTGTGTAGTGTAATCTATATTAATAACCTGTAGTCAGATAGTACAGTAGTTACTGCAGGGTTACACTAACATCATCACCATCTGTAAAACTCTCATTTCAGTGAATGCCAATGTCATTTGTAATGACACCGCCATGACAGTAGAGATGGACAAATCCTCATTCGATGCACTTGCAGGACATCTGAGACTCAATGACCCAAGCGACATAGCCTGTAGTCTGGGAAGACATCAAAACAGCACTCATATCATCGCATTTGTCCCCCTCAGTGGCTGCGGTACTCAGATTGAGGTAATGTGAATTCCTGCTTTTCCTCTTTGTGACAAATGGCAACATTTTTCCTCAAGATTATGCCGAAAGCATCTGATTTAAACATCTGTTTAAAATCTAGCAGCTCCGTTTATATGGGCATGGTCTACTCTAGATAGTAATCCGGTGCTTGTATCTTCTTTTGTCAACAGTTCACTACTACAATAGTCACTATATTAATATTCAAGACTTTCGACTATTAAACACATCTTCTGCATGCAGGAGGATGATGAGAACCTCATCTTCAGCAACGCGATCACCACCGTTGACGACGTCAGTGACGTCATCACCCGCAAGCACCTGCTGGAGGTGGACATCTCCTGCCAGTACCCCAAGACAGGCAACGTGACCCTGAGTTACACCGTACACAGAAACAACGTCACAGTCAGGGAGAAGGGCTTCGGCACCTTCACCTACCAGTTTGAGTTCTTCCACAGCCGGCGTTTCACCTCAATGATCGACCCCCGCTCCTATCCGCTGGAGTACGACGTCGGGGACAAGATTTACATGGAGATTGAGGCCTCATCTTCAGTCAACAACACTGAGCTGTTCGTGGAGTCCTGCAGAGCCGCGCCCTACGATAACCCCAGCTACCGACCAAGCTACTCCATCATAGAGCATGGGTGAGTGCAGTTGCAATGTTACTGTATACAGAGGACCTTTGGCATTGGAAGGTATAGGAAACCCTGATGTACGTTTAATACGACGGTATTCGTGATGATATTTGAGCTTCCATGTGAGTAAGTCACAGTTTAAACCAGGAGGAATACCAGTAACAGAATTTATTATTTCTTCTTCTTATTATTATATATTTATTATTTAAATATAAGTATTTTAAGACTGCTCTATTAACACTTCTGGCTGAAAAGACTTTGCTTACAAGGGAATTCAAATGCGTTTGTGTATCCTAAACTACATACAAAAACTTATTTAATTTGGCTCATAAACTAATATCAATAATAATTGTTTTTGGTTTCAACCAGATGTGCCATGGACCACACTGTTGAAGTTCTTTCACCACGCCATGAGAAACATTTCCAATTCTCAATGGAGGCCTTCAAATTCATAGGATTGCACGATCAGGTGATAAACAGGGAAATATTTTGCTACAGCAAAGGTACCGGACATTACAGCCAACAAGAAGTGTTTGCTGTGGTATCAGTCGCTGATGGACTAAATGATTGCATCAGGAAACCTTTATTTCCACACAGATTTAAAACTGGTTTTGTTTATCACTGCATGTTTCAGGTGTACATCAGCTGTTCAGTCCTCCTGTGTGTAACGGGGAACCCCAGCACCAGATGCTCTGAGGGATGCGTCAACGCCACTCAGTCTGGACTAAACTATCGGCAGAGGAGAGAGGCTCTCGTTCAAACGGCAAGGCACTACGTTTCCCAGGGTCCCCTGCGTCTGAGAAGGTCCACTGAGATCACAGGAGGTAACTCTGAAACCTTTCTCTGGATAGTGTAAAAATGTAGGCTACCTGGTTCGCCGGAGTATATGCCCGTATATCTTACTTACCCTTTAAGTATTTTTCCCCATGTAACTAGTTTTATTTTTATGGAATTCTTCAGAAAAAATGTAGAATGTCTTTTTTTTTTGTTTTGTTTTTTTTGTTTTTTTGTTTTTTTACTTCTAAACACTTTATATTTTGGGGGAGAGTTTTGAAATAAAGTATTTTGAAATAAAATAAAATGTAAGAACCCAAAAGAAATAAAGCAGTATTTACTCACAACCCATACAAATTGATCTGCGACCCACTTATGGCTACCAACCCACTGTTGTTGTTGTTGTTCCTCAGCTACCAGCCTGAACATGAACCTGGTCTTCATGGCTGGATGTCTTCTCACAGCTGTCGCCATGATCTGTGCAGTGGCCATTTACAAAGTCCAGAAGACAGCAAGGGTGAAATATGAACCCCTGCCGTCTACTGAAGATTAAGCCAGCATATGTGTGTGGCATCTAACATGGATACTATACATGTATTATGTTGTGAGAATGCTGGACAACCAACTGGGACACCATAGTTTTCTGATTACCGAGTTTCTGGTTTATTCACTGTTTGGGAGTTTGATGAAGATTGATCACAGTTGGTTTTAAAGTATGATATATTATTAATATATTAACTGGTGACAATGGTGTTTCTTCTGATATGTACCAGAATATTAATCACATAGATTCACATAACCAATGTACTCATATACTGACAAGGTAATATATACAGCTGTACAAAAATTAAATGACTATCATACAATTATCATTCTAAGTGAAAATTTACTTCGTTTTTGTATTCTGACTGTGTGAAAGTTGAATCTCACACACACGCACACACACACACACACACACACACACACACACACACATACACGCACACGCACACGCACACGCACACACACACACACACACACACACACACACACACACACACACACACACACACACACACACGGTCATAGTACGAGCATGTGAACCACCTGGTCTCACCTGACTCATGTTTGGCCAATAAACAATCAAATCACTATACAATCTATTGGAAGCCGGTGTAGGAATGTCAAAGTGTGACGGATGTTGTGGTCTTGGCATTTGGCACTATTTACGTCAGAAACCTTTGACACAGAGAAGCAGGAAGGGATGCCCTTTGCCAGTACTACCTGTAACATGAGTAATCTTGATTTAAAACTACTCTAGAGTGGCACTGCCACGGAAACACGGATCATAGAGCTTAGTGCAGATCTGGTGCCATTTCACTCAGAGACAATAAACATGGATAGATAGCAGAAGTGTGGCAAAGTTTATTGCATGGAATTGAACAGCCTAATAAACTGAATGAAGGTTAAATACGGTTATACTTGTATAATGGCTAACCCAATGTTAACTTTAGGAACACATGACACTTCCATATAGTCACTGAACACTCAGAAGGTTTGCTCTAGGAAAGCTGTTTCTAAAATGAATGAGAATACGCCAATAGACAGTATACTGATTGAAACGTTGAAAGTAGACATATTGTCAATGGCCGTGTTTACATGCAGAACAAAATGTCAGAATAAAGTAATCCGGAAGTATGTTTTGTCAGAATCAGGTCCCACATTTCGTTCAGAACCACTGTGCAGTAGGTTATATTTCAAGATTGCAAAAGAAAATGTTGTAGTAGCAGAAGTCGTTTATTTCAGATGATCAACGCAAATCAATCATATTTATTTATCTCGTTTTGGGTGAAGTGTGAAGTCATGGTTTTAAAATTACGTAACAGAGCTAAGCACTTATAAGGTCAACTCTGCTATTTACTACTCCTGCATGTCCCTCCCCTTGGGTTGTCCATTAATCTGGAGTAGTGTTTATAGAAGGTGCAGCCCTACCTGAGACACAGTTATCACTTTGTCAGATAAACGGCAACAACAAAAAAAGGCCATGAGTCTGATTGACCTCCTTCTCCAGTCCTATCTCTCGGTCACATTACTGGGAGCCGTTCTCTTCCTGTTGCTGCTCTACACATTCTCCAACAGCAGCCATCAGACACAGGGAAAGGAGCCGCCGGGGCCCAAGCCGCTGCCGCTGCTGGGTAACTTACTGCAGCTAGACCTGAAGAAGCCCTACCACACACTATGGGAGGTAAGGCTCAGCTCAGCACATTATCTCTATGGCAGGGGTTTTCAACCTTTTTGATACCAGGGACCACCATTTATTCAGCATTTGAGCCACGGACCACCATTTGATGACATTTTAGCCCCAAAGAGCTAAAACTAATTAAAGAATTCTTTTGGTTTTGTCCACAATTCCCGGCTGTATTTTTGCCAACAAAACAGTGTAAACTTCTTAATTAAGTGGTGGTAATTCAGATGATGAATATTTTAACTCTTGAGAGTGTGAAAATGAAACCAAATGGCCCCGCAAGGGTCCATTTTGGGGCGGTCCGCATCAGGAGTCAAACCTGCAGACACTACCACTACCAGTGGATGGGGCCCAGGCCAGTTCTCATAGCACCTTTATTTTGGTGCTGTAAATGTATTTGATGTCAATTATACATGAAAAGAAATGGAAAAAAAATGGCTACTAAACTAAGCTATTTTATTCCCTGTAATTTGGCCTGTATTTATTCTAATGTTGTCCTACATGGAATTAATAAAGTGAGACAGAGCCTTGACAGAAAGTCTACAGATATTCTATTCATGCTAAATAAAACATATTTGGAGTAAGATGACTTTAGCTGCTCCTACATTCACCAGGCATGACATTCTTGTGTAAATACACAAAGATTCACCTTTTTTTTAAGCATAACGTCAATACTGTGTGTCTCTGGTCTCAGCTTTCCAAGACCTATGGATCGGTGTTCACGGTCTATTTTGGAACCCAGAAGGTGGTGGTTCTGGCAGGATACAAGACCGTCAAAGAGGCTCTGGTGGGTAATGCAGAGGTGTTTGGAGACAGATACATGATGCCAATAGTAAAAGACTTCCAGAAGGCTGAACATGCAGACGGACACGGTGAGGAAGGACAAATAATACTTTTGATTTCTTTTAGTTTAGCCAATAAAGTACATATGTATACTTGTTGACCCGGCTCCTCCAGGGCGCTATCAAACTGTCATCAAAAATAGTTAAATCTGCAAGCTCACAACATGTTTTGTTGAGATGTGAGGTTGAATTGTGAGATTGTAGATGCTATAGGCGTTCATGTGGTTAAAGGGCCACCTCACCCCTTAAGTCATGACAGTTTTCCTTCCTTCCTGAAGTAAATGTCACAGACACTTTAAAATACTGAAATATCACTTTCTTTTCTCCAAAATAAGATCTACTTGCAAAAGGTAGGAAGTGGCCCGTAGCTGTGACATTTTTCCATTCTGCACATGTAGAGGGCATCAGTGCATAATGAGTTATGAAAATGCAAACACAAAAATAAATCCTTTGTTAAAATACCGTAGGAATCTTATTTGCAAATGGCAACTCATGGAAGGAGATGAGACGTTTCGCCCTGACTAACCTCAGAGACTTTGGGATGGGGAAGAAGGCGAGCGAAGAGAAGATCATAGAGGAAAGCTGCAGCCTTATTGAAGTGTTCGAAAAACAAAAAGGTTCGTTATGTGTAAACGATGCACGGTTTTAAACATCTCGCAGCAATAAAAACATGCAGGACAACAAATGTAATTTGTTTCTTTTTTTTTCTTTATTGCAGGTAAACCCTTTGACACGGCACAACCTGTGAACTATGCCGTCTCCAATATCATATGCAACATAGTCTATGGCAGTAGGTTTGAGTACAATGACCCGCAGTTTACAACCATGGTGGATCGAGCAAATGAAAACATCAGGCTTATCGGTTCTCCGTCAATACAGGTAGGACACTACTGTGTCTCTTTTGGTAGAAACATCCAACCTGTATGTCCTAAAGCATGACTTTTTGGGAAGTGTAAAAAATATATATATATTATAAATATAAAATATTTACAGCCAAACTTAGAATATATACAAAATATACAATAAACTCCCAAAATAAACCTAATTTAACAAGACCAAAACTATAACCAACTAAGAAAACACAAATCAAATAGAACACAAACTTATCACAAATCAAGCATTGTCCTTCTGAAGAGACTGAGTCTCTTCTAACTGTCCCAAAGACAGGATGGTCACAGGTTGGGGTGAGAGGACAGGGGAACCAATATTCCCCACTGCCCTGAAGCTGACAGTCCTGTGATCAAAGCTGTTTGTGACTGACCTTTATAGTTGAGTGGGTGTGGCCACCATCCAATCCACTGCAGGTGTCTTAAGGTGAAGCTCATCAGGGCCAGCCAATCTGGTGGGAGAAGCAATTCCCCACAGCAGCAGGCACTCCTATAATCATGATGGCACAGGTCTCCTCCACTGCACCTCAGAACACAGGAAACTACAAATAATAACAAATACAAACAAAAAGTACAATATAACCTCTAATTTATATAACTACAAACATACTAATTATAGCTGGCCACAACATGTATGCCTAGTTATTATTTTATCACAAGCATTACCCTTTATTTGTTGAACATAGTCCGCAGAGTGTCTTTATCCATGTACAACCTATCTTTATATAATTGATCACCATCACTATAAAGCTCATTATAATGCTACCATTTCTATCTATACTTGTCATTAACAACTAACATTGTCGATACTCTGTATCAGCATTGTTGTAGAGTCAAATACAAATTAAAATGAAAAAATGAAATCTGCACCACCTAAAAAAAGAAAATAACATAGGTTTCACAACCGTCCTCTGAGAGTCTGAGACACAGACAGACTAGATCTAGATCTTTTGTTTTGTTTTATATGGAGATAAAAATGTCAAAAATAGCATGATCGGTTATTTTTGACAGGAAACTTCTACAAAATAAAAGAATAATCATACAATTTTAAATATGGAAATACGAGCTATACTGATTCTGCCTGACAGAATCAATATAGCTTGTATAATGTCGGCCGCAGTATAACAGGATATAAATGGAATTTTGAATGTAACCGTAACCACATTTTATTTTGCTGTTTTAAACAGATATACAACATCTTCCCAGCGGTGGGCAAATGGCTCTACAACAGGAAGCTGACCCTAATGAACGCTGTTGCCAACAGGAACCAGATCAAAGAAATCATCTGCCGTTTACAGGAGAGCCTGAACCCACAGATGGCCAGAGGCTTTGTGGACTCCTTTCTGGTCCGCAAGCAGAATCTGGAGGTATGGAAGTAATGAAACCATCAGTGGTTGAAGAAGTATAGTCACATTTATAGATCCTATCAGTACTGCAGGTCAAACCAGGGCCGGATTTAGGCATGGGTATGGGGGAGCAATGCCCTCCTAAATGCCCTGACTGCCCCACCAAACATGATGGCATGTAAACAACCCAAATTTCCCAATGATATTTCAAATTAAAGTGTTTATATTTAAAATGATATAAAACTCTACTAGTGCTACTAACTAACTACAATTGTGCCACCACTAAACCAACAACATTTCAGACCTTTAGCTTTATGCATGCTGTGTGTCTGTTGCAACTTCAACAACAACTGATATTATTATTGATGCTTACTTGCCTAAAATTCCTGCACAAAATCTAAATAATGTGAAGAATTTAACTGAAAATGGTATGGGGGGCGGCTTCATTGCCTGTGGCGTGAAGAGACACAGGAGATGAAGCCGCCCCCATGCCATTTTCTCCCGCCCCCCCAATCGGGAATGTTTTATCCGGGCCTGTATCAAAGTGTTCTTGAGTAAAAGTATAAAAGTATTAGCATTAAAATGTACTTAAAGTTTGGTAAGTACAGTACCAAATGTAAAAGTATTCAATATGCTGAATGACCCATTTTACATGATCGAATACTACATCAGGACCACATAACTTTGCGTTTCACATAGATTCACTGCTATTATAAAATACTGCTTTTTAACTGAAATTGAAAGAATGACACAAATGCTTTTCCTCATTAAAACTGAGGCGTATAACATGCTGTTTTGTTTGTGTAGGAATCTGGGAATATGAATACTCATTTCCACAAAGAAAACCTTGAGACAACTGTTGCAAATCTGTTTAATGCTGGTACTGACACTACAGCCACCACACTGCGGTGGGGGATGTTGATCATGGCCAAGTACCCTAAGATACAAGGTAAGGACCAGCAAAACAAACTGCACAAACGCTTTAACATCTGGTCCGCAGTTTGCACTCACATCCTCCAGGCTTAAATGAACTCTGATACATAATGTAACCAAAGGGTCCATTTGTTTTTTATGGGGGCACCTGAAAAGTATTGTAAATGAGGGACTGCCCCACGTAAAGGGGAACATCTGGTCACCCTAGGTCCAAGTGACTAGATTCAAGCCTAAGGTTTGATTCATGACTTTCTTTTTTCCAAGTCGTGCTGAAAGCACAGACGATTAGATCTTTAGCGCCCTCTACAGTCTACTACAGGCATGAATATATGAACGACACAGCATTCACTATACTATACTGTATATCACACATTAAAATAACAGTAGTCAGTATATCACACAGACAACCCAAAGAGCCATAAGAAAGAAGGGAAGAGACGTACAGCAAAAGTGAATGGGATTCGAACATGCAACCCGCTGCCAGGCCAGAGCCTCTATGTGGTCTGTGCCCAGATCATTAGACAAGTGGGCGCCACTTGATCCAAATACATTAACATGTGTAAGGCATAGCCTATACTACTAGATAATAAACAACAGAAGCAGACTTTGACCTTGCTCATGTTTCATTTCCTAGAAAAGGTCCAGGAGGAGCTGGACAGAGTTATTGGAAGTCGCCAGGTGCTGGTAGAAGACAGGAAGAACCTGTCCTACACCGACGCTGTCATCCACGAGATACAGAGAGTGGCCAACATCGTCCCCATGTCCCTCCCTCACATCACCAGTCAGGATATCACCTTCCAGGGTTACTTCCTTAAGAAGGTCAGAGTCAGGCTGAACGAATCATACGATTTTTGTTCAGCAATGCTATTTATGTAAACTAAACTTTTTTCAGACTAGGGCCCACTATGTATTCAGCATTTGAGCCACGGACCAAGATTGGATGACATTTTAGCCCCACAGAACCAAAACTAAAGATTTCAGCTATTTCAGAAAAAAAAAAAACCATACAGATCAAAATTACCATTAACCCATTTAATCCCATTCTGTACAGAATCCCATTCTGTAGTTGTGACACAACTACAGAATCCCATTCTGTAGTTGTGTAGACGTGGGCTAATTCAAATGATGCATATCTTAACTCGAGTGTATATGGGTCCATTTGGTTTCATTTTACACTCTCAAAGAGTTACATCTGGTTAAGCAACTTTCCACCATTTATCCTGGGGACCACCTGGAATCCTCTCAGGGACCACTGTTGAGCTAAACAACCACCTCAATAACAACAAATACGATAGGACGGTCATTAAGGTGTTGTGAGGCTTTTGAGGGGGAGTTCTTATTATACCCCAAAATGTATATGTTTTGATGCACAATACTGGATAAAGTATGAAGAAGTGGAAAACATTGTAGATTTTGACAGCCACTATTCTCTACAGGGGACAACTGTGTATCCCCTCTTGACGTCTGTCCTTTGGGATGAAAATGAATGGGAGACGCCGCACACGTTTAACCCTGCCCACTTTCTGGATAAGGATGGCAAATTTGTCAAGAAAGATGCCTTCATGCCTTTCTCTGCAGGTAAGCCAGCCATTTTACTTCCAGGCCCCTATCCTATACTTCCTTCACAGGTGTTACCGATTAGATTAATGAAATCTATGTTTAGATTAGTGTGCAGTTTGACGCTCTTTATCTTTTTTTTTTTCACTTCATTATTCAGTTTGAAAGTCCTCTCAATAACAGCAGTTTATGGGTTGGGCGTTGTCAAAGCAGCAGTCTTCGGTGATTGGTTTATACCAACCAATCATAAAAATATTGAGAAAGCAGATTACGTTGTTGTCATTTATGTGGCTATTGGGGGGTGATGTTCATAAATCCTGAGGCTTCTTTAAAGAAACTATTTATCATAGGTTGGTTTAATAGCCCGGATCTGCCATGTTTGTTGTTTGATACTGGTGGCCGTCAGCATCACCAGACTAATTTTTTTTAAAGGTGGTGATTATTATTAATAAGCACTTTAAGCTGCTTCATTTTCAGAACGGCACTCCTTACCGGAAGTATGGCTGCTATGACGCAATCGCAGTAGCTGTCAAAATCATTAAGCTAACAGCCATCTGCAACGGCGATGGGTTACCATGGTGACACGTCTATGCAGTGTGTGTCAAACAGGCGTTGTGGACACTAAGTTAAAGTGTAGGTTCTGTCGTAGTAGGAGCGGCTGCTATGGCAAGCAGGTTTATCTATCGAGCACAGATCGAGTTCCTGTTGCTGTAGTAGAGGCATTGCCATCATATCATATGGCATAAGTCCCTAATATCATCGGTAGCACCCATGAAGGAAGTAGGGAAATGGTATGTGTGCATAATAGAGCGTAAATTGTTAAAGCCACATGGATGATCCCATGCTGATGCTTGCCTTCTCCTACCAGGTCGTAGGGTGTGTGTCGGGGAGAGTTTGGCCAGGATGGAGCTCTTCCTCTTCTTCACCTCTCTGCTACAGCACTTCCGCTTTACTCCCCCACCTGGGGTTACAGAGGACCAGCTGGATCTGACGCCCGTTGTAGGGTTGACCCTCAGCCCGACAACCCATCAGCTGTGTGCCGTCAGTCGCCGATAAGGAGAACGAGTGTCCAGAAGCTGTTTATAGACACGTATAGAGACGTTCAGAAGCAGGTCACATGGCTGCAGCAAACATATTTCCTGTAGACGCCGGAGACAAACATATCAGGGTGCAACAGCCTACCTCTGTGAACACAATCATACTTTAAATGGTGATGTGAAGTACAGCAGCCATGCATCCATACAACAGTATAAATGGTATTGGGTAAGACTGACATTATGTATCTCTCAGGACCTTTCACCTCTTCTTCTCAATCATTGCCCTATGGCTCTGGTCTCAGGCACTCCAAAGTATTTTTCTGACATGTGTGTTTTTCTCCAAAGTTGTTTTTTAACCTGTATGCAGCTATGCATTTATTTTTTTTATTTTTTAATATATTATAAAACAGAAATACAAAATATAAAACTGATATCAATTATTTAAGTGATCCCTTTTTCATAAATAAATGAGAAATATCACATGCAATGATTAACAATTAATGAAATTTGTAGGCTTCATTCAGTGTTCACAGTGTGAAGTGTTTATTACAAAATAATAAATAACTACAAAATATGGATTACTGCTTTCATCAGCTCCCTGGAAGAGGCAACCATTTAAGCACCACATACGTTACTCAACATACAATTCCTATCCTATTACAACCCCTATAATAACCGCAAATAGGTATGTCAGGGTTAAAGTGATGAATTTAAATAATCACAATGACCTTGCTCCTCCTCAAAGAATTTCTATAGCCCTCTATAGCTCTGAACGTTGAATGAGTCCAACCTCAATGTTGGGAGTAGATGATTAGCTGCTAGCTGGTTATACCTTGGTAATGAATGATGTTAGTTTGCTCACGCTGCACAGACAAAGACTTATTGCTGTGTGATGGAGCCCAGTTAAAAGTAAATACCCGTAGCTAACCTCTGACCTTGTTCGTGCTCAGTTCGTGCTCATTTTATGGGGGTCTGTCAGATTCAATAGTTGATCACAACACATCATGTTGCAACACATTCTGAGCTTGAATTTGTTATTTCATGGGTGTAACCAATACTGAACCAACACTAGAAACTAGTGCTCCAAGCAGAGCACAGGTCTCCACCACGCCAGGCAAGGTTATTGTGGCCTCCTGGCAGTGCTATAATATGCCAAAGTGAAAAGAGTGGGATATATTTTCTCATAAATTGCATGCTGCATTCATGATTTGAAGACAACGTTAGCAAATTAGCATGGGATATGGCACATGACTACAGAGATACTGTATCTGCGATTTTGCAGGATTTTTGTAAAGAATCTGGGGGGAAATACATAAAAATGTTGTTTCATAAATGTTGGCCTCCTGGTGCTGCTATACGTAAGTCAGATGTGAAAACTACAGGTCAGAGATTTTTTCTTGGCCTCTGTGCATGCAAAGTGCAGTTATAGGTAGTAGGTACACTTTGTAGTTGTGCAGTTTGGCATCGACCAGGCCAGCGGTGCCAAAGATTATTATTATGACAGACGGACACATGGACGGATGTATTGCAAAACCCATTGCAAACCTAATGCAAATCCCACTCCGCTCCGGTCAACTAAATTATAGGGTTTCAATGAATCAACCCTATTTACTTAGTTGTGCAGCAATCTGCAAATATGCCCAAATACAGAAGCCAGCTCATGTGGTTGAAGCTGTGGCAAGGGGACACTAGTGTTAGACAGCACGTTTTGCACATGCTGTTCCTGTTGGCCACACTAGGTGGCAGCAACGATGACTAGCATTAGTGCCAGGGGCAAAAGACCATTGCCTTCCCCAGGTCTGAGAAACACCAAAAACACCAGAGATTTTATTCTTGATTATTTCTAATTGACTGTTGAATTCTGATCAAACATTTAAATTTTATATCAGTAAAACCATTGGATGCCACAGACGCATCAAGTGTTTGAAAGACCAATGGAGATACTCCATGGTCATTCCAGATAGCAACGTTACTTGTGACAGTAATTTCATTCGGTTTTCAGGTCAGTGTGGCACAGAAAATTCTCAGCAGCAGTATTGTTGACAGTTATTGCCAATTTCAGTAAAATGTCAAGTCTAAGATCTGAAAGCTTTATAACAAAAGACCAGTTTTCAATAGCTCTATATAATTGGTCCTCACTAATGCCCAGTGAAAGTTAGCATGCTCAAGTACAAGCCATTGTTCTCACATTCACTTAAACAGTAATTAAATGAAATCTTGGTAGAAATGACCCAATCTGCACTGTGGCCACAGCCCTCCTCTTGAGACACAGAGCTAATAGACAGGTTGTACCATATTTTAATTACCATTAGGGAGGATGAAGATCGTTTGAAAATGGGTCAAGTGGAAATGTAGTTGTATTCCTGTATTGAGTTAATTGTGTTTTAATCCTATCAGTTCTTATGACATATCTAACAAAATACAGTTAATGGGAACCCCAGTGACAAACAGTACAGCAAACATACTTGAAGTTCTCAATTATAATTCTGTGTTATATACCATTGTGAACATTGTGTGATAAATAGAAAACAAACAAACAAATAAAAAAAGTAATAATAAAAAGGTATATTCTGAACATTACAGATTGACTCCCATCATGTCATTTTCCCTCATCCTCAAGTTCCTTATATTGCCTCTTGTGTTGTATAAAAAACATGCTACTTTTAAAACAAATTTTATGCAACGTTTCAAAAACAAACAAAACAACATTTCTTCTCAATCACACCAAAAATATACAAATTTAAAAAATAACTATAAAATCACAGCTAAGCCCTTTTGTCCTCCCTTAAAGGGGAATTCCACCCATTTTCAACATTTTTCAGGTCCTAAAAGAAGAAAAAACATGATTTTTTTTCAGACCTCCATTTCTAGGAAGCACAGAATGGGGGGACTACACAATATCTCTAAGGTATATTAATGACATAGTAAAAGGTTGAAAATGGGGGGGAAATCCCATTTAAACAGCTCTCAGGTCAGATGCAATTTGCGCTAGGTCGAAGGTCATTCCACTTTAATAATGTTGAGCTGGTGGTCCTGTGGAGAGTGGTTAGAGTTCAGCCCTGGCGGCTGGGTCGACACATTACAGTCCTGGTGGCCACCGGAGTAATCCGGCGTTTTGTTCTCCGAGGCCACAAACGGTTGAGAGTGCGCCTGGCCGTATGTGGAGGCATAGGACTGCGTGTAAGACGGCATGAGCGCTTGGCCGTGCTGCTGCTGCTGTGCGTACGCCGCCGCGTAAGGCTGCGTTTGCGTAGGTGCGTGAGAGAGCGGCGGGAGGCTCACGGGGTTGTTGTTATTACAAGACGGGAACGCGTTCATGCCGGCAGCTTTGAAGCTCCCCACCGTTTCCAGGCTGTCTATGGGATTGTAGCTCGGCGGAGCTTGACTGCACGGCGTGTACGACGTGCCTTGGCTGTAGTTGTAAGTGTCTTGAGCGAGGGAGGTGGACATGGAGGGGTTTGACAGGGAGGGAAGCGACGGAGGCGATGGAGTCGTGTTGTGCTTCTGTCCGTGGCAACAAGGACCCAGTTTGGACGCCAGGCTCTGCAGGGTGCTGAGGATCTGCTTCTGAACCTGCGTCTGCTGCGCCTGCTCTCGTTCGACGCGGCACTGCTGCTCCACCAAGACCTTCAGCGCCAAGCCCAGGCTGCGCACCTCCGAGCCCAGGGCCTGGATCTGATCTTGGAGTCCCTGTGCGACGGCGGCTCTGCCTCCGGTCTCCTGCACTGCAGCCTGCTGAGGGCTGGGGTTCCCGTCTCTCCGGGTAGGGGGGCACTGACCTCCGGAAGGCGCCTGGAGGCGAATCAGGAGAGGACTCCCGGGACCCTGGGAGGTCTGAGGCGACGATGTCCGGTTCGGAAGCCGAATGCCGATCCGGGGAGCCGGAAGAGGCGATCGAACGGTCGGACCTGGCCTCTGTGTGAGGAAACGTCTAGGGCCGCCAGACGCTCCTGGCTGTTCTTCTATAGTTGTCTGTACAAAAGAGAATAGGAAGTAATAAACTGGTGCAACAGTATGAATAACAAAAACATACGTATGTTACACATTTAAATGTTTATGCTGCTTTAAGTTTAGCCTTTTTCTCACCTTTTCAGTAGTGAGATCGTAGGTTTCGGGCTGTCGTGGAATTGCACTTCTCAAATCAGCTCCTGGGATATTGGACTGATCTCGCCTCAGCAAAGAAGCCACTTGTTGGAATGACTGCCGAAAAACAACATCTTCATTTTTTTAAACGCAAAACTCTTGAAATCTTCTTACTTGTATTTTTTGAGAAAACAGGCTATGAAAACCAACGTTGTTTAATCATCAGTGACTATAGCGTGTACCGTGCCGTCTACAGTAAATATTTTGTTTGGTATATCATAGACACACACACATGCACACACACGCGCATACTTTAAAGGCTGAAACGATAAGAAACATATTTTTTCCTCCACACTTACAAACAGAGAACAATGCCATAGGGAGGCTTATGGCATAATATTGAAACTTTTGCCCATTTTAATTACAGATAATTCCAGCCTATAAAACTCTATATTTTCTGTGTTTCTTTAAAACAGTTTACTCTCTTGACTGACAACTGTGATTCTTGGTGCAGATGAAAATCGACGCTAAAACACAATTGATTCAAGCTGATTTTGATCGTTCCATAAATGCCTCATTTTGGTGCATATAGCCATGCAACATGAAGGGCATTACGTGCATTCCTAGTAGACAGCCATACCTTTGACCTATGTGACAGGGCTTTATCCAATAGCCTCTTGCGGGCAGCCAAGATAGGATTTGTAGCTGGAGATGGTGTCACCCTTCTCCTCATGAAGGCTGCCGATGCCGTCGCTGTCGCCGACCCGGGTCCTCCCGCCCCGACCGCAGTGGACTGAAGAGCCCTCTGTTGACTGCCCCGAGCTAGAGAGGTGACGCTAACAATCTGAATGTCATTCTCATCCTTATTGGCCTCGGTTTGCCTGCTAGCACCGCTACTCTCCCCCGACCCAGACGGCGTCGCGAGAGATTCCGGCACGGTGGCGGTCTGCTTGGTGAATTCCGCTGCAGCGGCGAGGCCAGCGTGGTGAGATGCCTCGCGCAGCAGGTTCTGAAGCTGAACGTTGCTCCAGCCCTCTCTCACGGCTCCCCCGGCTCTGGCAGTAGTCAGCGCCTGTGTCGGGGTTGTGGTGCTGCTGCCAGTCCCAGGCCCCTCGGGCGGCCTGACCCTACCAGGCAGTCTACCCTGAAACTCCCTGAGGAACAGGTAGATGGCTTGGGCCGACACTTTGATGTTTTCCAGCTCGAGAACGGCCTTGATCTTGCGGAAGCTTAGACCAGCCTTCCGCAGCTCCACAACCTTTCGCTTGGCAGCATCATCCAGCCGGCCCATGGTGCCTTAGACAACGCTGGACAGGGTGAACTTTCTTCTGAATATTTGTCCTACCGCCTCCTGTTAAGAAAGAACAGTTAGAGATAGTTAAATGTTCTCCATAATCGGAAGTACAGCATTTACGTGCTGTTGTTGTTTGTCTTACTATAGCAGACTGTTTTGAAAGTATCTAGAGCAAAAAAAACTATAATCAGCCATTTAATATCTCGCTATACCATAGGTTATTTAAAGGAATTTTGCATTTGATTTATTTCCAAAACAAGTGGTCCAGTTGTTATTTTATGAAAAGGATGCCTTATTGGATGTTCCCCCTACGGCTACGCCAACATAACCTTAGACTGGTGCATGGGGGGTGTTTCAAATTCAACTATTTCCAATGCTCCAAAATGCAATTATTTTGCTATATATTGTTTATGCGATATAATGGCCGCATAGCGAGTCATGACACTGTTACTATGCAGTAAAGTGTGATGCTAGGCAGGCATACTATTGACATGAAGTTATTGGCATTCTGATATTGTTCTGGGATGTAGAGACACCCAGAACATCTGCGTAATGATGTAAAAAAAAAAAAAAAAAAAATAGAAAATGATAGGATTTTCATGGAACTACCTTTGTTAAGATAGCCTTTTATTTTGCCAATGTGTTGAGTCACTTTCATCAGTCATGGATACATTTCAATGGTCCCATTTTGTTCAATTTGGTTACCATTTGGAGGGAACAAAATGAATAAAAGAATAAAACATGCGCAAATGGTCAAAGCCACTGTGACTTTTTTCTTTTCCTTTGTCAACTTAAAGGACTACAGCAGAAAACCCACACTTTTATGGTTTCATTATTTTGAGCTGCAAATATTGGCTACAAGTCAGTCAATCAGTAAGTCATAATTTATAGATGGCTGCTAACATAATTATGTAATTGTGGCTAAAAGAATCCCAGTGGAATATGGTTTATTTTTATTTGTGCCAGTAAGCAGTTCTCACAACAACCATCATCTATTCGTTAGTGGTGGACACATTTCCAGGTGAAATGATGACAGGAATATTTAAATTCAACAGGATTTTACTAGGATGCAAATCAGACGATCATCGGGAACTCCAGTATATCTGCCCATAACGAATTCAAGCTCATTTATTTAATATATCATGCGATATAAATCACAGTGAGATTTCAGTAGGAAAAATGACTTGAAAATAACCATAACAACCTTAATAATCTGTCAGACTCATACGATATATTGATAATTGATGATGACAATATTGATGTCAATTTGTCAGACCTTTATATAAGCATGTGTGGTCAAACAAACTCTACAAAGCATCACATCAGCAGCTAGACAGCGAGTTTGATCTCTTCTTTTACCTGCTGAATGGTTCCCAGTCTGTTAAGAGGAGGAGGAGGCGAATCAGTGCCGTTGGATCAACGTGTAAAGTAAATCATTCTGGACTGGACTGCACAGAATAACAACTTCTCCTATTGTGCATGGATCGTAGCAACGTTAGAGGCGTTTCTTTCCAGCACACATTTTTTTTTACAACACAAACAAACGGCTTGTCTACAGTACAGTCTTCTTCTTGGCTGGCATCCGAGCTACCAAAAAATTAATACAAATGGGTTGGTTGTTGTGCCTGAAGCCAGGCTCCGTCGTACAACGGTGTCGCGTACCCCCCCAAAAACAGCAGAGCTACAAGCTCACGACGCGTCGTCTCCTCGGCGACACGCGAGCTTGTAGATCTGATATTCTTGGCAAGCGATACCGCCGTGCGATAAAGTATAAAGATGCATTTTTTGTAGTCATTTTTGTTGCGCAAACCACGTTCACTTCATGGGCCAGTCCAATGGTGGCTCTTCTACGTAAACTTCTATTGGTAATGGGGACAACCCGGGAGTTATTGAATGCATTGTAGTCTATGGGCTCGCGCGAGGTACACGAACCACGTGACTTGCCTGTTTTCTGCCACCGCAATGTCGCAACTCTTCTACTAGATGGCTGTTTTTGTCGCTTAGCCTGAATCGTAATTTCCGCTCTCTGGAACTGGCGTCATCATTCAGCGACACCAAACACACGGATGGTTTGCTAGCAGCAGTCTTTGCATCGGGATCGAAAGAAAATGTGAGTATATATTTTAACATGGAATACATTCTAAAGTTGTGTTGACCAGAAAACGCAACGGCGCGTGTTTTCGTCGCCGAGTTGGCCTACATGGTGGTCACAATCGTTCAGAAGGAATAGTCGACGCAAGTCGTGTTGTTGTGTCGACGGAATCAATGGCGGCCAGAAGGAAGCCTGCTTGCTGCTCGCAACAACAGCTGTGATACAGATACACAATATGCAACTCTTGGGCAGTGGTTCCGAAACATTTCATCTCAAGGATCCCCAAAACGATACTCATTTGCCTGCCGAGGCCAGTGAGCCAAAAGAGAAGATCCCCAACCCGTTTCAATTTCAAGGACCCCGGTTTTACATAGCTCTGGTCCCTGAATCCACTTCATAGAGACAGTGGAGCTAATGGACCAGAGCTAAGTTTGACCTGAATCAGGCTATCCCTCCACAATCCATCCGCTCCACACGCTACCATTGAATGGCATTTTTGCACCTTATCGTACCCCAATGTGTAATATTTCACCCCCAACGTAAGTCATATTTCATTTTTCTCCTTGAATTACAGACAATTCGATTCAAATAGCATTATTGATCACGAGAAAACACCCGTTTACATTGGCTAAGCAAAAAGCACAATGCAACAATACAATCAAGGGGGGGAAAAGTACAAAATATCATTTAGCTACCGACCGCCTTCAACTCCCTCAAGGACCACCCCGGACCCCACTGCCCTAGAGAGGTGGAAGAACTTGCACCTTTAGTATAATGTTAATGGCAAACGTTCCATGCATTTCTGAATCACTTGAGTATTGATTGATTGATTTTGAATAATTAATTTACAGATTTCAGAAAAAACAGGTACAGTTCAATGCAAGGTCCAATAAGAGCGGTGTTTTAATTGGGGTCCTTCCTACTCAATGTTTTGATTGGAATGTATCATTTTATGCTGCTGCTTTTTTGTGTTGGTAATAATCTAGTTATGCTAGTAACAGTATTCATTACGATATTTACCCCAGATATATATGATAGTGGAGTGGAACTAAAAAGTCCAAAAATAAAAATTGGCATTGTGAATTAACGTACTGTGTTTTTTCTTTTTTTTCTTCTTTTTTAAATCTTTTTGTTACAATCCTTCCACTTTTAGGGCTCCATCACCAACGAAAAGAAAGGAAGAGGAAAAGTCAAAAGACAGAGGCAAGGAGAAGACGGCTACCAAGGAAGCAGCGGACAAGGACAGGGGAAGGGAGAAGGGAAGGAAGCGCCGCAGTGCTTCTAGTGGCAGCTCAAGCAGGTTTGGGTCCCTGCATGTCCATGTCATTCTTCATCACTGCATTGATGCGAAAGATGGTCCAGAAACCAACAAATTCTCATGTCAAAAGAATGTACCACCACTGACCACGATTTTTTGATGCTCGGTCCAGATCCAGCTCTTCCTCAAGCAGCAGCTCTGGATCCAGCTCCGGATCCAGTTCTTCCAGCTCCTCTGGCTCCAGCCGCTCCGGTTCTTCCAGCTCCCGCTCCTCGTCCTCCAGCTCTTCGGCATCTCCAAGTCCGAGTCGCAGACGCCACGACAACCGCAGACGCTCCCGTTCCACGTCAGTAACCGCCGCTGTATTTGCATTAGCACCGCATGTTGTGCTTGTAGATCTGCTATTCTGCTCAAATTTACAACTGCCTGGCACCACACACATGCAAAAAAGTAGTTGGCCTATATTTCAGTTGTGATAATTATTGCAATCTAAGATTTTGACTGTTTTCTTGAACAACACACAGGTCCAAAACACAGAAGAGAGGAGAGGATAAGGAGCGGAGGAAACGGAGCCCAAGCCCCAAACCGACGAAGGTTCACTTAGGAAAACTGACCAGAAATGTCACCAAGGTGAGCCCAGGAATGGTTCAGGCTTGCACAAATCACTGATACGTTTTACTTCCACTCTGTTCATTTACTCCAGCTTTTCTCCTCTCCTGCTTGGGGATCTTCTGTCTTGGTAGACCCTTTAAAACATTCTAACCATAGTTGAGGCCTTCGTTGCTCATCACATTTCTGTTTCTCTGCTTGCAACAACATTGCAATTATCAGGATGACAGTTAATCGTAAAGTAAAATGTTCTGACTATGACAATGGGAACATTTTTGTGTGTGCTTAACGGTTTGCCTGGGTTTTCAGGAACACATCCTGGAGATCTTCTCCACTTACGGGAAGATAAAAATGGTTGACATGCCAATGGACAGGGTACAGCCACAGCTGTCTAGAGGTTATGCCTACGTGGAGTTTGAAACTCCAGAAGAGACCCAGAAGGCCCTCAAATACATGGATGGAGGTAAAGGACACACATCCTTAATATTATTCTTGAATAAACAGTTTTATAACCAGAATTATAATTGGACATTGCCAAAGTGGCTAAAATGGCTCAACTCATTCCGGAACGATTCTTGCAGCTTGGCTATTTCCAGTATTTGTAAAGTTTCCCCCAAAAAATTGTTTTAATGTTATGTTTCTTCATTTTAATCAATGAAATCATTTCATTTGTGTAGCTGATGCATTGCTAATACCCATATTTTGAAGTTGAGGTAGCTGGATGTGTTCAACACTAGAAAAAACAAAAGTTGGTTCAGTTTGTAAGTGCTCGCTTCCGGAATCCAAAACCAAATTAAGTTTGGCGCGCAATAGACTATTATAGTGCTGAAGAACAATCCTCCCCACTCTAGGCTCTGAATGATTATTGTGATATTTTAGTTTTGGGCCAACGGAACAAATTTTGTCTGGTCTGGTGTTGTTAGCATGCAATGTGTTTTTTCTCTGCAGGAAAACTGCATTCTGTTTATTATGACTCTGATTTTCGTTCTTTTCCTCGTCTGCTACTTTTCAGGTCAGATTGACGGACAGGAAATCACCGCCTGTGCTATACTGACTCCGAGAATCCGTCCTCCAATTCGTAGACAGTCTCCCCTACGCCGAATGCCGCCACCTCCCCCTATGTGGCGTCGCACCCCACCCCGTATGAGGAGAAGGTACATGTTGCTACTTAACATGACATAGCCCACAAACATTCATAGTAATGAACCACATTGGAAACACACAAATTAAGAGTCTACCCACCACTGAATAAATAAAATTAAAGCCTCATCTTTTTACTTTAAGGTCGCGGTCGCCGCGGAGGCGCTCCCCTGTGAGACGTTCCCCTGTACGGCGCCGCTCCCGTTCCAGATCTGCAGGCCGCAGGCGACACCGCTCTCGTTCCAGCTCCAACTCCTCTCGATAGAGCCTGCAGCCGACCTTATGCCTAGTTTATATGCTACTATGTGCATTGTGAGCTTGTAAGTCTGCTGTTTTTAGACGTGACACCGCCATGCAACAAAGTATAAATTGGGCTCAACTGGGAGGACTCTCCCCACAATGTTTCTCTGATCTTTTGGAGGTATTTCAGACGTATTGTGGCAGAACATATATTTGATTGTTTATTTACTTTTGCTTTGTTAAAAACTAGCTTTTCTTAAATGTGACCAATAAGTAAGCCATTTGTTATGTCATAAACTTAACCCAGAGTTGACTCTCCATTTTTGTTTTAGTCCATTTTTTCTTCTTTTTCTTGAGTTGATTCAGATGCAATTTGCTCAAAAAGTGATATCCTTTTACTTGTATTGAATTTTTACATTTTTGGAACTTAAATAAACAATGAGCCGTACATTTGATCATGTTCTAAACTGATTATGAATGGTTATTTGAGTTTTTGCAGTTTTGTGTTCATCTCACGGTATCTCACATCCTCACACTACTTGACTTGAATTGAGTAAATGCAATGCAAACGCACAGTATGTGGATCGGATTGAAACTTGTAGGGTGCTGGTATGGTATATGCTCATGCAATTAAAAAGTGTGGTTAAAGGCAGTTATATTAAACATATCTCAGATCAAATTAATTTTGTCATTTGACAATACAAGGAGAAATATCACTTTATTTTTTAGAATATATTGTATGTGTTTTTGCAAGTTCTCATTCTCAAGAAATTGAATCACCACTTGCAGTGTGTCAAAGGGGAGAGAGTTTGGCTTCTTTCTGCATGAAATGAAAATAATCAACACTGTAGGGTTGAAATAATAATAGGGGACTATCCGACTATGATTTCAAAATCTTAGGCTACTACTACAGTGAGTGTACCAAAAATAATGTACAGTGGGTTGACTTCTTTTAACCGCCACCAACCGCGACTATCTTCGATGCACTGACTGACTGAAAGCACCCGCCCCTTGACTGAACCGAAAGAAACAGGAGTGTAGCTGTCTCTGATGAGTAGTAGCGACGGGTATTAATACATGTGCGAATATGTCTAAGGACGAAGAAAAGAGGAATCGGCTCAAAGACCTCCTGAGCAGACCTGGAAATCGCAGTTGCGCTGACTGCGGAGCTGCAGGTAGGTCAACTAGACTAGTACGAACCATGAACGATTGTTTGAAATAGTGATGTAGAGTTGTAGACATTCTCAGCCCTGTAGTGTAGTTTGTAACTCTGTGGTACTCCAGCCCCAGGATGGCAGAGACAGGAGGTGGTAACAGAAACTTTGCCGTTTGGCATCATGACTCTCAATTTTGTAGTTGTCAGCTAAACATGATGACTGCTAGCTGCATAATGTTTTAACATTTTAAGCATACCGTATATTAATTTGATACGATGTTTGAGTGCAGTAGGCCTATGCATCATCGTCTACGAGTAGACCTACTGTACAAGCGTGCGCGAGGGCGGTCCGTTACCACGGTTATTTCCGAACGCGCCCACGATTGCAGCAGCAAAAGATCTTTATCTTGTCGTCACTTCTTCTACCGGCTCGAACAGAAGCGTTTTATGGCATGGACCTGAATGCGATGTGTGTGACATAATGTGATCATTTTACAACACGAGGAAGTTGAGTTTTGGTGGGTGCATGTCACCATCAAAGTTCAGTGACAGTGCAGTGTAGTGTGGTGGTTTTCCAACAGTGAGAATGATCACTCTGTGGCATCTCGGCTTACCTTGGAGATCTTGAAATAAGAGGACGCTCTTTATGACTGAGCTAGCGGCCTGTGCTGAAGCAATGAGCCTAATAGGCTTGTAATATTTTAAAAATGTAAATTGTTTTCAAATGAGATTTAGCTTAAGTTTAAGAAAAATAACAAAATTAACATTTGGATTATGAGAAATCACTTAGGCCTAGGCCTACCTTTAGTTCATTATTGTTACATTCAGTCTTTACGGGTTTGACAGATGTGCAGGGGGAAGGGGCATTTAGGGAAATATGTAACAAACTGCGAGCTCCGTTCCGTGAACAAATCTAACACTTCCGCTTTGCGAGTGAGCAAATTTAAGAGTTCCGGTCAATTTCAAAGTAAATATGCGTGCACGGTGCGTCACTTAATGTGGTCCCCGGACACTATGGTTCCTATCTACCCTTAATCAGAGTAAAAGGCGCGATGTATGTGTTCTAAACGACACTTAAAAAGAGAGGCGCCTAGTTTTACTAGAAATCTCATATGTGGTCAATGTTTTCCATATTTAAAAGGGCAATTGATATTAATTTAATAATAGTCTCCTCCTGCACCTCCTCCTGCACCTCCTCCTCCTCCTCCACCTCCTCCTCCTCCTCCTGCACCTCCTCCTCCTCCACCTCCTCCTGCACCTCCTCCTGCACCTCCTCCTCCTCCTCCACCTCCTCCTCCTGCACCTCCTCCTGCACCTCCTCCTGCACCTCCTCCTGCACCTCCTCCTCCTCCTGCACCTCCTCCTGCACCTCCTCCTGCACCTCCTCCTCCTGCACCTCCTCCTGCACCTCCTCCTCCTCCACCTCCTCCTCCTGCACCTCCTCCTGCACCTCCTCCTCCTCCTCCACCTCCTCCTCCTCCTCCACCTCCTCCTGCACCTCCTCCTGCACCTCCTCCTGCACCTCCTCCTCCTCCTCCACCTCCTCCTCCTGCACCTCCTCCTGCACCTCCTCCTGCACCTCCTCCTCCTCCTCCACCTCCTCCTCCTGCACCTCCTCCTCCTCCTGCACCTCCTCCTGCACCTCCTCCTCCTGCACCTCCTCCTGCACCTCCTCCTGCACCTCCTCCTCCTCCTCCTGCACCTCCTCCTCCACCTCCTCCTCCTGCACCTCCTCCTCCTCCTGCACCTCCTCCTCCACCTCCTCCTCCTGCACCTCCTCCTGCACCTCCTCCTCCTCCTCCTCCTCCTGCACCTCCTCCTGCACCTCCTCCTCCACCTCCTCCTCCTCCTGCACCTCCTCCTCCACCTCCTCCTCCTGCACCTCCTCCTGCACCTCCTCCTCCTCCTCCTCCACCTCCTCTTCCTCCTCCTCCTCCACCTCCTCCTCCTCCTGCACCTCCTCCTCCTCCTGCACCTCCTCCTGCACCTCCTCCTCCTCCTGCACCTCCTCCTGCACCTCCTCCTGCACCTCATCCTCCTCCTCCTGCACCTCCTCCTCCTCCTGCACCTCCTCCTCCTCCACCTCCTACTCTACCTCATCCTCCTCCTCCACCTCCTCCTCCTGCACCTCCTCCTCCACCTCCTGCACCTCCTCCTCCTCCTCCTGCACCTCCTCCTGCACCTCCTCCTCCTGCACCTCCTGCACCTCCTCCTGCACCTCCTCCTGCACCTCCTCCTCCTCCTCCTGCACCTCCTCCTGCACCTCCTCCTCCTCCTCCTGCACCTCCTCCTCCTCCTCCACCTCCTCCTCCTGCACCTCCTCCTCCACCTCCTCCTCCACCCCCTCCTCCTCCTCCTGCACCTCCTCCTCCTCCTCCTGCACCTCCTCCTCCTGCACCTCCTCCTCCTCCTCCTCCTGCACCTCCTCCTCCTCCTGCACCTCCTCCTGCACCTCCTCCTCCTCCTGCACCTCCTCCTCCTCCTGCACCTCCTTCCTGAATGCCTGGATGTGTCACACTAGAGGATACATAGAAGGGATTTTTCTCCAGCCCTTAGTTTATTCGGACAAATCTCCGAAAATGGCCTGATTTTCGACCTCGGGGGTCACTATATGCCACGCCATTTTTTATTTTAAACGTGTGCAGCTTAGCTGAGGGTATGGTGTTGTAGAGGAGGCCTTCCTGAATGCCTGGATGTGTCACACTAGAGGATACATAGAAGGGATTTTTCTCCAGCCCTTAGTTTATTCGGACAAATCTCCGAAAATGGCCTGATTTTCGACCTCGGGGGTCACTATATGCCACGCCATTTTTTATTTTAAACGTGTGCAGCTTAGCTGAGGGTATGGTGTTGTAGAGGAGGCCTTCCTGAATGCCTGGATGTGTCACACTAGAGGATACATAGAAGGGATTTTTCTCCAGCCCTTAGTTTATTCGGACAAATCTCCGAAAATGGCCTGATTTTCGACCTCGGGGGTCACTATATGCCACGCCATTTTTTATTTTAAATGTGTGCAGCTTAGCTGAGGGTATGGTGTTGTAGAGGAGGCCTTCCTGAATGCCTGGATGTGTCACACTAGAGGATACATAGAAGGGATTTTTCTCCAGCCCTTAGTTTATTCGGACAAATCTCCGAAAATGGCCTGATTTTCGACCTCGGGGGCCACTATATGCCACGCCATTTTTTATTTTAAACGTGTGCAGCTTAGCTGAGGGTATGGTGTTGTAGAGGAGGCCTTCCTGAATGCCTGGATGTGTCACACTAGAGGATACATAGAAGGGATTTTTCTCCAGCCCTTAGTTTATTCGGACAAATCTCCGAAAATGGCCTGATTTTCGACCTCGGGGGTCACTATATGCCTCGCCATTTTTTATTTTAAACGTGTGCAGCTTAGCTGAGGGTATGGTGTTGTAGAGGAGGCCTTCCTGAATGCCTGGATGTGTCACACTAGAGGATACATAGAAGGGATTTTTCTCCAGCCCTTAGTTTATTCGGACAAATCTCCGAAAATGGCCTGATTTTCGACCTCGGGGGTCACTATATGCCACGCCATTTTTTATTTTAAACGTGTGCAGCTTAGCTGAGGGTATGGTGTTGTAGAGGAGGCCTTCCTGAATGCCTGGATGTGTCACACTAGAGGATACATAGAAGGGATTTTTCTCCAGCCCTTAGTTTATTCGGACAAATCTCCGAAAATGGCCTGATTTTCGACCTCGGGGGTCACTATATGCCACGCCATTTTTTATTTTAAACGTGTGCAGCTTAGCTGAGGGTATGGTGTTGTAGAGGAGGCCTTCCTGAATGCCTGGATGTGTCACACTAGAGGATACATAGAAGGGATTTTTCTCCAGCCCTTAGTTTATTCGGACAAATCTCCGAAAATGGCCTGATTTTCGACCTCGGGGGTCACTATATGCCACGCCATTTTTTATTTTAAACGTGTGCAGCTTAGCTGAGGGTATGGTGTTGTAGAGGAGGCCTTCCTGAATGCCTGGATGTGTCACACTAGAGGATACATAGAAGGGATTTTTCTCCAGAGGGTAAAATGTCAGTTTTTAAATACTAAAAAGGCTAAAATGTCCAATAATAGCATTTATTCATTGAGATTTAACATTCTTACGTTATTTATGTATTTATATAATGTTTTATGTTATTATGAACATAATGTGTATGTTATAGCATTATTTAAATGCTCAAATAGATCGTTTTTCAATAAAATAAAAACTAAAATGGGTACTCTTATTTTGAAGAGATTTGCGCCACGGCCTTATATTTGCTCACGTTAAATTTGTTCATGGAACGCTGGTCAAACTGCGTTGGTTCACTTATTATAAGGGGCAAATTGTTTAATTCTCAAATAACGGACGATTCTGTATTTCAAAGGACGGGCAGTGACCCTAGTGGCATCAACACATTACAACTATTAAATGTTTAATATGAATAATATTTGTATTCACTGAATATCACCACTTGTATCGCAAGTTTCTGAGCTTGAACTTGAGACTGACCACACTGATTGATGGTCACAAAAAACGTTGGAGACACACGGCACCGCAGAATTCAATCCAAAGGAGCTTTATTCGCATGAGAAAACATACTTTTACATTGCCAAAGCAAACGTAATCACAGTTGCAAATGCAGGAAGTATGGGTGCAGCATAAACAAACAGAACTATATGTACTATATGCCACATGGTGTCAGCTTTATAGGCTACATGTTATACAGATAGACCATAAAAGATGTAAAAGCTTTTTTTTTTTTTTTTTTTTTTTTTTTTTAATAAATAAATAATAGCAGTCAGTCTCTTGCAACCACTTTGGGACAAATGGCAGCATTTTTTTCAAAACTATTTCAATAGTATACAAAAGGGGGTGCAAAAGAGTGACTTCATTTCTGGAATGGAATTCTCTCCATGGGACGGGTATTGTATGTATGTATGT
The DNA here is from genome assembly GCA_039105355.1 of Benthosema pterotum. Classification (NCBI taxonomy): domain Eukaryota; kingdom Metazoa; phylum Chordata; class Actinopteri; order Myctophiformes; family Myctophidae; genus Benthosema; species Benthosema pterotum. The sequence continues at coordinate 46,419,612 of CM076965.1, forward strand.
ACTGATATTTCATGTCATGTTAATACATTCAAAGATTTTACCATCCACACTAGTGGAAATAGCTGCCCTGCCTATAATAACATCATATTACAAGTTAACTAACATGGGTGACAGGCCCAGATAGAGCATTTCCCAATTGGGGGGGGGGGGGGGGGGTTAGGTGAAAATGGCGATGAAGCCGCCACCATACCATTTCCATTTAAATTCTTTCGTTCTGTGACTGGCAAGATTTGCACAGGTCTTATATTAGGCAAGTAAGCATCAATAAACATCAGTTGTTGTTTCAGTTGCAACAGGCAGAAAGCATGCGTAAAGCTAAAGGTCTTCTGAGTTTAAGTGAAATTCTTGTTTGCATTTAAGGACCATAACTGACAGCTCAGGTGTACGTCATTATGCATGTGTCGCAGGTCCAGAGTGGGCTTCGTGCACGCTGGGCGTGTTTGTGTGTCAGAGCTGCGCAGGTCTCCACAGGAATATCCCACAGATCAGCAGAGTCAAGTCTGTCCTGCACGACTCCTGGAGCACCTCAGAGGTGGAGGTAAGAAGAACATGGTTTACATGCATGTGCACATGTGCTACACACATACTACAAACACATGTAATAACACTTACAGTATCCCTCCATCGTTCTGCAGCACATGGTGTCCACGGGTAACGCTGCTGCCAGGGCCAAATATGAGCAGACGGTGCCTGCATTCTATTACCAGCCTACACACACAGACTGCACGTAAGTGACGGAACAATTTACACATTTAGCAGAGCCTCTTATGCAGCAACAATAAGCTGTTGATCTTCACGAGCTCCCAGAGGTAGTGTAATGGCAGATTAGACGATTGACAGTGGGTTTTAAAAAATGCTTGCAAAAATTGTTAGATGATAATAATAGTAACCAAGACAATCAGTTGAATCAATGTTTTTTCTTGTTGGTGGTTGTTGCCCACCAGCGAGAAAAACGCTGGTGGTGGTTTCTTGACATCCATCCTTGTCAAGTTAATGAGACATTCCAAACCTTCAATGGCAGCATGAAGTAAACAGCCAACCGTTTTAAACAATTGCCAATTGTTCCGCAGACTCCTCCGGGAGCAGTGGATCCGAGCCAGATATGAGAGGAACGAGTTCATATATGTGAAGAGGCAGGAGCCATATTCAGCTGGTAAAAACACACCAATCCCACCCTGTCTGCCTCTCTCTCTCTCTCTCACTCAATAGTGCGTTGTTTGTGCAGGGTACAGGTTCATGAGCATGTGGCCGTGCCTGCGCATCTGGAGAAGAATGCCTCCTTTTGTACCATTCATAATGTAATAGTAATGCGCAAAAGTGCTGGTGGTAGGTCTAAATTGATAAACAGCTTGCCTACCCTGTGTTAATACAACATTGAAAAGCAGTATGGCTTTTCAATGCAGTATGGCTATGAACATGTTTTTTTTTTCATATTGGTATTCTTCATTGTTTGCAACTTTTTCCTGAAAATACTGATTAAATGGACATATTTAGTATGCTTGCCTCTCGTTCCTTTGACTATACATGCATGCTTGCAGTAGGTGCGCAATTCTGCGCATGTAAACATAACATGTTATTCCCATTAGCTTCACAACTCTCCCGTTTATACTTGAACCATTTAGATCATTTAGACAACACTTAAAGACAACGTCTGATGTCAAATAGCTTAAATAAGGCTTCTTTTTGTGTGTATCACTGTCTTCTCTCTTTTCCTGGCAGGCTACAGAGAGGGTCTCCTGTGGAAGCGAGGCCGGGACAACGGACAGTACCTCAGCCGAAGGTTTGTACTGTCGGAGCGCGAGGGTGTCCTGAAGTACTTCAACAAGCATGATGTGAGCATCCTCTCTGCCCTTCCTTCACTGTTCTCTACTTTCCCTCCCTACCATCCCTGCTTGACTTTGGTTGTATGCAAGTGTACACCTGCGCAGGTGGTCAGAATAAGGCAGGAGGTGAACAACAACCTGATAATTATCGTCTTTGTGGGGCGGAAACGTCATGCCCACACCTGTCTGTAAGGTTGGCCGATGGGTAGAGTCTCCAAATAAGTGACAAGGCCAGAGATGGGCAAAGTCTGGGCATTTTATTTTCTCCCAAACAAATCAAACAACAATGGCAGTGCAGAATAAATAGGGATGGCCTTGAATAACAAATCAAAATACAACTAGCAAAAATAACAACAATTAAACAATACTTGACAGCAAACAGCTCTCCCCTAGATGCTTACAGCTTTTTGCTCCAAGCCCTCTTATAGGGAGTGGATCCTACCACATAGCATGCAATCAATTAACAATCATTAACCAAGCTATACATTCTGAGACTAACCTAACCTTTAAAGGATGTTGTGCCACAAAATATAAGTTTCATTTCTCACTCAACATAATCAGATCAGATCATTAAAATATTAGTTATTAATGAAGATAAGACAACGCACCCCTCCTCCTCTACAATACTTGGCACTCTCCAATTTAGGGAGGTGTGGCTGCACTGATGTAGTGAGGTGACCAGTCAATCAATAACAGAACACTTCAAACATTAAAATGCAGCCTCTGTAGACATTTTTAAAGCACAGCTCAAGACGTACTTCTATGCACTTGCTTTTAACTGATTCTCTGTGATTTTATATTTTATGATTTTATATTTTATGCCTTATTTCAGGTCCTCACTGTAATGCTTCTTTGATGTATTTTAATGATCTCTTTAATTCATTCCCACTATTTTTGTCTTCTTCTCTATTGCAATGTAAAGCACTTTGAGCTGCATTTTATGTCATGAAAGGTGCTATACAAATAAAGATTATTATTATTATTATTATTGGGGGAATACTCAGATGGAACACTGTCCATGACCAACACTTCCACACAGTCATTTCCAAAGCCGGCACAGGCTGCTCTGTGACACTGTCACTTTTCAAAAGTAGTAGATCTAGTCTACAAGTTCAGATGGCTGCTTTGGGGCACATTTTGAGCTCTACTTGCCACTTTTTATACTTAGATGGTGTAGTATGATGAAGTAGGGTTATTATTTATTTCGTTTCACTCACTCCCACTCTCCTCCTCTCAAGGCGAGAGAGCCTAAAGCAGTGATGAGAATCAGTACCCTGAACGCCACCTTCCAGCCCACTAAAATCGGCAATGCCCACGGCCTGCAGATCACCTGTCTGAAGGAGAACAGCACGAGGAACATCTTTGTTTACCATGAGGATGGTAAGGTGAGTCCAGCAGCTCTATGGAGGGGCAGCGGGTGTCCCTCTGCTGGAGAATTGTGTTAGGAATGCAAGCAAAGAATAAAAAAGATTCTCTTGCCTTTACAAATGCACATCCAAAACGTCAAATCAACAAGGTGGCTGCCATTGTAAACACGTGTAGCTTTACTGGTTTGTCCACTCACAGTTGTCATTCTGGAGTGCTTGAATTGTACCGTAAATCTCCCAAATGTTCATTAAAAAATCAATCAATCAAAGTACAGTACAGTACAGTATAGTATGTCAGTCAACACGCTGTTTCCTATTCTGTCCTGAAGGAAATGGTGGACTGGTTCAACGCCATCCGAGCCGCCCGGTTCCACTACCTACAGGTGGCTTTCCCTGGTGCCCAGGATTCTGAGGTGCTACTACGTAACTTAATAATATTTCAACTTTCTAATGCTTCTGTTCCTTTTCTTTTTGTTATTAATGGCCTACTTCGTTGTACACTGTGGCATGTAATAGTTAATATGGGAGATCTATGGGAGCTCATAGATCTCCTACAGTATTTTCACTATGAAAATCTTGAAAGTGTAACTGGTAAAACGAATAGAACTAATGACAACTTGTCACTATTAAACTATTGTTTCTGTAGCACCACAGTTTGTGTTATGATATGAAGTTATGAAGAAAGGATTTCGGTCATACAGATCCATTTTCATCACGTGCTAAAACCTTTCTTTTTTTTTTTTTTTTTACTATTTTGAAAAACATTTTTTTCAGTCAAAATAGCAAATCTATAAGCTCAACAACGTTTCAAGCTTGTGGCTCTTCTACCTTTGATACCATGACACTGTAGTATAGTATGTATGATCAAGTGTGTTCATTTATGTATAAAGGGACACATGGCAGGGTTCTCCCAGACAGCAATCTCATGCAAGTGCAATTGTGCATACGCAAATCAGTCACCGAATTCCTCCCCTGTGTTTGCCTAGTTGGTGCCAAAACTAACCAGGAATTTCATTAAAGAGGGCTACATGGAGAAGACCGGACCAAAGGTGAAGCCTCTCCCTGTTCTTATGCAACTATAAGGGAGCAAATTTCGAATATTTTCCTATGGTGCATTTTTCAGATTAAGCTGTTTTCAAAGCATCAATGTTAAAAATGAAAAAAGAAAAATCACCATTGTGGTGTTGATACTTGCTTCTTCCATAACTGGCAATAAGATAACGTAACTAAGTTCACTATTATCTCTCCAAAAGCAAACCGAGGGCTTTAAGAGGAGATGGTTCACCCTGGATGACAGGAGACTGATGTACTTCAACGATCGACTGGTAGGATTTTAAACTGCTGTTCCTAATGTCCAGAATGAATCAGACCTTTCAGACATAAATAAAAAGAAATAAAGGTACGGCACAGAAATACATTTAGATTAAGACAATACATTTTTTGTATGTATCGCTATCCGCACTCTCGTGATCCCCGTCATTCAGGGTGCCTTGGCACGAGGCGAGGTGTTCATCGGCAGCGCGGAGAACAACTACGCCGTCCACCCCGGCCTCCCCTCGGCCACGCCGGGACATCACTGGCAGTTCGGCATCACCGTCGTAACGCCGGACAGGAGGTTTGTCTTCGCCTGTAGGACGGAGGCAGAGCAGGTGGACTGGATGGCAGCGTTTCAGAGCGTGATCAACCGGCCCATGCTGCCACAGGAGTATGCAGGTAGAGGACATCTTGGGGACGGGGACGGGTTCCAAGCTGGGTTTCACCAAGTCCTCATAGATATCTCTAAATGACTATTATGTCCTATTTTAAACAATCACTACCAAATTATTCCACTTGGTCTTACATACAATAGGTGTTTATTCTATTTTGTTATTAGGTCCAGACTTCACTAGGTGTGCTAACAAATATTTGACAAAACATCTGCTTCGCTTTCCTCTGTGTGTCCCCCCCCCCCATTTCTCAATCCCCATCCCTCTGTGTCTACAGTGGAGGCCCGTTTTAAGCACCGACCCTGAGGTCCTGTCTGTGCGCTGCATGGGGAAAACACTGGTGGACACGTAGACACGGAGATGCAGAATATATAGACATGCAAACGGAACACAAAATAATCGTGGATCCAGAGAGGAGCAGTTACAATACTAATAAGGTATTACTTGAAGCCACTAATTAGTTATTACTTGAAGCCACATTGTAATCTTTTTGTACAGTAAGTAAAAAAAATACCACCCACATCCATCAAAAACAGCTAGCCTAGCCTACTTCACACCCATACCTACAATTAATAGTAACATCAGTTAAAATCGGTTAATGAATTACTTTAGTCATTCATTTGATGCTCACCTGATCCCCTTGGTTGTGTTATGTAAATGTAGCTTAATGGAACCGTCATTTTTTGTTTTATAAAGATGAATATAAAAAGCAATTCATTGTTTCTGCCATTATGACTGCAAATGCAAACATGCAGTACTTTCTTGCCATTCTTCATTTCTCCACCAGAGGGAGACCAGGGTTTAGTTTTTAGCACCCTCTATGTTTACATCTGCACAAGCAATAGTGCCTTCAGCAGATATATGGGACATGATGAGATTTCATAACACAACACTGAGGAAAAACCCATCGCATACTTGTTTACTTTCTTTATTAGTGAACATAAATTGACAGTAAAACTCCATCACGCTGAAATGTAACAAAACCCAGAGATAACAACAATATACAATACCTCAATATCATGTTTGGAGAAAAATACAGCATGTAAACATTGAGTCTTGAGAGCCTGGAGAAATAAATATAGATTTAAATGTGTCTCAAATGAATTAGGGTTGCCACATAGCAGATATTCAAATAAGGAACGCCCTAGCACCCATTATTTCTAAGATAGATGGGGGACAACAAAAAAAATCTCACTGTACAGTACACACACTAATTACAGTATGTACAGTTTAATAACCTGTATTATGTACCTGTTTGAACTTGCAAGATGTGTGTCGTTGATTGACGTCCAAAAATCAAAAATGTTTTTATTTCCAAATCAGGGACAATTCTCTACTTCAAGGGACAATTGGCAACCACAGAGTCCCACGAAACCAACAGGCAATACAAACACTGACCAAAGACAGCAAAACAAAGTACTATAACCCTTTCAATACAGTATATTAAAAAATATAGAAGCTCAAAATACGCAGCAAGAAACAAAGCAGCCTACCAATGCTTTGTACAACTTAGTGCAATACGAACGACCACAACATTTAATTAATATATCACAAAGAAGAATGTGTTAACTCAGTTATTTAATTGCCTTGCTGCTGTGCAGTACTTCTCATAAGCTTATCCTGTGGGTTTTCACATAATGGATTTCCAGCTCTGTATCGTGACTACACACCATGTAATCAACACATCCTTTGTACAGATAAAACATTCACATATTAGCAGAAAAATATAAATATTCTCATTATTATAATTATAAGTTTGCCGTGTTATTTGAAATGACAATTTCTTCCAAAATATACACATATGTTATCGACTATCTTTAAAGTATATAGCTTGTATCACATTTGTATGGTATTTAATTTGTATTTCTATATGACCCAGGTTCTAGCAAGGAAGGCAGATTGCATGCCCGCAGCCTCACAGTATTTTGGCTAAATGTACCTAAACCTGGGTAAATCTACAGCCCAACTATGGTTCTGACAACTAGGAGAACCGAGACCAGTGGTTCTCAGGGCCCCACATGACCAAAGAAAACCATTACTGACTGCATCCAAAGTATCATCAAACTATACTAAACACTGACACTTTTTGCTTCATTGTGAGCTTATAGATCTGCTTTTTCCACAATAGGCATCTGTGGAACATGAACATGTAATGCCTCGACCCCTACATTTCAACTGTCTACCAGGGAGGAGGGTTCCCAGTTCAAATATGATTGTTTTGGCCTGAAAAGAGAACCGCCGCCCAAGACATACTGTATACTTCAAAGTTGCTCTTACAACTCCCTCCTGGCTTGTTTACATGAAACGATAATATAATTAAGTCAAGTCTAAATAGAAAACAGCCATGTACAGATATTTCACATGTAACATAGAAATCTCTTATGAAAATGCTTGTCAGAGGTGTAATGCTGGTGAGCTGAGGCGACTCGGAGGAGCCTTTTGAATGACAAATAGTACTGAACCATGTCCTGTACAGGCTATACAGTATAACAATGCTGTGCTGTGTGCGCATGTGACGTTCATCCCTATACTGACTATATTGTCAATGATACAAAATACATTATGCAAAATGATCCAGGTTAAAAGTTTCAATAAAATCACCAGACGTGTGTTGTGGAACAACCAGCGTTAAGTAAATAGTATCCTGCAGTCTCTCTAACCCATTTAATAAATACAAAATAAAACCTGGATGTACATTCACAACTGCAGAAGGACGTGGGTCAGTCAGTCAGTCAGAGTGAACATAGAATACGCACATCGACTGGGTGCTGGGCTAGAATAGACTTAGCGGATAAGAGATGGGGCCCGCACACCACTGGTAAAAAAAGACTATCTTTATTGTTAGAATGGTCAGTCAGTCAGTCAGTCAGTCAGTCAGTCAGTCAGTCAGTCAGTCAGTCAGTCAGTCAGTCAGTCAGTCAGTCAGTCAGTCAGTCAGTCAGGCTGGGAGAGGGCATTATGATGAGAGAGCAGAATATACACTGGTTCACATTATGCAACGTGTAGTTTGGCATAGACGGTTGATTCAGAGATATCCGGACAAGCCTGAAGAAATTAGAATTAAATGGCAGAGACAACCAGCATAACTCTATACTGTAAGCGTAATGCTTTGAAAAACATTATGATGCACCGCCCCCTTTAAGTCTTTGCAATGAATGATGTTATTATTATCATTTCTTTATCTCAAAGTTGTTTCCACCCGGTGTTGTCCCATTCACTTATGTCACCAGACAATGTGTGGAACATTGGTGACTTCTTATCGCTATCTCAGGCCAGATACAGCCAGCATCATCAAAGGAAAGGAACATTATACAGTATGTATGAATACGAAAAAGACCAACACGCACGCATCCACGCATGCATGCGTGCACACACACACGTGTGCACAATCCTAATGCAGACGCAGGCCCAGGCGGCGAGCGGAACTGGTCTAGGATCTGCAGCAGCCTGCGCCCTTCACCTCCTTGTTCACGTACTCCTGGAGTTTAAACTTGTCACTGGGATCCTTCATGGACCTGTGCTTCAGCTCCCTGGGCGGTCCACAACAAAGAGACGTGTCAGGTCTAATACGATAGAGCTATTAGATGAGAAGAATGAGTCCAGCAAGAAAATATGTCGCCGCTTGTCTGAGAGTTAACAGCTGCGGCACACAGAGTGACTTATGGGACAGATACTCACTTGGCCACCGCCGTGAAGGCGAGCTCCACGTTAAGGCCTGTCTTGGCGCTGGTTTCCATGAATGGTATGCCGCACTCCTGTGGAAGTGGTAACGACGCCCCGTTAAGGGAGTTGTAATTAAACCACACACTATTACCTAAAGAAACCCACACTGGCGTACTTCTGATGAATAGCCTTCATTAGACCGCTGACTCCCAAATACATTCTCATTATCAGGGAGTGAAATGAAAGAAACGCAGGCTGTGAGATGATGTAGGGCAGCGGGGAATGGTTGGCCCATGGCAGACCTTCACCTGAGTAATGCAGTGAGTACGTTTATTTATCCCATTAATGCCTGAGGATGATTGAACAACTACTTTCTGAAGAATTAGGTCTCACACAGGGCTCAAAGTTCATAAACAGCAGGCTGCGAGCTTGTGTATCTGCTATTTTTGAATAGCCGCAATGCCAAAAATGTACACCGATCAGACGCTTTCCCATTTTTGGTGGATTAAATCAAACTTGAACGAGATAAAGTGACTCCCAGACAATGCCTGCTCTATGGGGGTTGGCCTGAACCTGCGGTAATAACAAAGTCAATGTGATATTTATCTTGTGCCGGCACTGAGCCTTAAGTAACTTTAAAGCATATGTTGCCGCCGGGGGGAAATGCTCGGCTATGCACTATTTGGGCTGCATACTATTGAGTTATGTGACAAACAGGCGGCGAGGATAACGGTAAAAGAAATGTCTACCGGGCTCTGCTGATTGCATTTATGCTTTGTGCTGAGATTTATCTGTGAACTTATGACTGTGAAATGGACTGGGACAGATGGTGCACACAGTACAGCCTCTGGAAGCCCTGGTGTAAAGTAGGGTTCTACACAGCAAGATGTCAAAAAAAAAAAAAACCTTTATCTCCGGCCCAAAGAAACCTCTGAGATGTATGGCCTTTGGGGTTCACATTTATCTACCACTATTGCCAACGGTGCAGATTTCCTGGAAAGACATGAAATCAATTGTAATAGTATAAAGACATACACAATTAAAGAGTGATTTTGACAGGGTTCCTTCTGCTGCCCTGTGCAATATCCATACCTCTGTTGTGCTCACACAAAACCACCTTCAGTCATATGAATCTCTTTGGAAAACACATGATGCAATGCAGTTCCCCTTGTGGTTTTCCTACTGTCTTAAGACCATGTACTGTAATACTAATCAACAGATTATACTACTTTATAACTGATTTTGCTTGTTGCTAGTTAACTACACTGCAGGTTCAGGTTATGTTTCCGTTCTTTTTGTGTTAATCACTAGGCTAGAGTATAAATTGTGTCATTGTCAATGTACAGTATGTATACTTAGTTTACATGAGTCATTCTGTGCTTAGATCATGAGCTTGCAGGGTCCTACATCTTCTACAAACTGTGACAGTCAAACATTGGCCGGATTGTCAAACAAAATAAGAAAGAGGCGAAAATGTTGCAAGTTGCCTCCAAAATGTAACGCCTGAAGGATAGCACCAGGAGACAATGTGACAGTCTTGCCTAGACTCATGAATAAAAATCGATATTTCAATATAGCGCGATTTCTAATGCCACAATATCAATATTGAATCGCCAGGATGAAAATCTTTTAGTTATGAGGTTGCATTGAAGTGGAGGTCTAATACTGTTTTGAATTGCTTTAAAACATTAAATGATTGAACATTTCGTGATCCATATTGTTTAGAATTGTTTTAAAATGTAGCATAATAAAAGCAAAGTCATCTGTGGAGGAAAATCACAATATATCGATATATCTAATCGAATTGCAACATACTTAAGAATTGCAATATAAATCAATTTGGCACCCTAAATATCGATATCAGTATCACATTGCGATGTAAGTGAATCACCGCTGCTTCTGAACCAGTCGAAGCACAGCAATGTTAACACAAGGTCTTTTTCTTTACCACAAACCCTATCAAGATAAACTAATTACCAAAAAAGTAGAAGACGGAGTTCACACAACCACTACAACAACAACATGGGTGAATAATACAATTATATTATATAATTCACTGTTATGCTGTTGTAGTTTTGTTTGTCTAGTGTATGCCAAAGCCCTTGTTTGTTTCCCAACCATTGCAGCAGAGCTCAGTATTCATGGCCTCACCTTGGCAAGCCTCTCGCCATCCTCTCTCTTCACGGCCCTGTCATGCGTGGCGTCGGCCTGTTGACAAAGGGAACACGCATTAATTCACGTGCGTCAACGCTAATGTTACAATGTCATTTGTCCTGACTTTACATTGTTGTCATAATGCTCTTAAAAATTGTGCTAATGCCCAGAGCTGATAAGCATACTGCATTTTTAATGTGTCACAGATTAAAGGCATTAGCATGCTAATGAGTGTCTGGTAAAAAATTAAAAAAGAACTGAAGCACGCAGGTGGCATTTCAAGTCATCTGCAATGGACTGAGAGCCACGCAGTAGTTCTAACTCAGGCGATTATTCTGTGCGGAGACATGGAGGGTATTCAGCCGCGGCTGATGTGTTGTGATACAGCTCCTGTATCGTCCATCTCCTACTAGATGCTCAGACCTGTTTCAGTTCAGATGAGTTTGCCTCCCAAATCCCAGGCAATCCCCATCGCGACTTGCCTTGTTGGCCAGCAGCATCAGCACCACGTCCTGCTGAGCGTATTCATGGATCTCGGTCAGCCATGCCTGGAGAGCAAGACAGAAAAACACCAGAATGAGATGAGGTTTGTTTAGAGAAGAGAGGCAGGAGAAAATGGCCAGGGTGCGGCTTCATCGCTTTGTCGCTTTGCGCCACGGGCGATGAAGTCGCACCCAAACCATTTTCGGTTACAGGACTTTTATTAGTCAAGTGTTGTTGAAGTTGCAACAGAAGCTGTATGCATGCAACATGTAGCATGCATACAGCTAAAGGTCTGACTCAGAGAGTTTTCTTTGAATTATGAAATGCTCTTGGTTTAGTGGTGTCACAACTGTAGTTAGTTAGTAGCAGTAGTAGTGTTTCAAATCACTTTAATTATAAGCTCTTTAATTTGAAATATCTTGGGTTGTTTTGCATGCCATCATGTTGGTTGGGCAGTCTGGAGATTTAGGGGGGCATTGCCCCCCCATGCCTAGATCCGTCCCTGCCGGGCAGACAGACAGATGGACGGACTCGCATGATAAAACATAATTCTTCACCTTTGGCCAAGCCCCTCCGCAGAGACCCAAAAACCGCAATACAACTCGAAGAACGGCTGAGAGAGAAGTAGAACACCTCATCTGGGACTCGGCCAGTTCGTGTGGGGACATATTACGTTTGTGTTCAATTGAATGATATGAAGGAACAGGGGGTGAAAGTGGCACAGGCATTTAGAAGATGAACAGGAATGAAAGGTGCGGAGATAAGACAGCAGAGTGCAGACAGAGGGTGAGGAGAAATTGCCGGGAGGGCATGAGATATAAAGGACATCGCCAGAGAATCAATGAGAGGTGAGAGAGAGCAACATCAGAGAGATCTCTTGAAAGTGAATGTAGTTGCATCCGCCCGTGGGAGGATTTCATACATTTTGAACCAAGACATACACTGTACAGTAGTAATATTGTACTGTACGTGAGTGCATGGCTCTGTGTGTGTGCGTGCATGTGAGAGTGCATGTGTGAAATGTGCACTGTGTAACTCTACAGTGATCTATGGAATGCTGTTACTGCCCAGGGTGCAATAATACTCAGTTATCTCTAATTGTATAATAGCGACCATATATCACTGACACGCGATCGTCCACATAGTACACACCACCAATCGAACTCCCACCACCCTCTCACCTCAGCATTTCCCACTAACTAGCCCTCCAATGCAGACTTCCCCTTTAGTCCCTCTCTGCCTCTCTGTGGAGCCAAATGACGTAGTTTGTAACCAAAAATGCACCCATCTTTAGATTAGATCTTGTGCTAACATTGCAAGCTACATAGCACTCATCTATCATGAGTTTCAGGGGCCAGAACAGCAGGGTTTAGAGCAGAGTCCGACCTGGCTTAGAGAAATTGAAACAGCATTACTGACCAGGGCGGCACAAGGACCGCGCCTATAGGCTAGGCTCATCTTTTATTCAAGAATAACACTAGGATCTCTGGCCAAATGCAGCACAAGTATAGCCAAATGCCCTGGCGGGGTGTTATGGTGACAGTAAAAAAAACAAATCCATCTCTGACCGTTCTCTTTGTGCTACACCCAAATCTGTAGCAAAAAAAGAAGATGCAGATGTAATTTTCATGTATTAACCACATACACATAACATCCAGTAGCAGAACGATATTCCACTTCGGTACCTACAAGTCAAAGTAATATCGATACCCCTGATCAAAAATTCAACTCAGATGAACGTTGGTCTGTCAAGCATACTTGAGTTAAAGTACTGTAGTATTGCTTTAAAAAATAAAGTTCATTTCACCCAAAGTTTTCCAAGGTACAATGTGCTTTGTTCATTGTGAGCTTTCAGATTACTATGCAATGCAGACACACAGACAGTTCTATTTGTAATGCAGTGGAGTATGTGGATGAAAGACTGAGAGTAGCAAAGAAAACACAAATACTCAATCAGCATACAATATCTACAGATACTCAATCACAATCTTCCTTTAGGTATCATTTCTCCACCCAGTGAAACCCAGGCTTAAAACTCCACGAAACCCAAACAAACTAATCTTCGTCCCAATTCCAATTCTATCGATACGACCAGTGATTTCTGTTTCTCCCTATATAATTGTGTTTGCAAAGAAATGTCAGTGTGAAAGATTGCTCAGTGTTTTTTTGCCACAGAGTTTCTAATCAATATCAACAGGGAAAATGCTTGCAATGTTAAAATACGGCAACACAATACAGAACCACAGTGGATCTAATTGTGGGGTCAGTGGTCCTAGATTCAAGTATAGGGCGTCCCAAGATAGTTTATCGGTCAGAAATTCGGAGTGTTAAGGATCTACCACCAGGTTCCATGACATTGATTAACACAACAGACAAGACACCTATGGGGTGGCAGTGGCTCAGGAGTAGAGTGACCAGATGGAAACCATAAAGATCCCCAGTTCAATCCCGGACTCCCCCAGAGTTAGTGCTGAAGTGTCCTTGAGCAAGACTCTGAACCCCTAGTTGCTAGATGCACAGCTTGGTATGCATTGCATGGTTTCATCTGCCATGTGTGTGTAAATGGGTGAATGTATAATGCACAGTCTATGTGCAGGCTTTGGATAAAAAAGCACCATTGCTCTCTGTTATTTTAATAGCTTCTGCATATTTATTCCTGATCCCCATGAGCACCCAGACTTGAGTACTCTACTGCTGACTACTGCTATTTAAAAATGTGAAATCCTACATGCTCATGAAAGTGGTATATAGTGTACATACTCTCTAGCTTAGTGAAACTTTTTTTAGATGTGCTCCTGTTGCCTCCTGACCCCAATGCCCAGTAGCTGTTGTCTAGATTTGCCCAAAGCTCTCTACACAGTAGGAAAAAAATATCCCAGGGAGATTGGTCTGGCACTGTTCAGTGTTTTGCTCACCCCAGAGTTGTGGGGCGACCAATCAAAACCCAATATTCAAAATGAGATTGTTTTGCTGTGACGTTGAAACTTGCTATCCGTTTGGAACAGACCCTTGGAAATACATCTTCCACACTGAAGTTCCTTAATGGTGTTTTACCAGAGTTTGATGGTTGTTAGATAACACCATAAAATGTGCCATTACCATTTTCTTCGTCACACACCCCCTAGAGTGCAGTCACAGTGAATATTGCATTGCGTTTACACACTATGTCACATGCGCTTCCAATCCAAATCAAACATTCAACCGAGCCGTCTAATGAACAGCTGCAACAAACTCGGCGTGGTGATATCAAAGACTTAGGAAACAAAGTGCGCTGACATGAGGCATCGCGGTTGATCCTGCAATGTTCCATCTTCTACCCAACAAAGCGGAATAAATCCCGCCCACATAAAAAGGTTTTGACAGCGGCAGAACTATGAGAGTGCCCCATGGAATGAATAATGCATGTATTATTCGATTCATTTGGGCCTGTGAGCTTATTTATTTTTCTTCGACTAATAAATTGTCTCATTGATTTCGTGGGGCCGTTTTTCACGTTCCGCCGTTATATTTCCCACAGCATCTGTCGGACTGAGGTGGGCATGCATCTGTCCTGGGCAGGCCATTAAAGTGTGAGGGAGGTCTGAGTCCGCCTGTTGTACTCAGTACTACTATGTGAGTTAGGTTTGAGTGAGTCAAAATGTGTGTGTTTTACGTTTATCTCAGTCAACCTCGCCATCATTGAAAGTCAGCAGGACTGCTGAATTCACTTTTGATCAGCACAATTGCTACCAAAACTATAGTATCATTTTGTATTATTCAGTGTTGTTTTCACCAAGACTGACTATAACTAAAATGACTTCTCTAGTGCTTCTTTTATCAGGACTAAAACTAACATTTACAATGAAGTCATCTAAAACTATACTATGATGAATAGAAATTATTAAAACGTGACTAAAATGAATAACCATTTCATCCTAACGACTTAAAACTGGAAAAATAAAATCCATGTGTGGTGTTACTTTTGTGAGGAAAATTAAGCAGTGTTCTAGGATTAGAACTCTACTGTATACCGGTAGTCCGGTATAGAGTTTCCTAAAAGCTAAAACTAGACTAAAGACTAAAACTAGACTAAAACTATCAAGCATACAAATGACAACATGTGACTAATTAAGCATTATGTCCAAATGACTGACTAAATATTAAAGAGTTTTCCAAAGACAACAAGTGTACATGCAACCAGTCCAAGGCCAATTCCATGGTCTACACGTCACACTATGTTTAGTGTATCAACAGGGGGCGCTGTTTCACCAATAACAGAGTACACACACGGTACAATTTAAGGGTGTGATGTTTTTTTTCCAACTACCACTTGTTGCGTGGCGACTAGAATCTCCCAGAGGGGGGGCGGAAGGAAGCTATCTGGGGAGTTTGCGGTTGAAAGGGAAAGATTTGCTGCTACAGCTTCAGAGGGGCATTCATCACCATTAGCATTCATTAACATGTATTAGTGCTTGTTAGCCAGCGGTGGTGGTGCACTGGGAGGCATCTGCTGTATTAGCCTGCTGGTGTGTGCGTCTCCTCGCAGTAATAGGCAGCAGTACAGTGTTCTGTTCATTGACCGACTGCAAAGGCAGACGGATAATGGAGTGGAGAATGAACGGAGGCTAGGAGGGGGCAAAGATGATGAAGAGAGACACGTCAAACTGTGTGTCTGTCCGCTCTCCGTGGAGTTACGGTTTGTTGTTGCCTCCGGGGGAAAACAAACACTTTATACTTGCCTGTCTCCTCCACTGTCTTTATAATAACGGCGCTTCTGAAGCAGTTTACTTCAAATTTATATACTGTATTCTGGTCAGATAACTCACGAATGGACCAACCCAATGTGTAGTGATGTGATGTGAATAAGCAGAGTGAACTGCATGTGGATATCATATTTTATTTGGGGCGTTCAGGCGCTGCTAATTGTTGTTCTCCCTGCTCAGCGCAATTAGAGGAACCATCATTAACGATTAAGGAGATAATACAGTAACAACCCCCACAGGGAACAGAACTAATACAGCCCATCGGTGCTGCTGGGGTGGCGATGGGAGAAACAACAAACCACAGGATGCAGAAGGAGCTTTAACACTTCTGTTGCCGACAACGTGCACAACCAAACAGGCCCCGGAGGGCCTGAGCGAGGCGTTGCCTAGCGATGGGTGACTGCTGGGTGAATGAATCTTAGCAGTACCATTATATATTAAAGATCATAAGAGGTGGCCACATGTCCTTAGCACCGCAGTTTTATTTGATTTGATTTGATCAGAACAAGCTGCCCAATATGAAAACATGCCCGCGACCCACAAACGTATGGGACTTGCAGACACCCACTCGCACAGAGACATATAGTAATGTGCATGTCATGTGTGCAAAGTAATTCTGCTTCATGGATAATTTTCTACATCGCAAAAGAGCTTGTGTTTTCAAAAAATATCTGATGAAAATCAGCTATTTTCAAAAGGGCCAATTTTAAAATGTTGTCTAAAGTGGTTACACTGGTTTTGATGTTAGCTGGTATCATCATCCGTCATCACCTGGCCTGTCATCTATCAGAGAGCAGGTAGTGACTTTGAAGTGAGTCTTTTTCCTCTGTGCAGACCCCCTGCTCTCTCTCAAAGAACCTTTTGTTCTAAAGGCCCCCTTTGGTAAAGCCTCAGTCCCTCCAATGCAGGGAGGAACTGCATGTCTGAGCGACCATCAGACATGCTTTAAAAGGATCCCAGGCTAATAAGCCTCATATAGATAAATACATACATTTGACAATACTTTTCCTCTATAACTAGAATTGAACATTTAAAACACATTATGTTCTTTAGTTCATAATTTTATCCCTTGGGGGGCACCGTTTTACTGTGCCTGTCATTGGTATGACATCACAGAATATTTTCTTGCCTGGGTCTCCAAATTGCTTAGAAACGCCACTGATGGCAGGTGCTACCCATTATTAACCTCATTTATTGGTGTATTTCAGTCAGGTGACAATTAGAATAAATTTAGATTAAGCATAATGAAGCGTAGCATCAATGGCACATGGTTTGGCGTCAGTGCGCTGTCTCTACTCATTACCTGTCGCATGAGCATTTTAGTTAGGTTATATAAGCCAAATAGAATTACAGGGAGTTCATCAAGACTCCCAGGGGGATCTATAGCCTACAGGTGGATGCTGGGGAGGTGGTGGGATTTGCAAAACGTCATGAGCAGCAGGTTAGCAAGCAAAGCATGTTAGCAGAGCAGAGGAGAAGTCACAAATGAGAGGTTTAAACAGGCACTCTGCTAAGTGCTCTGTACTGAGTTGTCTTTCATTTGTAGATTGATCTGATTTTAGATCCGTTTTCCTTTTTCTCTTTTACAGTCTAATGATCTCAGTCCATCCCATCCATGTTCCTCCACATGGGTACCATTTCTCACCCTAAAATAGAGTTTAAGTGGCCCCTTTTTTGCTAAAATGACACCTCTGCTCTGATGTATGTGTGTGTGTGTGTGTGTGTGTGTGTGTGTGTGTGTGTGTGTGTGTGTGTGTGTGTGTGTGTGTGTGTGTGTGTGTGTGTGTGTGTGTGTGTGTGTGTGTGTGTGTGTGTGTGTGTGAGAGAGAGTGAGAGAGAGGGGGAGAGAGCGTGGGCACAGGGATTATTATGTTGAAAGAGATGCTTTTAAAACGAGAGCTACCATTTCACGCTCTGCCGCAGCCCTTAATCATCTATTTTTACTGTCATGAGTGACATGTGACTGGCATGTTCTTTATTCATGGCAGCGACAATAAGTGGCGGCGGAATGAAAAGAGCTTACTGTACAACATTGTGTGAGTGGGTGGGAGGGAACACAGAGCTCCTCCTATCGATTCAAAAGTGTATTGTCGCTTTCAGGGCAAACGGCTCTGCAATCGGGAGACGTGCTTTGAGCTAGATCGGCTACTTTTGACTTTTTCCCCTTCATTTGAATGCTGAAAAGGTTTTTTTTTTGGACATATGAGGTTTCCATACCCGACTGAGGAATTATAATGGATCCTTTCAATTTCCATCCTTGTCACTTCATCTCCATTGTGAGAGCTTTCTGCATATTTATCTTTCTACCTGCATCCCGTACTCATTTCTCTACTTTCAATATGACAGGCATTCTTCAAATGGTTACAAATTACTGGGAATATATGAATGTATGTGCCGAGGACATAGTCTGCATTTTCTATTAGCCAAAACATAAGCGAAGCGGTACAATTTGCATTCGGCAGACAGACACTCCTAATCCAGAGCGACTTAAGCATGAACAAAAGAAAACCATGGCAATACATCATACATTCTGTACAAAGCAGTTATTGTGAATCATAAGAATAAGAAGAATGTAAGAACATAATATATAGAACTAAACTGTATATGGTGGTTCTGTAAGGTCCCTGGTGGTCCTGCTAGTTCTCAACCTCGGCCCAAGATATAGTAAACTGCTATCTAGGTCTCCTTAGAAAATGCTATAAAATACTGTACATATGTTGGACCTTTGCAAACAACTGTAGGGCAGTGGTTTTCAACCTTTTTGACACAAGGGCACGCTATTTATTCAGCATTTGAGCCACGGACCACCATTTGATAACATTTAATCCCCACAGACCCCAAAACTAAAGATTTCTTTTGCTTTTGTCCACAATACCAGGCTGGATTTGGGAAACAAAACAGTCAAACATACAGATCAAAATGATTGTGTAGACTAATTCAGATGGTGTAAACATAAAACCAAATAGACCCGCAAGTGTCCATTTGGTTTTGCGTTTACGCTCTCAAAGAGTTACATCTGGTTAACCAACTGTCCATCATTTAGCCTGGGGACCACCTGGAACCCTCTCAAGGACCACTGGTGGTCCCCGGACCGCTGATTGAAAACCACTGCTGTAGGAGGTTGAGGCTATAGGCAAGTACTACAAGTGCTATGGGCAATATCTGTGCTAAAATCCTGTTTTGCCATTAAAATTAATACACATCCAGAGCCCTGTCCTTTCAAATGGGGATCCAAGGGCTAACGACTACGTCATTTTGGGGGTCCTTGGCATGAAAAAGTGGTGGGTACCCCTGCCCTTTAGGGACCAGCTTGCCATTAAAAGAAAGCAAGCACATGCTGCCATGTACCGGTACTGTACAGCAGAAGACCATAAGACCAATGCTTAGTGATATAAGATATAAATCCACTGTGCTGGTCGAAGCAGTGGGTCAATGGCGTCCGGTAGGAAATCTAATATGATTTCT
Source organism: Benthosema pterotum (assembly GCA_039105355.1). Taxonomy (NCBI): domain Eukaryota; kingdom Metazoa; phylum Chordata; class Actinopteri; order Myctophiformes; family Myctophidae; genus Benthosema; species Benthosema pterotum. The sequence continues at coordinate 46,439,015 of CM076965.1, forward strand.
CTCCCATAGAGAGAAACTGGACGTGATCCATGGTGAATTAAATCAAATTAAACCGGCGCTAAATGAATGGTTTCCTTTTCAAGAGTGGCCATGCAGCAGGTAATTCTTATCCACTTTTGTGTCTTCTCTACTAATGTGGAACCGTTGGTCGGTGGCGTCAGAGAGCATTATGAGCTGATATTAATCATATCCTGCAGCCACACAGGGGGATTAACTTCAGTAAAAAGCCTGTCTGCTGCGTTCTTTCTTCCATCTAATCCAGTCACACCTGAAAGATGACTCAAAAGCACCGGTAGTACATGTAATCAAGTATTGTACTTGACGGTTTGGAGGTTTTACTTTACTGGTGTGTTTCAAATGTTCTGTATTTTTCTACTCCATTGCATCCCAGAGGCAAATATTATACTTTTACTCTGTTTACCAGTACTAGCTACTCCAGGTCTATGTACAGTACATTTAGGCCATTTGAAAATAGTCAATCCGCTATTTTCTAATGATCTTGTCTATAATACATATACGTTTGGAATGTTGCGAAATAAGACATAGGGCTCCATTTTCATCACCGCTAAACCCCTTATCCCTTACCTTCTTTGCTTTTTAAACTATTAAAAAACATTTTTCAATAGTTAATAGTAGTAATTGGCCAGTCTACAAGCTCACAATGTGTCAATATTGGCACGTTGAACTATTCCAAAAAGTTTTTGCAAAATAGTAAAAAAAAAAAAAAAAAAAAGATAAGGGGTTTAGGATAAGGGGTTTAGATGGTAACGAAAATGGAGCCCATAATGCCTAATAAATATTATTTGTGTTTGGTACTTTAAAGGAGCTCCAACATGAATTGAAGATTTCTGGTGTTTTTAGTATTTCTTTCAACTTTTCAGGAATAGAAAGCCTGCAGTTTAGGTTCCACTTCGATTCCCCATCGATGATGCAAACAGGTCTCTGAACTGCCCCCAGCCTGCCTGTGAGACACAGACTGAGTAGGAACAAAGTGTGGCATTTTAATCATGAATATTAGTGAGGACCAATTATAGGAGGGCAGGTTGAAAAGTGGTCATTTAAGCAGTCAGACCTTCTTTGAGAAATGTGTGATTTTCCTAGTGGGCGTGTCTGAATGGTCCGTCAAAGATTCTTTCCCAACATGTGAAGTCATATTCAGGGACACATTTGAATAGCCATCCGCCTTTAACTTTTCCTCACCCTCCCTTTAAGTCATTGGTATGCATGGTTCAGCCCCCACCTCCTCCCACTGTGGTTCAATGCCATGGGGAAGTATTACCCTGTAAATATAGGGTTTTGAATCCTTGGTGGAGGCCCTATAAGTTGATACCAAATTGGCCTACTTATTAATAGCCTACTTGTCCCACTATTGCTTAAAATCCCAGGCAGTGAATGCTGCTACACCAGACGTCACGGTTGAAGAGATGATTTATTTAATCATCACATTTCAATAAAATGCTCTCAATTATCTTTGTGTTATTTGCACACTGCTCACGATAATACAGCTGTTGCAGAATGCAGGGACACCTGGAGGGCGGTGTGGTAATGCACATGTTTGCACTTCCATGGGGGACTACATGAGAACTATTGGGAAGGGAGATGTTATGGCATATAAAGCTTACTGTAGTGTACAGCAGTGTTTTTCAACCTTTTTCATCCCAGGGCCCAATATTTATTCAGAATTTGAGCCATGGGTCACCATTTGATGACATTTTAGCCCCACAGACCCTAAAACTAAAGATTTTGTCCACAATACCAGGCTGGATTTGGGAACCAAAACGTACCACTGGTGTACAGTATAGGCCGTGCTACTCCTAGAAATTGTTTCAGGGACCTTCATACAAAGGTTTGTGTTGTTAAAATGTCTCATGGGCTATAACTACACACACTATTAGAGAGGAGAGGGAGAGAAGGAGAGAGAGATGAATTGATGAAGAAAAGAAAACTAACAGGGAGAATGTTCTGGACGGACGTCAGGCTGAAATGGATGGACGGATCAAGCGTCTGTCCCTCAGGGACACAGTAGGAACAAGCTCTAAAAGCTTGTCAATCCCCCGTCAGCAGCACCCAGGGTTGCCATGCCAACCGTTGACAAGCAATGCACCCCCAGGTTAACCAGCTTTATTAGCTGAAAATAGCCAATCGATCGCCACGAACACAAGGCATTTGTTGATCTGCTATGATTTCAGCATGAGGGTATAGGGTTCAAGTTAGAGGTAGGTTCAGTAATGTGGCCTGTTATTGGGATGCTTGGTCCGCATTTGTGGAATGATAAGATTTTGGAAACGTAACTGAATCACAGTTTCTTCGAATGACACTTTTGACCCTTGAGATTTCAAATCCCATGCAGAAAGAAGCCCTAAAACACTGTCAAGGTCAACGCGGTCGAGGTATAGCTGTCACCTCAAAGACACGCGAAAAACTGATACAAACGTAAACATGGCGGCACCCAATCTTTAAGGGAAACGGAATAAGAGACATTTTCACAAAATAACATCTGGACCACTTTTTGGGAAAACAACTCAACTGCAAATAAAGTTAAGAAAGCCTTTGGGCGGAGGCGAGTGGTTCTTTCCCATCCCTCTTTCAGCATATAATCTAAATTGCATTGGATTCTGCCACTGCATGCTTAGGTTCAGTGGCGTTTTAAGCAATTTGGAGCCCCAGGCAAGATTTCCTCAGGAGAACCACTTACCAAATGGACCCGTAAGGCCCCCCCCCCCCTCATGGCTCCCCAGGCAACTGCCTAGTCTGGCTAATGGCAAAAACACACCAGCTTACGTTGGCTATATGTTCGTTCAGCGTGTATCACCGCTGTGCATGAGACCATAGCCTACGTATACTTTCTTCTCCTCTCTCATGCACCCTGCTGTGTTCCTCTCTCTCTCTCTCTCTCTCTCTCTCTCTCTCCTCCCTGGACCTTTTACTCTGTCTGTCCTACGCCCCAAGGCTGATTCATATTCATCCCGCTGTGTTTCAAATTATCCCAGAGTGTGGGTCAGGGTCACGGCAGGACGAGTGGGAAGCAATCCCACAATAAAGTAAACATCTCCCATGCATGCGAGACATACTGTGTGAAGCATTATTACCACGGTCACAGACAGAGAGGGATGCGCTGTGTGTCTACGCGTCAGTGCGCTCAATACAATCACAAGCATACTGTGAAAGACAGACGGAGGTGCATGGGAGGCAGAGAGAAAGAGATGCAATTTTCCGACAGGGATAACCTTTGTTTGTGTGTGTGTGTGTGTGTGTGTGTGTGTGTGTGTGTGTGTGTGTGTGTGTGTGTGTGTGTGTGTGTGTGTGTGTGTGTGTGTCGGTGTGTGTGTCGGTGTGAATAACATTATGTCTAGATGATCTGTATGCATGCATGTCAAATACAATATACAGTATATAGATAACTATAATACAATAGTGGTGGTTGGAGATGAGACGTTTAAACTCTGTGGTTGGGAACTATAGGTTCACAAATGGTTGACCAGGAGGCCAAATGGAAATAATTAGCCTTCCAAAACATTGTGGGAATACAGTACATATAAATAAAAGAAAAGAAAGGGGGACAAACAGGTTTCTTGACTGGGTATGACATCAAAAGTATACTGGATGCAGGATGAATGCAGCTTTGTGTTTGTGGCGCTTATTATTACTGACAGATATCCTACCTGGATGTTGTCAAAAGATGTTTTGTTGGTGACATCGTATAGCAGCAGTAGAGCTAAGAAAAGAAGAGACGAGGAAAAAACAAAGACATTGAGAGAAAAGCATATTGTTCTTGAAAGCCCATGACTTTGTTATTCACTGACTGACGTGAGAGCCGTCGGCTATCAGCTCTCATATCGCTTCCAGAATTCATTTGAAGACTGCTTTGGTAAATGGGGCTGCATTTAAATACAGTATTAGAGGGGTCTTTCTTCTTTTTTTAATTCCAAATTATTTTGTCCCATTTCATACACAAATTCACACACCAGCAGCAGAGCCATGCAATGCTAAAACCTGCTTGGTGAAGATTGGAGCTCGTCTCGGGGATTCAGTTTCTCTCTCACAGACGAAGCCTGAAGGAGCAGGGAATGAATCAAACTGCTCCACCTCACTGGTTTTGTGCCATATAGGATGTTCTAGTCTATACAACATCCTATATGACTATACATTTTTCCCGGCTACAGCAATGACCCCCAGTTTGATGTGCATTGTTGGGCCACGAACCCCCATTCGATACCATTTTGATCTCCGGGACGCCGGCACTATTCACTGTAGTATTAACAGGGTTGGCAAACAGGCAGGCGCTGGAGGCAGATAGAAAAAACAAGTCGAAATCCCCAAAACACTGGAACAAAGCAAAGCCGAGCAAAACACACAAGGAAAAAGTATCACTTGAATCACCAGGAAACACTTGGAATATATAAAGCTAGAAGTGTTATCGCACAGAGAGCTGAGGTACGATCTGGCAGCGTGCGGCAAGAAAACCAGGGTTTATATAGAGTGTTGGTGATGAGGAGATGGCTGGCAGGTGAGTGATTAGGGGATAACATCCAGGAGTGCAAATTTAGAAAGCCAGGAACCAAACCCACACACACAGACCAAACTAACACAGAAAAACACACACACAAACACTGGCAGGGGGCGTGACACACGGAAGGCTACCATCCTAAATGGTAAATGGTGCATTTATACACTTTTATCCAATGTGCTTTATGTAGATCATGCTTTACATTTGACCGTTCATACACCGATGGCGGAGGAGAGGAAACCTTGAGCAAGGCATCAATCTGCACGAATGGGGAGCAATTAGACTAGGTTCAAAGTCTTGCTCAAGGACACTTCAATACTAACTCTGGAGTGGGGATCGTACTGGGATCTCATACTAAGGGAAAATCATGGAAATCTGGGAAGTAAATCGCTACCAAGATTTAAGAAATGTCTTGAACAATGTGTTTCTTTACTGGTGTCTTATAAAATGTACAAAATGTACAATTTCAAAGATTGAAATTCAACTTTGGTGAGAAACCTCAGAAAAAAAACAGGTCAAAGTCAGGATACTAGTCACAACCTATAGAAGGCAAAACATGCAAAATTTCATCATGCTTTATGCAGCATGTGACATGAATAACTAGGGGGTTTTCATGATGCAGAATCCATTCCAAACATTAGATCTGCTCAGAAAACAACACCTTGGGCTAAAAACAGCCACACTACCCAGCATAATAAATGTGCTTAGTCAGCACATTTGTGTAAGTGGTTTTTTTTCTCCACATGCTATTTAAAGCATGATGAAATTTTGCATGTTTTGTCTTGTATACGTTGTGACTAGTATTGTGACTTTGACCTGTTTTTATGAGGTTTCCCACAGGAGTCAATCTTTTAGCACATGTTATTAGACACCATTAGAAACACATTAGTGAAGAAATGTCTTGGAAACGACGTAGTTCACATATTGTTCAAACGCCTCCTGGTTGCTCTACTGCAGGGGTTTTCAACAGGTGGGCCGGGGACCACCAGTGGTCCTTGGGAGGGTTCCAGGTGGTCCCCAGGCTAAATGATGGAAAGTTGATTAACCAGATGTAACTCTTGAGAATGTAAAAATGAAACCAAATGGACCCACAGGGGTCCATTTGGTTTCATTTTCACACTATTTAATTAAGAAAGTCTACACTGTTTTGTTTGCAAAATCAAGCCTGGAATTGTGAACAAAGAATGTCATCAAATGGTGGTCCATGGCTCAAATGCTGAATATATGGTGGTCCCTGGTGTCAAAAAGGTTGAACCCCTGCTCTACTGGCCTGGCCATGAGCCACTCCCGCCCCAGGGAGTTCCTAACTAATAAACATTTGGCCAAGGTCCCCCTGGGACCCCCCGTCATGGACCTCTGGGGGTCCTGTATTGCACTTTGAGCAGCACTGCTCTACATGTTGAGACATTATATAACCACGCGACCGACACCCTGTGGAAAATAAAACGATCCATTAATTGCTGGTCGTCTCTCTCTGCCTGATAGCGCCCCGTTCGAATGACTGCAGCCTCAGCTCATTAAATGAAAGACTTTGGTGTTTTATCTTCTCAGGAGGTCCGCTCTGTGTAACAGAACAGAAACGATTAAGGAACACAGCGACACTGTGTTCAAAATGTAAACAACACCAGTTTTATTTTATTTTGTTAGTCCATACCGAATGTTCACAAAACGTTTGAACGTGTTGATAACCTATCTTATCCAGTATACAGACTGTCTGGATTGACAATAATGACTTCATTTAACTCCACAGAGAGTAGTTTCCCTGTAAAGGCAGCTCACTGTGGAAATCAATCAACATCTCCTCCGGCAAGAAAATAAGAGTGATCAATCACTCTCTTATCGGTAATGATCACCTGCAGATGTTGTTGTGTGTGCAGCTGAGAATGCTTGCAAATTGCTGTGTTATTAAACTAATAATCCCCCAAAAAAACCTAGCCGGAGGCGTGCCACTGGCTGCTTAGCGACAACAACAACAACAACAGGGGAGATGGAGGGGAGCTGGAATATGGTCACGGCACATGTGAAACAGAATGGTAAAGTGAGAGAGGACAGAAATCGATATGTACAGTATACAGTGACAAACATGCCGATAGAAACGGGAGAGCCATAATGACACCATCGCTGGGCTTGAACGATATTTCGGTTGTACCAGCTGCTATCGTATAATTATGTCACTGGGGTGTCATCAGCTATAACTGAATATATACCGTTTCAGCTGACATGAGCGTTGGATGCCTGTGATCAGGGGTGGACTGACAGTCTGGCATACAGGGCATTTTCCCGGTGGGCCGACCCCCCCGGGGGCCGTTAATGTCGTGTTTTAATTTAAAAAAAAATCTGCACAAAACCGGCCCACGAACCGGCCCACAAAGATTCAGAGGGCCGCTCTGAGGGCCGGTCTGAGACAAAATTGCCCGGTACGTTTTGAGCTCCCAGTCCACCCCTGCCTGTGATTATTGTTTATGGAAGCAGTAGAGAATGACAGCATCAAATAACGCTAGTTTCCATGATCAACCTGTCGGATTTATCCATCCATCTTGTGTGCAACTGTCTGTCTGCGGTAAACTAACCCCAGTTTATCATAACGATAATCATTTCAGCGACTGCTCCTATCAGACTCCCCACCTGGAATTAGCAGAGCATGTGCATACAATAGCCAATCTGCAAGCTTACAGCACATCGTTGTGTAATGTTTATGGATGCGGCTTCACAACAATATTGTAGTAAGCACAGAGTGACAAGTCAGGGGAATGCAAATGACTTATACAATACAGTAAATTACAATAGAGAATGGCGCCTCTTATGGGCGATAGATTGTAATAGCTGTCTCTGATTGACAAAATGTCATGATGTGAATGCATGGCCACGTAAATATTAATTAGACGGTAAAACCGGAAACGCTTTTGAAAACCGCACAACCCTAACCCACAATGACAACAATAGGCTTTAATTGATACTTTGTTATCCCCCACCAATGTGATGATGCTATAGAGAGAGAGAGAGAGAGAGAGAGAGAGAGAGAGAGAGAGAGAGAGAGAGAGTGTGAAACGGTGGAGCACAATCTAGCAGCGTGCATCCGTGCACAGGTTAGGTTGCGCGTGATAATGAGAGCGGCAGGGGAGAGAGGGGAGATGAAACTTGTGCACGCTGGCGACGTGTAATCCGTGCTGCGATGCTTTGTTGTTGTTGTTGCTGCATGGCAGCGTGGCCTTGGATGGGCGCGAACAAATAGTGGATGCGTATTATTAAGTGTTTCAGCCTTCCTCCTCTGGTTAGCCTCAGGACACCCTATACCCTCTACTTCCCCTCTCGCCTCACGCATAAAGAGTTGTTTCATCTCACACGTATACGGTTGAGAAAGGACCACAAAGGAGAAAAGAAAATGCTCTTTAGTTGACGATCATCTTTTCTTCGACTATATATATGAAAAAAGCAATATGTTAAGTACACAAATGCTGCCCAGCGGCAACCCAGGCGTTTTATTTATGTGAGCAGTTTGTTGCTGGCTGGAGTTTACAGTTTAGTGAACCTTGATGCAGGCAGCAGCAGCAGCAACCACTGGGACTTAACCTGGAATTCATAATATACTGTCATGTGTACGTTCTTCTTATTCCCATCATGGAATTGAATAGGGAGGAAGCTCTACACCTGGAAAAAGCACGAAAGGCATTTTGTGACACCATTAATGTTTTCAACTGCTGACGTTTCCATAGTGCAGGATTTACAACAGAGAGAGAGTTCCAGGTGGTCCCCATCAGCTAAATGATGGACAGTTGGTAACCAAGTGGACCCTTATAGATCTGTGAACCAAATGGACCCTCACGGTTTCATGGTACGCTCTCAAGAGTTAGATTATATTCAAACACCTGAATTACTTCATCTTCAAGAATCTACACAATCAGAAAATGTAGAATAATAGTTATTTTGACCAATGTTTTCCCAGTTATCTCTCATAAATTGTAGACAGAAAATCCTTGGTTTTCGGTCAGAGAGTCAACTCAACATCAACAGTGGTCCTTGGCTAAAATGCTGATTAAGTAGTTGGCCCTGGCATGAAAAAGGTTGAAAACCACTGCCATAGTGGAACGTCCGAGAGACTCACTTCAAGTACACATTCTAACCTTTCATAATGAGATACTGTATGTCCTGTGATGAAGTCCTATGGATGTACAGTATGTTTCACAAATAAGCTAACATAGAGTTCTCAAACTCAACCAGGCCCAATCCGACCTGACATTTTAAAATGTGTGCTGATAAACTGTGTCGGATCGGGCCTAGCTGAGCTCCATGGAAAAATAATATTTATTGATTTTTACCATGATAAAAATGTGTTGCATGTGTTTTGGTCTGGAGGCCTCCTTTAATGCCCCTTTTCTCTCCGTTTTTCTCCCAACGCCTCTCTTTGGAGACCATGGCGATGCGGGCCATTGTTTTAATACTCTCATATAAACGTGTTGTTTTCTTGTTCACATCGATGCATCAATAAATAAGTAGCTATTGGAGCTCTCTAATGTGCGACTCCACGGAGACCGATTTTCATTTTCACTTGCAATACATTTTCACGTTCAAAAAACACATTTTAAGATAAAGAATTGAAATACTGCAATGCGGATGTACGCCTCTGCCACTTAGCCATTGTTTACCTACATGTCTCCCCGGATATACTATTTATGTTTGCTGGAATTGCCCCAGTTTCATTGTATTTCAGTCTTTTCAACAAACTTATATCCGTCCTTCAGCCAAATAAAAATCCCAAATAAAAAACAAAAAAACAAATAAGACAGCCTAGCAGCCAAAGCATGACTCACACCATCAGAAATATAATCAGCCATGCAAGAAAACATGCCAGGCAGGTTCATACAGTACGTACGTGTGCACAGTCGCATCCCACACACACACACACACACACACACACACACACACACACACACACACACACACACACACACACACACACACACACACACACACACACACACACACACACACACACACCAACCCGACCACCACACAGCCACAGATGGAAAAAATTGGGGGTTTCAGGGCTTTTGGAGAGGTGATCTGCGCTTGCTTTTAAGAACTACATGTCATATTTGTCAGCCAGCCTTGTTATTGTCAAAGCTGCAAACATTTCCACAATGTATCCATCTTCCTCTCCTTGACACGTGGTTTGTGGTGACACCTAGAGAAGTCTCTGCGCGGCACCCTGCTGGCTGCTCTCATGTTAGAGCGGAGGACGGCAGTAACAATTCTCTCCAACACCTAGCGCTGCAAACATGCTGACAGGAACAGGGGCGGATCTAGGCATGGGCATGGGGGGGCAGTGCCCCCCTAAATACCCAGTCTGCCCCCCCAAACACGATGGCATGCAAAACAACCCAAGATATTTCAAATTAAAGTGCTTATATTTAACATGATCTGAAACACTACTACTGCTACCAACTAACTACAGCTGTGTCACCACTAAACCAACAGCATTTCATCATTGAAACCAGAAAACTCTCTGAGTCAGACCTTTAGCTTTATGCATGCTGCGTCTCTGTTGCAACTTCAACAACTGATGTTATTTATTGATGCTTTACTTGACTAATAAAAGTCCTGTAACCGAAAATGGTATGGGGGCGGCTTCATCGCCCGTGCCGCCCCCATACCATTTTCTCTTGCCCCTCCAACATGTTCTCTTGCCCCCCCCCCCCCCCCCCCCCCCGCAAATGGGACATGTTACATCCGCCCCTGGACAGGAAGCACGCCGCCCCGCTGCCGCCAAACCAACGCAGACAATGTCGAGAACGGTGTTGCTGTGCGCATAAAAACAAAACGTTGCCTCATTGGCTCTCACTGTAAAGGGCCTTTCACATGAGGAGTGATAAAATGCGCCCTCAAGCTCATTTTCAATGAGATCGGCGTTTTTTGTGCGGAGAAGTCTAAAGAAAATACATTAACATGGTGAAAATACATCTTGATGACATCATCAAGATGTATTTTCACCATGTTAATGGATTTATTTACCATGTTAGTGGTTTTCTTCAGACCTCCATTTCTAGGAAACACAGAATGGGGGGAACGTTTTTTATCATGTCCACCCAGCACCTAAGGTATATTAATGACATATTAGAATGTTGAAAATGGGTGGAATTCCCCTTTAAACAGCCCTGGGGTTGAGCTGACGTTGATTCAGGCCTCTGAAGGCGGACATTAATGTTGCTCCACCTTGAATTTAAAATTAAATGTTTCATATAAATGTTGCCTTTTAATGCCTTTTTTATACACTCTGTAGTCTAAAAAAACACTCAGATATTTATTTTTCATATTTTCTCTGTTTGCCATTTGGATTCAGTACCAGAAATGTTCACAAAAACAGCCCATCCCTCCTCACTGCTTCCCCCTGACCACCTCCTTGTTATTCCTGATAAGCATGATCTGCCTGGTTTCAGTCACTTTAATTGGGTTTCTTTGAGGGGGGTGTGGTTTGAATCCATGCATACCAGTGACTTAAAGGATGGAAACAAAGTTAAATAGGAGTATCTGAGAGTGCCCATTCATGCGCCCTCCTTCAGACACGCACAGACAATCACAGATCCCTCAATAGAGATCTGACTGTTTAAAAAACAATGTTTGGGGGTACTAACAATACACTAGGGACGGTAAAAACACCAAAAATCTGGAAGACTGTAACATTCATGGTGGACCCCTTTAATATAAATTCAATCCAAAGGAGCTTTATTTGCATGAGAAAGAAAATGTTTGCCTCTGGTTGTCTGTGATGCACATGGAAGCTTGGCAAGCCTCCGTGTGGATCACAGAGGCTGCATGGTCTCCTCTGAAGCTGCAGACACCCTGCAGCGCTGAAGGAGACCGTTACCTTTCTGTGTCTGTTACCTTCTGGTAAGAACAGGCTGCCATCCAGGACTGCCTACCTGCACATTAGGGATTCAGTGTCTCTGTCATGTCACCCCCCCCCCCCCCCCAGCCAAAATAACACATTGATACACTGATAAAAAATTAAATCAAAAGCCAGAGTAAGCAGGTTCACTCCCATAGGCCTACAATATACTGTATAGGTGAACAAATACTGACCACAAGACCGCACCGCACCGCAAGAGGGTGAGCACGCATGCACCCGCACACACACACACACACACACACACCCACACCCACACCCCACACACACACACACACACACACACACACACACACACACACACACACACACACACACACGTTATGAGTAATTCAGGACTTTTATTAGCTGCATGGTGTACTTGAGGGCCAGTCCATGTGGAAGCATAAGCTGATGCAGTCAACACCTCGACTAGACATTAAAACGGTGACTTACGATCATCAGCATAGCAATTTTATTTTTGTAGCAGTACATAAACTTAAGCACCCCCATATACTCCATTTCAGTAGTAGCTTTTTAGGGGCAAAAAATAAAACAAACAAGTGCATTGTTATTATACCCATAAGCCATCTGTGCCTCTCACGCAAACACTGAAAACACCTCACAAATGATGGTATCAATCCACGTTGAAAATGACACAAGGAACGTGCGAGGGAGCGTTTAACATTCTACAAAGCCGTTCACACCTCATCCCATGCATGTGCAATGAAGGAACCAACATAAAAAGGCCACACAAATTAATGATAATGTACTATGACATGTATACGGGTACATGATCCAGTTTAAAGCATGCTTATGTCTGTGTGTGTGTGTGTGTGTGTGTGTGTGTGTGTGTGTGTGTGTGTGTGTGTGTGTGTGTGTGTGTGTGTGTGTGTGTGTGTGTGTGCACATGCATGTCTCACCATGGGCGTCACGGTAGTAGGCGTGAGTAACACTGCGGAAGCGCTCCTGTCCGGCCGTATCCCAGATCTGCATAGAAGGCAAGAAGAATGATCCTGTCATATTAGAATGGTGCATATATTTTTGACATGCAGGAATCTTCATATCATTATCAGCAAGCCCAGATATACTGTAGATCACAAATCATAGTGGGTCATAAATCTCCAATCAGACAGTATGGGCACAAAAACGCCAAGGGAGAGAGTGAAATTTGCGACCGTGACTATGTGGCAGGTGGTAAATGTGTCCCAACCGATGGTAAAAGCTACAGTAACTCACTATCAGCCACGGCCGATGGGTCATTGGTCGCTTTTCACCGGTTGCTGCTAAACCTAACCCCTATCCCTAAACATAACCTCAGTAAAACCTATGCCTAAACCTAACCTTAACTCCCGACCGGACACCTGATGTGACCGATAGGATAGCTGCCACGGAGGCTCATTTGCTAACGGTCCATAGCGGTGGCGGTGCAACGAGTACAATGAATGAATGAATGAATGAATTTGTTTATTTAAGTGTCATGCCACCTTGTGGCCCATCCCAATGGGATTATATGACACCTTTTCAAACAGAGTACAAATATCACATGTTACATATAAACATATTTTTTCCGGCAGTGCCGATCACATTCAATTTGAAAAAAGTACAACAAAACAAAAAACATAACATAAGACGAGAACAACAACACTGCCTCTATCCTATACAGTGTCTCTTAGACCTGGCTGTATATTGATCTTTTCCTCAGATCCCATGCTTTTTCTAAATACTTTGCTAGTTTAAATGGATCTTTTTCAAATAAACATTTAAATAGTTGTGCATCATTCATATTCAGCACGTTAACATAATTTATTTTCTTAAACAATTCTTCTCTGACCTTCTCGTAGAAAGGGCAATACAACACAAAATGGTACTCGTTCTCTACTTCATTAAGATCACACATTTGGCATATTCTATCTTCTTCATCTAACCCTGTATAACGACCTGTCTCGATATAGAGTGGCAGTATACCCCCTCTAATCTGGGCACAGAGTGATCTTTGTTTCTTTGAGAGATTAAATAAAACATACTTTTCAACTGAATAATCATGTTTAATCTCCCTATATGTTCGTAATTTTGGTTTATTCCCTATCTCTTCTTCCCAAGAGTGCTTGACCTTATCTAAAAGTATTTGCTTTAGCTCTTCTATATTTACATAAGTATGTATATATGTACAATATATATACATATATGTACAATGAGCACTAACATTGGTGACATAAATTCTACCAGTGAGGACGGGTACAGAATATATATTGTAGATGGTGTAGACACGAGACATACTCTTCTCTTCATCTCTACGCTGGAAGTAAAATCATTAATTTACAAAACAAAAACACAAGTTGCATCAGGTTTGTGCCTGACAGCGACAATATTATCTGAACCCTAGACACTGCTGTGCACACCCCGAGACTCGAAATGAGATCCGTCTCTGCAGAGTGCCCATAATGTTTCCCCATCTCGCTGGAGGCAGTGCAGTGGGTCGTACGCAGTCTTCAACAACGAACACTATGTCGGTGAGCTCAGCCGTGCGACGGGCCAATCACTCTCTGAATCAACAGTTCAAACCCCCGAGTTGAAAGCACAAGTGATTGCATCATTTCATCAGGGAGAAGGAGAGAGAGCTGGCTGGCTGCATGCTACCCAGGTTTGTGTTAGAATTGCCACGAGGCTGCAGGCCTGGACCAGAGAGTCCGGGCACCTATAGGCTGGTATGCCTGACAGCACGTTGCCGGTTCGATTCGCGATCCCGATGACCTTTGCCGTGTGTCTGCCTCCCTCTGCATCTCCCTCGTCGTTTCCTGTCAAGCTGCTGTCTATCAATGATATCTTTAGAAAAAAGAATTGCCATGAGATCTCACTTGTCTGTAAACATGTCAACTCTCTCTCTCTGCCTCTCTCCCCCCTTTGATGCCAGTACTTCTTCCTAAACAACCCCCACCTCCTCCACCACCACTGCCTGAACGAAGACCCCCGCGGCAGTAATGAGGAATGGCATTTAAAGGAGATGAAAAATATCCCTCTCCCCCATTCGTTCTCTGCATGCTAAGCCACAAATTGACTATTGATCCAATTAACAGCAGGGATGTCACAATTATTTAGGGTAGTACTGATTATTTTAGAGTAGAAGCCTATATACAGTATATACTGTAGATCCGATGGGAGAGTGCCGGTTCTACCTGTCTGTCCGTCTGTCTGTCTAGTAGGAGTGTGGTCACTGAAACTCCACAAGCAGCAGCCTGAAAGGTCTGTATGCTTAGGAAAATGGTCTGAAATAAGGAAACGTGTTTACACAATTTGAACATGCTTGCAGATCTGACCTTTCCAGTATTTAGATGTTTGTTTTGTTTTTTAAATAGGCTATATGACACGACTTTAATCTGGAAATTATTATGGCGATTATGCAACAAAAGAAGACAAATACGATTATCTCAAACAATTGTGACAGGCCCAAGTCGCACTGTGTTTGAAAAGCAACATATTTACGTACTTAGTATGTTTTAACTATATTATTTTGGATTTAATATTGGCACCGGTCAGCACCAGGCATTCCTTTGCATCATTGTGTCCTTTTGAAAAATATATGTTATGAAATCAGAGACTGAAAAAAGCAGTAATTTCCCCTTTCTAACCCCTTAGAGTGAGAAATCGGGGTTTGGTTTAGGTTGACAAAATAAAGTTTCTCTAAAGTGGAGCTTCTCTCTAGTCTATTACCATCAGTCTCCATTTCACACCAAAGGTTTCTTTGGCCAAATTTGCCAAATATCTAACATTACCAATAGCTCTTTGAGTATCACATTGCCGTGTAGAATGCATTATTTATCTGCCTTGTGCAATTTGTGTTTTCCTGACAGACTTAATCACAAGAAGTTGCGGCACCATTAGCCTCTGTCAGCCTCTAATAAAGATCATTAGGGACTATTCACATAATTACCAGCTCACTTAGGCACAAACGCACACAAACAACGGAGACGTGCAAGTGGTTGTGTATGTTTGAATTCAGTGTGAGAGATGTGGTCGAAACAAAGACTGTTCATGATCAACAAAGCCTAAATGAACTTGTAGGGGCTGCATTCTATCTAAACGAGAATATTGATCATTGTTACAAAACAATAAAGCAGATATATGAGCAGCACTTCATCCAGCATGATTAGATTCAGACTAGGATATAAACGATTCATGGTTTCTCAGACCTTTTAAAAGGAACTGGCAGTAAGGGTGCATTTGGTTTGAAACTATCAATCATTTAGCTGGGAACCCTCTGGAACCCACTTTGAGGCAGCACAAGGCAGCACAACCTTGTGCTGCCTTGTATACTGTGGGTTTCTAGGGTTAAGTAGAAAGGATTTGAAAAGAGGATCTAAAGGACGGTTTTAGAAGGCTTGGGATCTGCTAGCCATGCATCGCTTTACACAGATCACTACATTTACATTAAACGCATGCACATGCACATAAACATTCAGATTTTAAATATAGTACTCACACATGTTTCTACGGGTGTTAAGACACTTGCAGTGCCCGAAATTAGGATTGCAGCATTCATGCCGTGTTGTTTAATAAAAAAGCATTTTTATCGAAGCTTTTCTTCCGCTATTGGCTTTCAATTGTATGCGCCCCTATCAGTGGGGAGGAGCGTGGCACTCTGAACATTGGGTGTGTTCAATATATTCATGCTGACTGCACTGCCAATAAAAACTAACTTTGGTGTTTACCAAACTTACCCCAACCCAGAAAAGAAGCCCGGGTAGTTCGGATAAAAATGCTTTTTATTAAACAACGCGGCACGCTGCAATTCTAATCTCGGAAGTGTCTAGTGTCTAACACCCATAGAAACATGCGTGAGTACTTTATATTTGAAATCGGAATGTTTATGTACCCATTTTGAATGTAAATGTAGCGACCCACGTAAAACTCTATTAAGTCACTGCATGACTAATAATGACAGTCATGTTTCAGGGCTCGGGGTCTGCCTGACTAAGCCGAACCTTTTCCTTCCTGTTTGCTCTTACAGATAGCATGCCAGCAAGAATCTGAAAATGATCGATGGGATAAAAACGATAAGATCTCTTACCTGCAGCTTCACCTTGAGTTCGTCAATGTCCATGACTTTATTCTAGAGATTGAGAAAACAGTGACACAGAACAGATATTAAGAGAAAACAATGATGCTGGATTAGCAATCCCTGATTCACAATAAATCAACCCGTTCCGTTTGAAATTGAAGGATTGTACAGCGAAGTCTGTGGACCTCTATCGCATTGTACTTTTTCCACAGATAATTTATACTGATCAGAAACAGACTTTCCTTTCTCATCTCCCTTCCACACTTTCCACTGCTCTTTCCTGCATCAATATTGCAAGGCTCTCCTCGTACCCCAAGTGCCTTTACACCTTTACAGCGTCTCAGGGCAGAGGTATAGGTCTGCATTGACGTAGAGGTTAACCTCTCCCGTGGGAATGCAACCAATGAGACTATTTTCTTCCATCGACTACAGTTCAGCATGACTGATGACAAGGAGGTGGTTTGGCATTACTCTGGATACAGGATGAGTTTTCAATGGTATACATACAAAACACTTATTTATCCGTTTTATTTGTAACTCTGATAGTGTACAAATCTAACTAAAGTACATACATTTATAGAATAAGACCTTTAAAAATACTTGAACGGATAGAAAACAGACACTTCAGATTCTATGTTTGTGCAAGTGCTTGTGTGTTTCTCCTCAGGCAATTTTGAAATATATTTTTTTGCCATCATTATCTGTCTATGGCCATTCATGTGCTGAACATATTCGAGTCTTATGAGCCTTTTTCAATGGTAAAAAAATATGCAATTTCTATCCCTCATATCAATACCGGCAATTTTATGGGTTAGTCACATTACACCAGCAGTATTTCCATTGAGATAAAAAAGAACATTAGGTGTTCTGTTTACAGAATGAGATTGAGAGAGAAAAAGAGACTCAAAAATACATGTTTGGCAGTAGGTTTTCTCCCTCCCACACATCTACGTATACTGTATCGGAAAGTTAAACTCTAACACCAGTGGATATTTTAATTTCAGCCTCGACCTCGAGCCTGAGAATTAAACATGAGAAGTCGTACATTAGTTTAGGCTGTGTGTGAATAGGCCAAAGTAAGGCCCTTTGCAGAAGCCTAGTCTCATCCAATATACACCACAAAGTCAATCGGCCAGACGGTATAAGGTGTTCAAAAGGTAAACACTGTGTGTGTGTGTGTGTGTGTGTGTGTGTGTGTGTGTGTGTGTGTGTGTGTGTGTGTGTGTGTGTGCGTGCGTGCGTGCGTGCGTGTGTGTACAACAGAGGACCATGTACCGATTCATCAACACAATGCCGACACACTTGTTAAATGGCCAACTGCCCTGCAAGCGAGTCTGGCATTCTTTCTGAATAGTGTCCACCAGGGTTGTGCACCTGTTCGTGCGTGCAGGGAGAGTAGGACTGTATGGTTAATTAGCTCTTCAGGGCATGGCATAGCATGCGAGCATTCAGCGAAACAAGATGGTGTATGCCAGACTGTGAGCTTCTACTTTGGCTAGTCTCTTGCTCTGGTCCATAGCTCCTTATGTGATTCTGCCTTGAAGTGGAGTTCTGTGAAAGACAACGTAATCTCTCGGATGGAACTACGAGAGGCAGCCTCTCTTCTGGAGTGGAAATATATGTTAACATATAATTCCACATATAATAATATGTTTTACCTAGTACTTCAGTCAACAAAACAAACACAGCTTGTGTGATAGAAAGCTGCACGTTTTGGCCAGAACACGATTGTTTTTCACCAGAGAAAAAATAGTTTTATGATTTCTATCGGCAATGTCGGTAGAGGGCGCAAATCCTGGATGTTTTTCTAGTGAAAAACAATCGTGTTCCATGGCAATAAAGTTTTATCTGTGTGGTGGGGGGGGTAATGTTTCCACTAATGAAAGTAGGCTTTCTACTCACTCATGAAGTTTTAATAATTATGTAAATTTGTCCCTGAATATGACATCACATTAGGAAAGGAAAAAAAACACATTTGGGGTGTAAAATATACTGGGGAGGCTAAACACCTAAAATCTTGAAAAATGTTAAATTCATGGTGGAGTCCCTTTAAGCTCCTCTGTGCTCCCCTGATATGAAAAGATTGATTACAGTTCAGTGTTTGTCTTGCGGTGTGTTTAGAAGACCACAAATGTTCACTCGCCTAGAAAAGTGTCTATTGATGGGTGCTCTCGCTCTCGGGGAGGTTCGGCTAGACTTAGGGATAAACCTGACACATCTTTCAGCCTAAGAGCAGAGGGCAGAAATGAGCCAAGGACTCCAAAAGATTTCAGGAGGGCCCTGAGAGTGTTATACAGCCAATAAAACATCTGTGGGGAATAGGGATGAAGTACTGTAACATTTTTAAGTGTTTATAGAGGACGTGTAGCCTATTCACCGGAACACAGAAAAAAATCCAGCGAGTCTGCATATGTATGAAACCATCTCTCTGAGTTAAAAATTGATAAGTTAACATTTTACTGTGATGAAAAACAGACTTTGTGATTCATGAAATGTTCTCCTTGGCAGAGCACATTCACACTTGAATGGAAGTTGCGTGTCGGTGGGGCTTTGAAGCACCCAGAAGAACGACCTACTTTTTGGGGACACCAAAATTTGGTGCCCAAAATGCAGTAGCGAGGAGTGCTTCATCGTTGGCTAGCCTTTCTGGATGCTTGTGGTAAATACACACACAAAAGGCCCACTGTAGCAGCAAAGTTCAACTCCCAGAGAGCCTGGACACGCAGACAGGCGTAAGTGCTTGAGGCACCTGAATGAGGCAGAGCTGGAGAAGTGAATTTCATGGCAGAGTGAACAAACAGCAAGTAGGACAGAGGAGCTGAATGGAGGGAGCTGGACCCCCGCGGGACTCCAAAGGACTGTGTTTATGTTAAGTGGTAGTTTCTGCATTGTTTTGGACTTAAAGATCGTTATTCTCCCATCAGGAGGTTTTATTATGTTATTTTGTGAATTGCCCTCACAGTAAACCTTATTTTCATTGGAACCCTGGGATTTTTAGTTTTTGTCTGTTTGTTCGGAATTAGCCGGGTCTGCCTCTCATGAACCGTGGCATTCCAACAATATCATTAAAAATCTGTTGAACCACTTTATACCTATTCCGCAGCCTTACTATTTGCAAAATTCACAAAATATGCCCATAAACCTTTTCTAAATAGAGAAGTGTCCGGCGGTTTTGGACAATAATAATAATAAAACACATTTCCCACAGACAACGTCGTGTGCACCACATGGTGTGATTATAAATACATCTGGAGACGTCCTGGGCATACAATGTGTTAAAAGAATAGCTTATCTACAAGCTTGCATCAAACAACAGTGCTCTGAAATGCTTTGAAAACCCCTAGACAAATATGGAAATGTTTTTTTTCTTTCTTTTACTGAAATCATCTTTTATTCTGTAGGGAGTTGCTGACACACGATATTGTCAAATGGTGGTCCCTGACATGACAATGTGAACCTGTGAAGGGACAATTCCGAGCTTCATTACCCTGCAGCCCTGAGAGAAGACCCTGGAGATAGTAGCTTGGTCAGCAGCACTGAAACAAGCAGCTGGGTCAGCAGGCAACAAGCAGAGAGGACACTTTTCAGTGTCCAATCCACTCTCTACAGCCAACTGTACAAATAATACACCACAGACCATGCAGGGGTGTACTGAGTACATTTATTATACAATTTTTTTGTATTTCAGTATTTTTTTTTTTACTATACTCCACTATACGTCTCTAGAGTCAATATTGTACTTTTACTTATATACATTTGAAAACTTATCTTTATATCATACCGGTATGTACCATTTGGTTATTATCGCAAAACCTATCAGCCAGAAAGTAAACTATATATACTGCTATTTGAAAATTGCCGGACTACAAGCTCACAAGATGTCACATGATGTGATCGTTGCAGATCTGTTATTTTAGAAGTGTTATACAGGTTATAGAATTGAGAACTTTCTGTGTAATAACAATATACATCTTCATGCCAATACTTTGGTTTACTTGTAACAGAACAATTACATTGCTGTAAAAATACATTGAACACTTTCTTCCACCACTGCATTAGATTTCCTGACCTACACTTTAGGTCAGGGGTATTCAACAGGTGTTCTGGGGACCACCAGTGGTCCTTGAGAGGATTCCAGGTGGTCCCCAGGCTAAATGATGGAAGTTGGTTAACCTGGTTAACCAACATTTGGTTGAGTGTTAACATTTGGTTTCATGTTAACACTCAAGAGTTAAAATATTCATCATGTGAATTAGTCTACACAACTAGAGAACGTAGAAGATTATTGGTCATTTTGATCTGTATGTTTGACAAATCAAATCCGGCCTGGAATTGTGGACAAAAGCAAAATACATCTTTGGTATTAGGTCTGTGGGGCTAAAATGTCATCAAATGGTGGTCTGTGGATAAAATGAAGAATAAATAGTGGGCCCTGGTATGAAAAAGGTTGAAAACCACTGCTTTAGGTGCACACAGTGGTAATGATAAATGCCCATTCAGGAGACTCATCATTACATCTATGCCAAACTGTCCGTAATTCATGCATACTGTAGTTGCTGACTGTCCAATCATAGTGGCTCATGATGCAGATGGTATCCTCTGGCCAGGATGCTCTCTGTTCTGGCTTCATTATATAAAGCTTGGAAATGGACATAGTCTAGGACCTGGCTAAGAGTTGTATGCATTTCATTTAGGAGAGAATATCTAAACTGTTCTTGGCTAATATGGCCACTGCAAACAACATGAGAACTGTGACTAAGCCTCTATCCGGGACGAAATACCCGGAAATGACTACACCCCTTTTAAAATGACCCCTATTTCAAACATGGCTCTAACTTACAAACCGTTGCAGCTACAGATTTTCTGAGGTGGTCAAAATGTTCAGAATACTCATGTTTGTGGTATCTGTGCCTGAGTCAGCAACACTCCATAGTCTTCATAGTGGCCAAATCCAATATGGCCGCCAGCCCGCCACCTGAAAAAGTGTTTTATCTAGAACGTCTGAACCAGATGAGCTATGAATGCAAACCTTGTGTCTAAATCATGTGTTTTGATAATTAGAAACATGCCGGGGTGCTTATCTTTATGAATGGGTGTGGCTAAACATCTATTTTGCATATTTCAAAGATGGCGACCATCTGACAATCTGTTTTGCTTATGTTACTTTTGTCATTATTAGTAAACTCGCTGTCAATTGTGTGTTTTTGAGCATTAGAAGCACATTGGAATGGATTTTTTTTATACCACAATAACATAAATGACACACAACCAACCACAGGGAGAAGCCTTTTCTTGTCAGGTCACAATTCTATTATATCGAGCGACAGAATCCAGCTTTCTTTATGACTGCAAAATCATGCTTACATGATTTTGCAGTCTCAGTGAAGTTTGATGTTGCAAACTTTACTGGCATCTAAAGATCCCGGAAGGATCTCATTGAGTAAGTGACCAGCCTAAGCCTATGCTAAATCTAACCTTAGCCCTAAACCTAACCTCAGAAAAACTACTAAATCTAACACTAAACCTAACCTCAGTAGAACAATGACTGAACGTAACTGGCATAAAAGGTGAGGGAGATAACTAAAATAAATAAAAAGGCCGCAGCAAATGTGGAAAGAGGTGGAGGTCGGGCAAAGGATTAAACGTCGCAGTAAAGAAGTAAAAAATCATGGAAGATAGTTAAAACCCAGATAGCAAAATGCATTGATTCAATGTTGAATTTTGGCTAGATAACCAGAATTCAACGTTGAATCAATGGATTTTGCTATCTGGGAAGTTGCGGCAGATAAATAAAAGTCGTGGCTAGTGGCGGATATTGCTTGCAATCTCACGATAGATACAGTATGTATAGATATGATACAGAGACCACTATACAATATGTATGGATTTATCGATATATATCGATTATACGTTTATTAAAAATAATGACCATGTTGCACAAATAGAATAAAACACTTCCGGGCTCAAGGAGATCTTTAAATTCCAGACATCTTAACAAGGGCTCTGGGAGTGTTTTACACCTGCCAAGTTGGGCTTTGATAACAAGGTACGTTTGTGAACACTGATCACCAGATAATTCAGGATATATTGATAGTTTTCAGTTTTGTAATTAAATAATCTCAACCAATCGCTTACCAATATTTGACCTGAGAAGTATTTTTGGTCAATTAAAACAGACTGGTATATAGCATATCAATGAGTGAGTTTTCTTAAATACAATAACTAATCGTCTGACTGGTGGGGACTGTCTGAAGTCCCAGAGATCCTATACTATATGTGTCATTACTCTGAACATGCACTGGAATTCCACCAGCAGCATAACGGTTGCCACTTTTTTTTAAGCACTGTGTCCACACTGTGACATGTTGAGGGTTAGAGATAGGATTGGCAGGTTGAAATTTGTCCAGTAAAAAGGTTCTGTGCTGTAAAATCTATGCATGATTAAATGAATTAATTATTTTAATTGCATCATTTTTTTCTGTAATTAATTCATTTCAATTAATCAGTTAAAGATAAAAGGAGCAGGAGGAGGAGCAGGAGGAGGAGGAGCAGGAGGAGGAGCAGGAGGAGCAGGAGGAGGAGGAGCAGGAGGAGGAGCAGGAGGAGGAGCAGGAGGAGGAGCAGGAGCAGGAGGAGCAGGAGGAGGAGCAGGAGCAGGAGGAGCAGGAGGAGCAGGAGGAGGAGCAGGAGGAGCAGGAGGAGGAGCAGGAGGAGGAGCAGGAGCAGGCGGAGCAGGAGGAGCAGGAGGAGCAGGAGGAGGAGCAGGAGGAGCAGGAGGAGCAGGAGGAGTAGCAGGAGGAGCAGGAGGAGTAGCAGGAGGAGCAGGAGGAGGAGCAGGATGAGCAGGAGGAGCAGGAGGAGGAGCAGGATGAGCAGAAGGAGCAGGAGGAGCAGGAGGAGCAGGAGGATGAGCAGGAGGAGCAGGAGGAGGAGCAGGAGGAGCAGGAGGAGCAGGAGGAGGAGCAGGAGGAGCAGGATGAGCAGGAGGATGAGCAGGGGGAGCAGGAGGCGGAGCAGGAGGAGGAGCAGGAGGAGCAGGAGGAGGAGCAGGAGGAGTAGGAGGAGGAGCAGGAGGAGCAGGAGGATGAGCAGGAGGAGCAGGAGGAGGTGGAGGAGGAGCAGGAGGATGAGCAGGAGGAGGAGCAGAGGAGCAGGAGGAGGAGCAGGAGGAGGTGGAGGAGGAGGTGGAGGAGGAGCAGGAGGAGCAGGAGGAGGAGCAGGAGGAGCAGGAGGAGGAGCAGGAGGAGGAGCAGGAGGAGCAGGAGGAGCAGGAGGAGTAGCAGGAGTAGCAGGAGGAGGAGCAGGAGGAGCAGGAGTAGCAGGAGTAGCAGGAGGAGGAGCAGGAGGAGCAGGAGGAGCAGGAGGAGGAGCAGGAGGAGCAGGAGGAGCAGGAGGAGCAGGAGGGTGTGGCAGTACGCTAAACAACAACAGGCAGGCAGTAGCTGCCATGTAAAGCCTGAAAAGATCAACTCAGATATCCTTTGGCCAAGTGTGTTTGTCTTATTATTAGTGGTGCACAACATTATTATGTCTAATATCCGATCTCTGGAACATAAGGTAATGTACGCACATCTCTAGAGAAAAACTTTACTTAACTTTGGAATTGGTACATTTCAAGTACAACTATACCAAAACTGTTGGACAATGCCATAGAGCATTACACTTACAGTATGTTATTAAAATAGGTCATCCGAACTTTTTGAGACTTATAGAAATATACACTGTGTGTGTGTGTGTGTGTGTGTGTGTGTGTGTGTGTGTGTGTGTGTGTGTGTGTGTGTGGTTCGCAGCAGTCGTATTAGCCAAAAACAGTTGAGATATTCTCTCCTAAAATGAAGTGCATACAAATCTTAGCCAGGTCCTAGGAATCAAAAGGACGAAGCATAACAGGGCTGGAGTGTCTACAGGAAGTACTAGGCATATACCCGGTGGGCTACCTCTCTGGTGGGCCAGTCTGGGCAAAATGTTAATTGATAATTGGTCTGTGTCATTTATGTTATTGTGGTGTTGTTGAGGACTTGTACTGCACCCCCAACCTGCAAAGTCAGGAGAGTATCTGTACACTGGTTGTAAAACACTTTTTCAGGTGGCGGGCTGGCGGCCATATTTGATTTGGCCACTATGAAGACTATGGAGTGTTGCTGACTCAGGCACGGATACCACAAACATGAGTATTCTGAACATTTTGAGCACCTCAGAAAATCTGTAGCTGCAACGGTTTGTAAGTTAGAGCCATGTTTGAATTAGGGGTCATTTTAAAAGGGGTGTGGTCATTTCAGGGTATTTCGTCCCGGATAGAGGCTTAGTCACAGTTCCCATGTTGTTCGCAGCGGCCATATTAGCCAAGAACAGTTGAGATATTCTCTCCTAAATGAAGTGCATACAAATCTTAGCCAGGTCCTAGACTAACAAGTTCTTTGCGCATATTGAATGTTTCTGTAATATCTTCTGTGTAATATCTTCTTCTTTTCCTGTGTATATGTATTCTAGGTTCCTAGGTTACCTCTCCATTAGTAATTACTGATAATATATTGTATTGTATAATCTATGTATTATTTTCACATTTTTTATATACTTCCAACACCAGTACACTCATTGGACTGCTGTGAACCCGATATCCAGTGCAAAAATATTCCAAAACACATGAGTTATGTGGTGCCACATCTTAAACTTGAAGTCAACAAGGACAGAATGCATTTCCATGTACAGTACATGGTTCATATCACAGAAAATGTATTTTTTAATCTTTGAAAACCCCTCAAGGTGAAATAATGTTTTCATACTGTGCCAATGGACCAGGTGTGTGTGTGTGTGTGTGTGTGTGTGTGTGTGTGTGTGTGCGTGTGTATGCGTGTATGCATGCATGCATGCACACACAGCGAACACACTGCCCAGGCCACAAAAATTTCTTCCGATTTATTTTTTTCTCTACATTTTATACTTTCCTAGAGGACATGCAGTTTGTTTATAACTGAGTCAGATGGATGTGTAAAGGTCTGCCTGCTGCTCTCTGCCTGCCCCCTCTCCCTCCCGTTAGCCAATTTTACCATACTGTAAATATCCTGAAAGTCAAGGGTGCTGAAACCTTGCCCAAAGTTGCAGTCATGCACGTCATCGACCACCAACGTCATAGACGGCGGCCAATGTCACAGACGAAGTTACACGGATTCACAGATCCACACTGGACTCATTGGTGCTATTTCTGTCCGGATTCCTCAAAGTCCTCATCATTTCAAATGGGTTTTTTATATCATTACAGATATCCAAAATGAACTCAAGAATCGATATTTGCACTCCTTGGCGGGCTGTTCTTCCACTTAATAAAGACCGAGACCGAGGTCCAAAATGGCTATTGACTGCACAGTCGGCCGCACAGCAAGCCAGAACATTCCTGCTATCGACTTATTCAGTCTGGTGAACCGGTGGATCTGAGGACAGGGAGGAATAGAAAACCCAATGGGCCTTGCAAGTTACTGTACCCACACACACACACACACACACACACATGCACGCACACCCGCACACATACGGACACAAAGATTGCCGATCGTCTAGTTTCATCATTAATCGTGCGTTCCATTGACATTGCGTTGGCTATTATTAATAGTCTGCTAAATGGCACTAATCGTTTTTGTGAAGGATTATTTGAAATGAAGTTGTTAATACTGATCCGTTTTTAAGGGCAATTAAATGTGGTGACTTGGGCCTTCAGCTTGTTGATTCAGTGTGGGAACAGGGCAGTCGTGACATGGTGTCACCCTGCCTGCCAGCCAGCAGAGAGTCTCCGCCAGCGAAAGGGATCTCTGACAGGAGCTATAATGAACTGTGTCTGGGGATCCATCATGGTTTCATATGGTGACAGCAACGCTTGATGCAGTCATAGTCTTTGGAATAAAATTCCCACCGATCTGACACAGGCGTAAGGGGTTGACACTATGGCAGGTAAATAAAATGTTGGATGTTTTTGAGTTGCCCAACTGCGCGGCACATTTGAGTGAGGAGTCTGCTATAATCTCAGTACAACATACCATACAACACAATTTATATATATTCCAGACTAACACAGAAATTGTGGTATCGACATCGGATCGGAAACATTAAAAAGTGTATGGGGACGTCACTATTATCATCTATCTGAAATGTTGTAGTTTTTGACTTTTTACCTGACTAAATTGCCTGTGAATTTAGTTGACATAATCTACGGTTGATTTAAGTGGACAAAAATGTTTCTGCTATTTTCAAAGTGCAATACCCGAACGCAACCCAGCATTTAGTTCCATATGTCTTTTCTATCAACTAGTCCCTACCTGATATTTTATTCTATTTGACTGAACAGTGTCGGCTTCCATGTGACAGTGATGTACATGTGTGGGTGAGGAAACGCTCCAGTCAGTGAATAAATCTGTGACTGAGTGACTGGCAGAGCAGAGCTGTCAGCATGCATGGTATCACCACTTACAACTAACTGCTTTTCATCTCCTTCCACTCACTTTTCTGTTGCCTGCAAATAGATACTTGTGTAACTACTTACTTTAGTTGAATGGGGTTCCCCCCTGGGGCTCTAAGTGTGTTCAGCTGAGCTTGTGCAGGCCATGCACACACACACACACACACACACACACACACACACACACACACACACACACACACACACACACACACACACACACACACACACACACACACACACACACACACACACACACACGCACACAACAACTTAGTAAAAACTAAAAGTCTGACTGATCTGCAACTTGCGACATGCTCTTGTGAGGGGGCAGATTCACTCCATTTTCACCTACGTTTTGCAAAGTTTTGCAGCGAAATTGCTAGAAATTATTTAAGTTGTATGAAATACTGTCCATAACATAGTGGTTGCAACTGTATTAATTCCATGCCATGGTGGGAGTTCTTCTCTGGTTTTGGTGAATATCAAGTAATGTTGTGGAGGTCACTGGGGCCACGCAGTTAAAGTAAATGAATCCACAAGACTAACTACCTTTGTATTGTTCACCTATTTCTAAAATATTAGCACAAGCTTCATCATTGTTGACCCCTCTATCGCAGGGAACTATGTTTTTTGTGTCTACATGCCCAAAAAGTAGTTCCACGTGATAGGGGGTTCAAAAATGAACAAAGGATGTGCTAATATTTTAGAGAAAATTCAACAATACAAATTATGTAAGTTTTATGCATTCACTTACTTTTACTGCAGAACTCCCACTGCAAATTATGTTACAAAAACCTGAACTCTCTTTAAGGGTTCAAGTGAGGAAAAGGTTTGACATAACAGTGATATATAGTAATTTGAACTTATATTGTCAGCGCTGTCTCTGTCTCTGTCTCCATTCCTCTGTGGTAAACAGGCTCTGCCGTCCACTAGCTCACCCTGCTCACCTGTTCCCATAGTTTCAGCCCCCGACTGTTCTGTTAAATATTCATGCTTCTCTCCTTCGGGGTCGGTCCTCTCTACATCCTCCTGACATTATGGCAGCAGGTGGCACCGCTGCATTTCATTATTAACAACAAATGCAGCCCCGCAAGCAAGCGTGCACACACACACACACACACGCACACACGCACGCACACGCGCGCACGCACACGCACACACACACACACGCACACGCGCACACACACACACACACACACACACACACACACACACACACACACACACACACACACACACACACACACACACACACACACAGAGACTTGTGGGGACATTTAACCCCTAATCATTCAGGATTATAGTAAAATAAATGTGTAGCACAATAGCCCTGTTTGGCTGTGAGTGGATTTTCGCTGCCGCCCGAAGTTGTGGGGCTCCAATCAGTATGCAGCTATGGAGTAGATCACTTCTTGGAAATGCCATTTCCACACAGAGACTCCAGAATAATATACAGAGATATGCGCACGCACGCGTGCGCGCACACACACACACACACACACACGCACACGCACACGCACACGCACACGCACACTTAGCAATTCATTAGTGGTGTAAACAAGTATTGTACATCATTAATGATCCGGCCAGTCCTGGTATTACCTTATTTTGGTTTGAAGGTCGTGTCCTTCTTCTACCTGAACTCCTCTGTTTGCCGTTTCATCATCAGATGATGAAAAACGCATAACAATCCTTTAATCCTTCTTCAAAGTGACAATGTGCAGCAGTCAGACTGCATCCACAAGCATTCCTTCTAGACCTTATTTGACTCTATAACGTGGGACATACATACAGTATGGCATTCGGATATCAACACCGGCGAAAATGCGGTTAGTTTGTTTAGTGCAGTAGGCATTCACGTAGTGGGTGACATTCACATATTCACTCATTGCAGTAATTATATAGTACTTGCAGTACCATCCTAGGTAGTTAGCACCTCAGTAGACTGAGCACTGACTTATATAAAATGTATTACCATGTTTTAGTGCTTACACTGTAAATTGTAAAGTGTATTATAAATTCTGCTAAATAATATTAATACAGTGCATTCTGGGTGCATTTCCGAACAAGGCCTTACGTTCATTCCACAGCGAGACGATGCTGATGGACGTTAGCCGTTATGTCTCTGATGGCGTGTGTCGAATCACCCCTATGCAATTTCTCTGGCTAGATAGCGCCACAAAATCAAAAATATTATTAAACGAGCGGAGCGTTATGGAGAAGAATGACGATTTTATTCGATATGAACTCCAGTTAAGGTTAACTTTTGTTATAGCTTGGCTTTTAAGATGAATCAATGGCTTTTCTTTGAATCCGTTCTGTAGCTATTAAAGCGGCAAGGTAGAGACCTTTTATTCAACTCTGAGCATACTTGCAGAGACCATTGGCATGTCTGCTTACTGTGTTTAAAATGTCAGTAGCCCTGTGCAATTTGTCCCTAGTGGGGAAATTGCTTGTGCATAAGTATGTAAAAAGTGGAAACATTCTACTCTAGCACTTTGTTCGGGCTTTGTACAATAAGGCTTGTGCACTTTCACATTCCATATTTATCATATTTAACTTTTCTATTTATTCCATTTATTACTTATTTGCTTACCTATTCTTACTACTGCTATGTACCATCTTCGTATTGTCTTGTTTGACTTGATGGGATGCGAAAATACGTTCCGTTGTACTGTATTCATACTGTACATTGACAATAAATTGAATCTCATCTCATCCAACTGGTGGTGGGGGCGCTGATATGCAGATTACATTATAGTCAAGTCATTATTATACTGATGCTAGATAACACCAGGGTTGTTTAAATGGACATTGTAAATTTGGAATTGAAGACTGAAGGAGAGGAGGAATTATTCAAAGTAGGGTGCACTGATGACACCATCATGAGGCCAAAATCAAACAAGCTGTTTTTGAGAGCAATTTCCATAAAGCTCCTTCATGATATGAAGGCCGGTTCAAACTTGGCTATTTGTGGGGATAGAAAACACACATGGGAGCACCAAAACACGCAAAAAAAAATAAATAAATAAAAGGTTGAATTTCATGTTATTCCCCCTTTAAAATGCTTTTTTTTCAGCCACTGCTCGTGGCAGAGGAACTTCTGCTTAGAATAATTTCCAAACATACAGCCTCAGGTAAATCTGTATGCAAAACTATTACCTGTGTGCAAAGCTCACCAGTACGGTTGGCTGCACCCTGTAAGTACACTCTGGAGCTATGTGAATCTTTTTCAAAAACATGATAAAACAAAAACACACACACACACACACACACACACACACACATACCCCCCCCCCCCCCCACACACACACACACACACACATGCATGCACACACGCACGCACACACAGACAGACAATTCCTCTACACAAGTGATTCTCAAACCTTTTTGCTTCAAGGACCCTCAGTTTGATATGCACTAGCCTGTGGACTCTATTTCAGCAGAAGCTGTTTGGTTCCTTTTCAACTTTGCCAACTCTTGTACAGCACACAAAGTCAGACGGCAGTGCACGCCACTGCATTCCAGGAAGTGGTATTAGTCTGGCTATGCCAGGCTAATACATAATCTATTTGTTTCCCCTAAATATCCCCTTCCAATGCAAGCCCATATACTGTAACTTCAAAATCCATTTTAACCATGATGACAATCCTAATATGTGAGGTTAAGAGCACAGTGTCAGCATCACCATGAAAAAAGATGAGTGTTTTCGATGAAACATGGTTAAAATTGATTTTTAAGTTATACTGGGTTTGTATAGAAATATGGCGGGGCAGCTACAAGGAGCTTCAAATATCTACTGAATGGAGTAACTTATAAACTGTCCCTGGGTGTTCACATGAGACGGAGTAGATTTCGAATCGGAAATTGGAAAGTGAAATATCTCTTTAATATGATGAAGAAGGCCTACAGTACAAGGTGGAGGTCTGATTCCAATACGTTGCAGTGATGGCAACAACACGACTCTTGGCATCAAAACACCCGATGAACGGATTGTTGGCACAGAAGATGAAGCCTACATCAATATCGATGGTGTTGCAGACAGCGCATGGAGAGGGTCTGTGCATGACTCCATGTACCTGAAGAACCATACGGGCTGCTACACATAATACAAAATACAGCATGCCAAATGCACATGCAAACAAGCACACAACCGTCACAATGCTATTGGCTGTTTCCACTACTTCTTTGACTCTCTCTATTCATTTACAAAAAAAAGATATGGAGATACAAGGTTTCTGCCAGACAGCAACAATATGAATGATTGTAATTAAACCAAGACCAACAGTCCGTTCCCACATATTTCAATTGGATGTATTTACCTTCTGCTAAGTGACACCCCTCTCGCACTTTCAAGCTGTGTACTGTACACTGATATTGCTCTTTTCTTAATTGCCATTTTTCCTTTCCTTATGAAATTTGTGGGAACTTTTTCCACCTATCAACTACGAATTTGATTACTTCAAACGTTTCCAGCGTTGTTGTTTTTTTTACTTACTTCTCCTTCCACAGTCAGCCTAAAAACAACAAACAACAAACGAGCAGTTTGACAATAATGAAAATCTGGCGGCAACGTGGCCTCGGGATAATCATAAAGGGACACACCATTCAATAGCAACCGTTTTTGAAAGCTTCTACCTCATCTTAATCCAATTCATTTCACTCTCAGGGAAAAAAAGAAAGCACGACTGTTGCCCGCTGGAGTGTTTATGCTTGGCATTTTAATTGCTTCCACTCAGAGAGGCAGGCAGGCAGGCAGGCACAGCAAAACAATGCTGAGACCAGAGTCAGTCAGTCAGCTATATACGCTGTGTGCTTTTTGTTGCCTGGCAGTGCTTCTCCCCACACATGACAATGAAATGAGAATTCAATTTAATAATTCAATGATTCAATTAAAAAGAAAAAGCACTACTGCATCATCTATACCAGTGGTGTTCAACCAGTGGTCCGGGGACCACTGGTGGTCCTTGAGATGGTTCCAGGTGGTCCCAAGCTAAGTTGGTTAACCAGATGAAAAGTTGGTTAACCAGATGTAACTCTTGAGAGCGTCAAAATGAAAGCAAATGGATGCTTGCGGGGTCCATTTGGTTTAATTTTACACTCTCAAGAGGTAACATTTTCATCATCTGAATTAGGCCCAATTCTACACAACTAGAGAATGTAGAAGATTAATGGCCATTTTGATCTGTATGTTCGACTTTTTTGTTTACCAAATCCATATTGTGGACAAAAACAAAAGAAATCTTTAGTTTTGGGGTCTGTGGGCTTGAAAATGTCCTCATATGGTGGTCTGAGACTCAAATGCTGAATAAATAGTGGGCCCTGGGATCAAAAGGGTTGAAAATCCCTGCACTATACAAACATTGGCCCTATAAAAGAGGCAAAGTTGGTGAAAATATCTGAAACACAAGGAGGGGGGGGGTGGTCATGGCCTGAAAAGGTTAGTTACCACTGCCCTACAATATAATAATAGTCGATGTCTGTCAATGGCAGGCACAATGATGGGCCGAGAACAGACTTTAAAAGTGGAATGGATGTTTTCAGCGGCTTGTGTAGACGCTGTCACTGTTGTGTTTTCTGATGGGAGTCTTATCGTCACTTGCACGCCGGCGCTGCCGCTTGTCAGCTTTTTATCTCTTGCCTCACAATGAGCGTGCACAGACAAGACTCAAATAGACAGACATGAACAACATAAACACTGCCAAACAATGGCTCAGGGACCATCCGATATTTTATAGGTGCACACAATGACCAATTACAGGTGAAGAATTGCTGTTTTTTTAATTCTTTTCATACTTTGAGCGAATGGGACATAATGGGGACCTAGTTAACAATAGAGGCTAAAGAAAGATGATTCACCAGTGGGGTTTATAACTATCGGATCAATAAAATGTGTTAACAAGAGCTTGGCGACTACAATAATAACTACAACGAATCCAGGTAAAGAAAGAAAAGCAGGTGTGCCTACTCTGCGAACTGGCCTTGGTTGAAGCAGTATGTGTTCAGCTTTAAGTATAATTTTAATTATAACTAATAAGTGGACAAAGTAGGAAAAGCACTGCTTTTTCCCCCACTCAGTTGGGTTATTACCGTAGTTAAACTATGTTGGCAGTGTTGCCAACTTGGTGGATTTGTTGCTATATTTAGCGTCTTTCCAGACCCCCCTAGCGGCTAAATTTGTGAAAAGCTTCTGGCAACAAATCTAGGACTTCTTTGTGGTGATTTGAGGAAAAATCATGTGAAAGTCGCCAGAGATAAAAACCCTTGTTTTCCTTCATTTTTCCCCTCTGTGTCTCCATTTGCTGCTGGAGCAAGATAGTAGGAGCCTCGTCAATCCTCAGTGAATCATTGACATGTACAAACATGCACATCACAGCCGCGAGTGTCACGTTCGAGACGTCTAGTGTCAGTTTTGCGATATTGAGGGGTCAGAAACTGAGCGCTCGAGTTCAATAGAGTTCGAAATACAACGTACATTGTTTTCAACGAGGGTGCCTTAAAAGTTGCGATAGGGATGCAAAAAAGTCACTAGGCGCCACTCCTAGCAACTTCTTCAAAACTTGCGGTTTTGAACCAGTGATCCGGGGACCACCAGTGGTCCTTGAGAGGGTTCCAGGTGGTCCCCAGGCTAAATGATGTAAAGTTGGTTAACCAGATGTAAATGGGAGTGTAAACATGAAACCAAATGGAACCTTGCGGGTCCATTTGGTTTCATGTTTACACTCTCAAGAGTTAAAATATTCATCATCTGAATGAGCCCAAGTATACACAATTAGACTGTAGACCATTGTAGACATTCATTCATTCATTCATTCATAGTCATTTGTTTGACTCTGTTTGACTGTTTTGTTTCCTAAATCCAGCCTGGAAATGTGGACCAAAGCAAAAGAAATCTTTAGTTTTGGTGTCTGTGTGGAGTGAAAATGTCACGATCAAATAGTCCATGGGTCAAATGCTGAATAAAAGGGGGGCCCTGGTGTCAAAAAAAGTTGAAAACCACTGTTCTAGAGACTTTTTAAAGAGCCACTAGCTACTTCCTTCACTGGGGTTGTTAGCAACACAAACGGTTGGAGTGCGTGTTCTTTCTTCCAGTTCCTAAACAAGTAATGACATATTAGTTTAGACAGAGAGAGACCCGTTGTGTGTCCTCCTGGCTCATTAGCCGTTATCACACCTGTCGAATGGCACTATCGCTGTGCTGCTTCAGGCTCTGTCTCCTCATCACGCTCATAGAGTGTGCTTTTCACTGACAATGAGGGTGTGACAGAAACGGTAATTGCACCAGTATCTCTCAGGTTGTGATTTCTCTCCAGTCATGCAGAATTAAGCTCCTCTGCCTATTATATAATGTAGGAAGAGACAAAACGAAACACACAAAATTCTTCTGGTGCACAACGCGCTGCTTCGTGCCACATTGTAAGCTTGCAGAGCTGCTATCAGTACTTATAAATCATCAGTTATTTGTATATGTTTGTTTGACCTAGCGCTGCGGAGCCAATTCCATCCCCAGTGTACTCTGCACTCTCTGGACTATAGCTTTCACAACATGGAATCAAAAGAAACCAAATGAGTTGCAATGTGAGTTCAAATAACTGTGTGGTTATTTTAATTTTCTGGAACAGGAATACAAATCAAGACTATGTCTCACAGCGCGCGCCAGTGTGTGTGTGTGTGTGTGTGTGTGGGTGTGTGTGTGTGTGTGTGTGTGCTTGCGCGCGCCCGCACGTGCAGTGCATAATAATCAAACCTATTAATTAATTGTCTTGTTTTGGTCTTCCTTACGTCAAATTAGTATTGTCATGGTGCCAGTGTGCCACAACCATGCTGTATGCGAGCAGCAACTGTCAAAGTGACATGACATTGCTCAGCATCAGATCAGATTCAAGGGGAACTCCACCTATTTTCAACATTCTAATATGTCATTAGTATACCCTAGAGGTGCTGGGTGGACATGATAAAAAAAAAGTTCCCCCATTCTGTGTTCCCAAGAAATGGAGGTCTGATGAAAACCACTAACATGGTGAAACATCTTGATGACATCATCAAGATGTATTTTCACCATGTTAATGGATTTCTTTAGATGCTTCTTTTTTCTGAGAGCGTACAAATGGAACCAAATGAACCCGTTAGAGAGGGAAACACTATTGGATGCAGCAGTGCCAATATTTAACAGAGCAACACCAGTCCCATTTGATCTCTGTACTAGGGATGCCGCGATTCGATATGCTTATCGCATATCGACGCGATTTCAGCCAAAAAACGTTATCGAGATCGCATCGCACTATGGCAAAAAATGGCGATAAATTCTGCGATTAATTCGCTCCATTAATTCACTCCATTCCAGTAATCCACCCCCGCTTTTCGTTGTTTCTAACCAGCATGCATTGCGGCGCAAGGAAGGGTCATCTATTAGAAGAATTGTGACATTGAGGGGGCGGAAAAACAGCCTGGTCACGTAGTTCCAGTTGTCCCAATTCAATAGAAGTCTATGTAGATTAGCCGCCATTGGGCTGACCCCATGAAGTGAACAGAGTTTGCGCAACAGCTCTACCTCTGGGCAGAGCCAGAGGGGAGAGCTGCTGCTGTTGTTTTGCTAGTTAGCACTTACTGTAGCAACCAGAGCACCCATCAAGCAGTCATGTCGGCGGTTTGGCAGTGTTTCAGTGCTTTCTCATTTTAGAAAATGAGAAAGCACGGACAGCGAAATGTATCACTTGCAAAGTGGACGTCGCACGCGGTGGTCATGCGTCCAATCGCCATAA
>CM076965.1:46477172-46647172 GCA_039105355.1 Benthosema pterotum
CATCAATAATAACATCAGTTGTTGTTGAAGTTGCAACAGACACGCAGCATGCATAAAGCTAAAGGTCTGACTCAGAGAGTTTTCTGTTTTCAATGATGAAATGCTGTTGGTTTAGTGGTGACACAGCTGTAGTTAGTTAGTAGCAGTAGTAGTGTTACACATCATTTTAAATATAACCACTTTAATTTGAAATATCTTGGGTTGTTTTGGGGGGGCCTAGATCCGCCCCTGGCACATACTGTAGGATAGGCTGAACACAAACTGAGACACACACTTGTGTGAAGTGACGGCAGCTCTTATCATTATACATAATCATCGCCAGCCTCTTACTAATAGTTGAAAGCCTTATAAAACATATATACTGTATGTTTGTATTATGCAATGTTTGTGTGTACGCTTATTGTCGAAGGGGATTGAATGTTTGTGTAGGACAAAGTTTTTCCATGTTTTGGCTTTCATATAATGATTCTAAATGTTTATTTGAAGACAGATGTGATGTGGATCCACAATACCAGTATGATGTTGAAGGTTGCAAGGTACCAGTCATGTGGTTAAAAAGCAAAGAAATATTTTGGTTTTGTTACATTATTTTCTGAACAGTATTTTGTGAAAATGAGCAAATTTCTTGTGCAAAAATAGAAGCTCTGAATGCTTGCCACATGTTGCCATCTTGTAGATCAGCCATTTCCAGCAAGCAAATTCGATGTCGTTAGAAAGGGAGACGACCAAGTAGAGTAAAAAGCCCTAGGGGACCCCCAAATTACAAAGTAGACAATGTGAGGGTTTGAGTAAAGCGGACGGACAACAACCGAGAGTCATCGTCGACAGCAGCAGGGCCAATAAGGAGAAAATAGCAATGGCAGCGCCGCCACCTCCGCTCTGCAGCTCTCCCCACTGAGCCACTCTCTGATGTCTGCAGCTGCCCTGCTGGGAGCCAAAATGGCACCTCATGCAGCTATTAGTATATCCGCCGCAGCAACTCACCTTCACTGAGTGTGTGAAACCTCGTAAAGCAGGGGTTTTCAACGTTTTTGATACCAGGGCCCACCATTTATTCAGCATTTGAGCCACGGACCACTATTTGACGACATTTTAGCCCCACAGACCCCAAAACTAAAGATTTCTTTTGCTTTTGTCCACAATACCAGGCCGCTATGTAGTCCTGACATCATAGATCAACCTTTTTCATACCGGGGCCCACTATTTATTCAGAATTTGAGCCACGGGCCACCATTTGATGACATTTTAGCCCTACAGACCCCAAAACTAAAGATTTATTTTGCTTTTGTCCACAATCCCGGACTAGATTTTGGAGAAAACAAACATACAGGTCAAAACGACCATTAATCTTCTACATTCTCTAGTCGTGTAGACTTGGGTGAATATTTTAACTCTCGAGTGTAAACATGAAACCAAATGGAATCCTGTCAGGGACCACTGGCGGTCCCCGGATCTCCTGTTGAAAACCCCTGGCATAGCTGGGTGTGGGTGCAGTGGGGATTAAACAGGTAGGACATTATTACATCTGTTGATTTTTACTATTCATCTCGTACAGATCGTACAGTATTTACATTACTTCAGGGCAGGCTTATTGTGCTCAGAGGTCATGAGCACAAATTCAATAGCGCAGCAAACATGTCAATATGAACTGAACAGCCTATCGTTCATTGTCTCCAGACAGGCTGGCGGAGCAAGAAGAGTTATTGAAGTCATTAGTTAATAATTATGCATGTCAATCTGACGCACGCACGCACGCACGCACGCACGCACGCACACACGCGCACACGCGCACACGCGCACACACACACACACACACACACACACACACACACACACACACACACACACACACACACACACACACACACACACACACACACACACACACACACACACACACACACACCCACCCCCTATTTGGCAATCCTCCAAGATTCGTGTTAGTTTATGAATTAGTCTTATTTAGTCTTTTGAAAACATGCATTTAGTCTTTTAGTCCCTTTTGGTCTTTTCAAATTCTTTTTCATTAGTCTAGTCTGAGTCAACTTACTCTTGAGTGTTTAGTCTTACCCTATACATTTTAACCATGCCCATATATGCACAGCTGTCATGATTATGTACACAATACCAAATATGGAGCACAGGCTGACATCACAGAGCAGTCTGTGAGTGTTTGATGACATGAGCATGACATCACACTCAGGGGCGGATCTAGGCATGGGGCTAGGCTAAATGTGCAAAGTGTCATGGGCGATGAAGCCGCCGCATACCATTTTCTCCCGCCCCCCCAATTGGGAAATGTTACATCCGCCCCTGCTGTGGATCTGGAAGCTCTGCGACAACACCCACACGGAGTTGCACCACTTACATCACACAGGTGTTCTGTAGAGCGATGACTTGTGGAAAAAAAATAGAAAATGGACACAGGCTCAGGCTCTGTGGCGCAATGGAATAGCGCACTGGACTTCTAATCCAGAGGTTCCGGGTTTGAGTCCTGGCAAAGACGGCCTGCATGCCACATGGCTCTCTGGCCAACTGCTACGTTATCAAAGTAGGTGATGAAAGCAGAGAGAGGGAGGAGGGAGGCCAGCTTCCTAGGGTTAAAGGCAGAAAAGGCCTTTTCTTTTGTGCAATAAAAAACAGGGATTTTCCCTCTTAGAGCAGTGGTTTTCTAACTATTTTTTAATACAAGGGCCCACTTTTTATTCAGCATTTGAGCCACGGACCACCAATTGACGACATTTCAGCCCCAAAGACCCCAAAACTAAAGATTTCCTTTGTTTTGTCTACAATACCAGGCTGGATTTGGGAAACAAAACAGTCAAACAAAATGACCTTTAATCTTTTACATTTTCTACATTATGGGACGAATAGTTTAACTTCTAGAGGGTGTAAACATGAGACCAAATGGACCCACAAGGGTCCCTTTGGTTTCATGTTTACGCTCTCAAGAGCGTAAACAGCGTGTACATCTGGTTTACCAACTTTCCATCTGGTTAACAACAACTTAGCTGGGGACCACCTGGAACCCTCTCAAAGGGCTGCTGGTGGTCCGCGGACCACTGGTTGAAGAACACTGTCTTCGAGGAATGCTTTAGGGTGCGCCACAAAGACCATGTAAATAGCTACGCATCAACACCAACACCGCCAAAAGTAAAATCACCTATGCCGAAATTATAATTATCGAGGATAAATATGTGTCCTTCCTGCTCAATTAAGTTAAGACCACCTGTTTTAGCTCACAACACCTCCCACAGCGATGTGTTCTTGTGAGCTTGGAGATCTCATATTCTCAATGCACTTTTTGATCCTCTTAAATTGAAATACGTATTTCACCATGTTAATGGCCCCTTTTTCCTGAGAGGATTTTTTTTTCTCAGGAAAAATTTGAAAATGG
This sequence comes from Benthosema pterotum, assembly GCA_039105355.1. NCBI lineage: Eukaryota > Metazoa > Chordata > Actinopteri > Myctophiformes > Myctophidae > Benthosema > Benthosema pterotum. The sequence goes on from CM076965.1 coordinate 46,480,570, forward strand.
GAATTCCCCTTTAACTTAACTGTAAAGTGCACCCACCCACCCGCACGCACACACACACACACACACACACACACACACACACACACACACACACACACACACACACACACACACACACACACACACACACACACACACACACACACACACTAAACGTGCACAAAACCACTGCCATGCTAATGCATCATATATTTAGACACTTATCAGGTACCTCTGGCGTCCGCATACCGACTCTGAGACCTCAAATCGTGTCATCAATCAACGATTACTCATGCCTCCTACATGTATAATTATAAAAATAAATTCTGTGTGTTTGTGCCATCATCTTTGACTGCATGTTGTTTTGAGGCTTTATCCTACAGGCATCCTAGAGGCAAGGCTCGAAGCACGCACGATGGGATGATACGCTAAGTGTGTGTGTGTGTGTGTGTGTGTGTGTGTGTGTGTGTGTGTGTGTGTGTGTGTGTGTGTGTGTGTGTGTGTGTGTGTGTGTGTGTGTAAATAAAACAGGCTTTCTTTTTTAAGAGAGACTATGAAAGCCTTATGAGAGTGCTTGACATTTGTCTGGTCTTGTATCACACAGAAACAGAGAAGCTACCTGCTTACCATACTTATGCAACACATCTTTTGATATCTGGCTTCTTATATTATTGAATTATTTATCCTCTCCCATCACTGACTCACATATAACAGCCGGTCAGACTGGAGGCATGACACCAATGGGGACAGCAATGAGTTAATAGGACTACTATAGGTGTATACTGTAAGCTTAGCAGTTCAATGAGGGGCAACTCCACTCATGAACATTATGATTGCTGTACCTTGAGGTGTGTGCAAATATAGTTTGGGCCGGGCAAACCATGGATGAGACGGAGGAATTGTTATTTCCACACACTTTGGGATCCCCATGGAGAGGGAAGTCTAGAGCAGTCTGGTGGAGCTGTTGCCCTCGCTACGCAACTACGGATAAGCATTTGAAGATGGATGGATGGATTCATTGTGGGTACATTTGGCCCTCAAGCATTGTTTCATGCACGCATGCAAGCACACACAAACGTAGGGACTCCTCCACCGGGTTAGTTCTCAACTACTACGTCAACTACTACGTCAACTACTACGTCACCCCTTTCCACATCTTAAGGCCCCACTCGTGCTAGCACCCTTCGTTGGTTCAAAGTACTTTCTTCAGTTAGCATTAATCAGGCATAACGATAAATAGCACCCTTTTCACATTGGCCTATTATAGTGCTACCAAGAGGCCACAACTGGTCTGGCCTGGTGGAGACCTGTGTCCCGAAGGGTTACAGATCTAGTCATTATTATTATTCTAGTCTCTCCTGGTGCATGTTGTTTTGGTCATGGCTGCCAGTTCCCACCTGATGTCGTGTGGGAGTCCAGACTGGTCCGTGCCGTGCTGGATCACTGCTAGCTTACATAACATCTTCAAATCTGGACTTATCTCTACGATGTACACCACGTCATCAAGACCACGATTTTCTTCCCATCTTCCAAACACGACGATGCGATTCCCAGCCAGGCTGCAGCTCATACCACCCTTTGGACACAGTCTCTTTCCCTTGAGCTCAACCTGCTTCCAGGAGAAGGTCTCTGGGTTGAATTTCCACACGTCATCGACGGTCTTTGACTTGGCGTACGTGAGGCCACCCACTATGTACAGCTCGCCGTTGTAGGCAAAAGCTGAATGAGCGAAGCGGTCTACTGGAAGCTGTGCAGACGGTGTGCTCAACCACCTGTTGGTCTCTGTATCAAACACTCTGATGGTCATCTGTCTCACGCCCCCTAATACAAACATCTTTCTTCCAATGATGGTTGCTGAGTGAAACCAGGACGCAGGTGGTGGACACAGACAACCCCTGATGTCAATTAAAGTCCAGACCATTGTGGTGGTGTCCAACTTGAACGTGTCATTTAAAATTTTGGGTCGGACGTGTCCTCCATGGATCAACATGGCTTTCCCAAAGACGCAGCTGGAGTGGTTACTCCTTGCCTCTGGGATGGTACCGGTAACCCTGGGTGTGGACCACATGTGGGTGTCGACATTAAATCCATGAAGTACATTGTACACCTGGGAATACTCGTATTCCCTGTTCCCTCCCCAGATGTAAACTGAATCCTCTACCAGCACAGCTGTGTGTCCGACACTCCTGGGGGGGATGTCAATATCGTCCCTTTTAGTAGTCAACGGCTGTAACACCTTCCAGCATAAGCACACTGTGTTGAAGACAAGGACATCCATCTGGGCATCCCTGGTCACCAATTTGTCACAGAAGCCTCCAAAAGAATAAATCCGGTTCCTTACAGCTACAGGCGCTTGCAAGGCTCCCTTTGGTCCTCCTGAAATTGTCCAGGAAAACATCGGCATGTCTGTCTACCTACCTGTCTGTATGCCTGTGTCACTGTCTCTCTCTCTACACCTACAGTCATTTTCATCACAGCACATGTTTTGAACCTGAAGTGACATCACACCTGACATACTGTTGGCATGCACGCTGTCAAGGTCAAGGTAAACATTATTGTGAATTAGGGAAATTTGTCTTGGGCGTACACCCTTGCACCAGCCACACATGAAACATAAATGACAAACAGAATACAAGGAGAGGGAGACAACATTACATGGTGCACACAGTGTGACGAATCTGACCTCTTACATTCACTGCTGTTTCAGAACCTCATTCAACATTTTGATTGAGGATGGTACAAATGATTTTTTAAACCTGATGTACTTCCACTTTGGTTCTTTGTACCTTTTCCCTGAGGGCAGAAGTACAAACTCTCCATATAAGACATGGGTATCATCCGCAACATTTTTTTTGCCCTGTTTTAGTGTGGCCTGCTCATAAATAGACTGCAGGGATGGGAGTTGTCTAACTCCTATGATCTTCCCTGCTGTTTGCACCAATCTTAACAGTTTGGACCTCAATTGCACTGAGAGGTTACCGAACCGAACTGTTGTACCAAATCTGACCAGGCTTTCTAGGACTGCCCTATAGAACACCAACATAATTTTTGATCGACACCATGAACTCTGGGGTGTCGCAGGAAGTGCAGTCTTTGCTGTAGTTTACTACAGAGACTGTCTACATGTGTGTTCCAGGTTAGCGAATTGTCAATCCAGATGCCCAGGTACTTCTGTACTACTACTGAAGAAACCTGTGAGATGGTTGAGTCATGGATGACCACAGGCCTGTGGTCACCAATACTCCTGGGGTCAAATACCATCTCCTTTATCTTATTGACATTAAGGACCAGGTGGTTGTCATCACACCACTTTACAAAGCTCTGTACCTCTGAGAAGTATTCAACTAAATCCCTATCCTTATCCAGCAGGGCCATAATAGCAGTGTCATCTGAGAATTTGATTATATGATTATTGGTGTTGCCACTTCTACACTCATTTGTATACAGAGCAAAGAGGATAGGTGAGCTCACGCAGCCCTGCGGTGCTCCAATACTCAGGGTTCTACATTCTGACATGGTGCCATTAACACTGACTCTTTGTGTGCGTTCGGTCAGGAATGAATAGAACCATCTAATAATGAGGATGGACATTAAGGTCCCTTAGCCTCATAATGAAAAGATGAGGCTGTATGGTATTAAATGCGTGTGGAACTATTGTCTACCATTTAGGATCAAACACATCTTTTGATATCTGGCTTCTTATATTATTTAATTTATATTATTATTATTACCCATATTATTTAATTATTTATCCTCTCCCATGAGTGAGTCACATATAGCAGCCGGTCACACTGGAAGCCTGACAGCTAGGGTTGGGGGGGGGGGGGGGGGGGGGGGGGGGGGGATTAATGGGGACAGCAATGAGTTATAGGAATAATACTGTATGCTTATCAGTTGAATGAGGGGCAACACCGCTCATGGACAACAGATGATTACCTTGAGGTGTGTGGTACAGATACACTGTATATTGTTTTATTTAATTATGTATCTATTATTAGTGAACATGCTAAAACACTTCCAAATATAGTTTCGGCCGGGCAAACCAAGGATGAGACTGAGGAATTGTTATTCCCACACACCTTGGGCTCCCCATGGAGAAGAAAGTCTAGGGCAGTTGGTGGAGCTGTTGCCCCCGCTACGTGGCTACGGATAAGCGTTTGAAGATGGATGGATGGATGGATGGATGGATGGATTCATTGTGGGCACATTTGTCAATCAGCATTGTTGCATACACGCACGCACAAACTTGAACCAATTCACTTGGTTGAAAATGAGCCGAGAAAGTAAACCTGTTCCACCCTTGCGGAAAAGGGTGAATCAGACATAACCATAACCAAGGCAGGATCACGGCACGGCCTGAGTCACAGTGATGACCTGAGTCACAGTGATGACCTGAGTCACAGTGATGACCTGAGTCACAGTGATGACCTGAGTCACAGTGATGACCTGACCTGAGTCACAGTGATGACCTGAGTCACAGTGATGACCTGAGTCACAGTGATGACCTGACCTGAGTCACAGTGATGACCTGAGTCACAGTGATGACCTGAGTCACAGTGATGACCTGAGTCACAGTGATGACCTGAGTCACAGTGATGACCTGAGTCACAGTGATGACCTGACCTGAGTCACAGTGATGACCTGAGTCACAGTGATGACCTGAGTCATAGTGATGACCTGAGTCACAGTGATGACCTGACCTGAGTCACAGTGATGACCTGAGTCATAGTGATGACCTGAGTCACAGTGATGACCTGAGTCATCACTGTGACTCAGGTCATCTGAATATACAGGTATGCGACCAACTGACTTCAAACTTGCCTCCCTGGAGCCCTTGGCGTGCACAACGACAAGGACTCAAAGCAGCGATCTCTCCCTTTCCCTTACTTCACCCCTTATGAAAATTACACTTGGAAACCTGTGACGTGACAATGCAGTTTATTCTGATTCTGATGTTAAAATGCAAACTAATAGTGCCGAGCAGTCCCTCCCCTTTGATGACGTCGCCCGTGTACCCCATTTTACTCATAGACTTTTTGAAAATAATTTACATAAAGGAAAACGATTACTCTGCAAACAAAGCCAACTCGGGTCGTAAGAAATCATTAGCAAGAAGAAAAAAGGCAAGATATATTTTTAGTTTAATTTTTCTTCTTAGAAATGATTATTATTATCGTCCAAAAACAATGTGCATATTGTCATGATTTGTCACGCCCAGAGTTGGCTTTGTGCATGGCGCAAACATCTTTATATGAATCATTTTCAAAAAAGTCTATGAGGAAAATGAACGGAGGATCCATTTCTGGAACAAGGGCAGCGAGAGGGGCGGGACTGCGCAGCTCTATCGACTTAACAGCTAAACGACAGGAACATTCATCAACCTCAACTACGATGGATGTGAGCAATTAAGCTGTGGGAGTTTCCAAGTGGTCCCTGAAAGTGCAAGATTCAGTTCAGCAGGGCATGCAGCATGTTGAGATGGAAGGGCCTGAAACGTGTTGAAGTGTTTTAGCGTTGATGGACTGTGTAATTCAAGACATCTGGATGGGCTCTGAAGGTGTCACAGTAGGGGTTACAGATTGGAATGGCTGTTTTACCCTTCAAGAAAGAGGGCCGGGTCATTGTCGAAATGCTGGTGCATAATAGGCCTGCTATACTGTAATATCTGTATAATAATGTACTGTACATAGGCCGATATGTGCAACAAGTCCCATGCCACAAAATTGCCGATGTAGGCCTACAGTTCAAGCTGATGACAAGCATGAATTGCCGCGTTGTAGCTTGTACATCGGCTAAAGTTTCAGCACTAGGGGTTAACAGTAATAGTAACTGCAAGTGCGTAATAGAACTCTTCACACAATACAGTATGGATTCTTAAGGGCATGATTGAATCATTGCAAATGGAAACGTTTCAAGGTCTTTGCTTCAAGAACAGAAAAATGAGAACAGCAAAGTGTAAATAGAGGTCCTTTCAAAAGGGGCAGCGATTCATTTTAGAGATCTGACTTTTTTCTGTTGAGGGTGGTAGTGACAAACCAAATATTTATGTGGACGTGGTCCCATCAAATCCCGTTGAGCCTACCTTTTTGTACAGGTCCAATTATAACCATGAGTAGATTTAACATTTAAAAATGAATGATTAAATCAGGGTATTGCCAAGGCCAATTATGCAGCCTACTGCTGAAATATATGTATTTTTCTAGTTAGTTATTTTTTACTTCAATGTCGCTTGATTAAACTGATATATCCACCCCGACGAGCTCTGAAATTAAACAGAGAAAATAAAATGAAAAGGGCAATTATTCACAGAAAATAGGCTTTATGAATACCAGCAATCAACCCAGAAACATTTTATATTTTTTCTGAAAGTCGATGTGTTTTCATGACAATTAGCACGACCCACTTCCACACTCAAGGCACTCAAAGCTGCTGGAAAAAAGCATACTCTACTTACAGTATATGTATGCATCATACTAAAAGGAAGGAAGAAAAAAAATCACCAACAGCGGTCCTATCCATCTGGACATAAGAAACCAAAAATATAATAAAATAAAGCTACACAACTCAGGGACGCACCAAATGACTGGCTACTGACAGCACCTACATATTACGACGGGATCTTGATTCGAAATCAACAGCTTTTGTTTCCAGAGTAGCTACAGTCTGAGAAAGTTTGGCGACTTTGTCCTGTAGCACCGTCATGCCCGTGGAAGTGGATAAAGCAGATAGTTCAAGTTCAGTCAGGTGGCTGCCCTGTATATCTTAGCGGTCAGTTCGTTTCGTCACATACTGCAGAGATCTCAGCATTCAGATTAGAGCTTAAAAATTGTCTAAAATATTAAACCCGGCTCGGCCCGGCCCGTTAAGAAATTAAGCCCGGTGCGGTCCGAAGCCCGATACATGATTGACAGCATGAGCCCGCGGCCCGACACTTTTTCTAAACGAGCTAATTGCTGCAGGCAGACGTTTTTTTCTCATAAATCGTTAATTTGTTATAAGAAAAGCAGTCATTCTGCCCATGTCCAACTGTCTATATTAATTACCGCAGCAGCGCAGCTATTTAAGAACTTCACTGTGCTAAACCATTAACAAATGAAGACTTATTAGTGTGCACATCAGTTCCTAAATAAACAAAATAACGCGACGATTACGAGAGAGAGAGAGAGAGAGAGAGAGAGAGAGAGAGAGAGAGAGAGCCAAATGATGATAAAATCACACAGAGACCGGCCCTACATTTTAACGTGAGTAGCCTAAAACGCTATGGACTGGGTGTAGCCCTGTCCTACTCACCAAATCACAAGTTATTGTGCAGGAATAGGATGAAATGACGGCATTAGAGCGCTTGCACTGTACAAAATCCACAGCGTCATTGTTCTCGTCATGCAGCCTTGTAAAATTCGGCTACTTCCATACCTCAAACTTTTGTCTTTTGCTTTCGTGCAGAACCAAGCCATATAATCTCCAGATGCGAGCTTCACACACACACACACACACACACACACACACACACACACACACACACACACACACACACACACACACACACACACACACACACACACACACACACACACTCTCTCTCTCTCTCTCTCTCTGTCTCTCTGTCTCTCTCACGTGGTGCAGCGCAGCTCGCCGCTGCGCGCACCGCGCGGCGTCGCAAAATGTATCATTTTATGAGAAATATCTTATATAATTTGACGGGCCCGGCCCGGCCCTAAGCCCGACAAATACATAACCATTTGGACTCGGCCCGACCGAGCCCGGCCCGGCCCGTCGGGTCGGCGGGTTCTCGGGCCAAGATTTTAAGCTCTAATTCAGATTCAGAGCGCCTGAATCTATTTTGGCACATATGTTGTTCTTGAGTGCAGCCAAAGCAGTTGTGAAAGCAGACAGGCTTAGTTGCTCCTCCACCGGGTTAGTTTTCTGATCCCCCCCCGGGTGTAGATTCATCGTAGATTCATCGCAGTACCACAACTTGAGATTCAAGTGACAAAAATAATAACGTATGACATTCTCACAAAAATAAAAGTATAGAGTAAAATATGCCTTAAATAAACTGATAAAATCAGTCACAACCGAGGGAACTATGCAAACCTGCGACTGTCCTCCATGCGCCCCATATTGGCCTCTCCAGCATTATTAATAATACTTAGTATTATCATTACTTAGCATTATTAGCATTAATTGACAATTTTATCATTACTTCGCGTTAGTAGCATTATTAACAATACTTAGCATTAGCATTACTTAGCATTTTTAGCATGACTTACCATTATTAGCATTAATTATCACTATTGTCCCCACCAGTATGGTGGCGAGTATGTTTTACCCCGCCCGTCCGTCTGTCTGTCCCGGTCCAGGCCGCACCCAATTGGCCAGTTTAGGTGATGTCATCATATTAGCTCACTCTGCTCACGTACGAGTAGGCCAACAAGAGGCCTACTCGTGTACAAGTGCGTTACTATAGGCCTACTTGTAAGGCCTGAATTATGTCCCCACAAGTACACTTTGAGAAGTTGAGGGCCCTATTTTGATTGTCTTGAGTCAAATCAAGTTTTGAATTGAGATTTAAGACGCAATACTTAAGAGAATCCGTCCGTCCGTGCAAAGTCCAGGTCGGTCAGGGTTGACGTTACGTCAACTACTACGTCACCCCTTTCCACATCTTAAGGCCCCACTCGTGCTAGCACCCTTCGTTGGTTCAAAGTACTTTCTTCAGTTAGCATTAATCAGGCATAACGATAAATAGCACTCTTTTCACATTGGCCTATTATAGTGCTACCAAGAGGCCACAACTGGTCTGGCCTGGTGGAGACCTGTGTCCCGAAGGGTTACAGATCTAGTCATTATTATTATTCTAGTCTCTCCTGGTGCGTGTTGTTTTGGTCATGGCTGCCAGTTCCCACCTGATGTCGTGTGGGAGTCCAGACTGGTCCGTGCCGTGCTGGATCACTGCTAGCTTACATAACATCTTCAAATCTGGACTTATCTCTACGATGTACATCATGTCATCAAGACCATTTTCTTCGCATCCTACAAACACGACGATGCGATTCCCAGCCAGGCTGCAGAGCATATTAGCCTTTGGACACAGTCTCTTTCCCTTGAGCTCAACCTGCTTCCAGGAGAAGGTCTCTGGGTTGAATTTCCACACTTCATTGACGGTCTTAAACTTGGAGTATGTGAGGCCACCCACTATGTACAACTCGTCGTTGTAGGCAAAAGCTGAATGAGCGAAGCGGTCTCTTGGAAGCTGTGCAGATGGTGTGCTCAACCACTTGTTGGTCTCTGTATCAAACACCCTGATGGTCTTCTGTCTCTTCTGTCTGTCTAAAAATAGGCCCCCTAATACAAACATCTTTCTTCCAATGATGGTTGCTGAGTGAAACCGGGACGCAGGTGGTGGACACAGACAACCCCTGATGGTACCGGTAACCCTGGGTTTGGACCACATGTGGGTGTCGACATTAAATCCATGAAGTACATTGTACACCTGGGAATACGTGGAATACAAGGAAGACCACCCCTCTTCCTGGTATTCTGTGTAGTAGAGTACTTCGGGTTAGCCCGAGACCCGATAAAACCCGAGCACCGACCCGGCCCGTGGCCGGTTCCGGTTCCGTTTACAAGAAATGACATCCGGGCACAAACGGGCCGGTTCCGCGATGTCGCGGGTTCGTTCAGGCCGGTTCCTGCATGTCCCCTGCATGTCCCGGGTACAATCAGGCCGGTTCCGGGGCGTCTCGGACCTCGGGTTACACCCAAAACCCGGGGATTGGCCGCCACAGCTGTCGATCACCCTCGTCATCCCCCCTTGTTCTCCTCCGGCCAGTGAGAGGCGAGCATTGAGTCACGTGACTTTAGCATAGCAGGAAGTTACTGCATACGTCATCATCACAACAACAACACCCCCCCCTCCACACACACACACACACACACACACACACACACACGAAGACGGCAACAACTTAACTATCGTGATAATAATAATTATTAAGATAAGCAATAAAGACTATGGTCTGCTGCTGGTGCGACAGAGACTACAAGAACAAAAAGAAACCACTCTTCCACAACGGAGATATGAATTGTGTGATCTACCATCACGAGACGGCAGTTATAATAGTTGACTATGGATTATTATTTTTATTCACACACAATGGTGGATGGCTAAGAAGAAAAGTACAGCTACTACTGCGATTCAACATCTAAAGACGACGTGGATTTATTTTCTATGCTGTGAGTCGAGTCCGTGTTCAACATGCATGGTGTTCAACCATGTACAACTAACAGTAAGCTTCCGTCTTATTCATAATATACTAGTAGAACTCATTAAAGCGTTCGGACATTTCGGGTACTCGGACATTTACGGTTCGGACCCATGATTTCAATAACAGCACCGGGCTAGTCTCGGAGCCGGTTTGCATCGCCTCGGGCTTTAAACGGTCCGGAGCAATCATTTCAACAATAGCACCGGGCTCGTCTCGGTGCCGGGTTAAATCATCCCGGGCATTCAACGGTCCGGAGCCGTCATGTTAATTATAGCAGCGGGTCCAAAGCGGAGCGGCTCCGATTACGTTCGGGTATGAATCGAGTCGGTTCCTTGAAAATGGACCCGTGAAGGACTCTACTGTGTAGCCTCCCCAGATGTAAACTGAATCCTCTACCAGCACAGCTGTGTGTCCGACACACCTGGGGGGGATGTCAATATCGTCCCTTTTAGTAGTCAACGGGTCTAACACCTTCCAGCATAAGCACACTGTGTTGAAAACAAAGACATCCATCTGGGCATCCCTGGTCATCCTTTTGTCGAGGCCTCCAAAAGAGTAAATCTGGTTCCTTACAGCTACAGGCGCTTCCCAGGTTCCCTTTGGTCCTCCTGAAATTGTCCAGGAAAACATCGGCATGTCTGTCTACCTGTCTGTATGCCTGTGTCACTGTCTCTCTCTCTACATCTACAGTCATTTTCATCACAGCACATGTTTTGTACCTGAAGTGACATCACGCCTGACATACTGTTGGCATGCACGCCGTCAAGGTCAAGGTAAACATTATTGTGAATTAGGGAAATTTGTCTTGGGCGTACACCCTTGCACCAGCCACACATGAAGCATAAATGACAAACAGAATACAAGGAGAGGGAGACAACATTACATGGTGCGCACAGTGTGATGAATCTGACCTCTTACATTCACTGCTGTTTTAGAACCTCATTCAACATTTTGATTGAGGATGGTACAAATGATTTTTTAAACCTGATGTACTTCCACTTTGGTTCTTTGTACCTTTTCCCTGAGGGCAGAAGTACAAACTCTCCATATAAGACATGGGTATCATCCGCAACATTTTTTTGGCCTGTTTTAGTGTGGCCTGCTCATAAATAGACTGCAGGGATGGGAGTTGTCTAACTCCTATGATCCTCCCTGCTGTTTGCACCAATCTTAACAGTTTGGACCTCAATTGCACTGAGAGGTTACCGAACCGAACTGTAATACCAAATCTGACCAGGCTTTTTAGGACTGCCCTATAGAACACCAACATAATTTTTGATCGACACCATGAACTCTGAGGCGTCGCAGGAAGTGCAGTCTTTGCTGTAGTTTACTACAGAGACTGTCTGTGTGCTCCAGGTTAGCAAATTGTCAATCCAGATGCCCAGGTACTTGTATGAAGAAACCTGTGAGATGGTTGAGTCATGGATGACCACAGGCCTGTGGTCACCAATACTCCTGGGGTCAAATACCATCTCCTTTATCTTATTGACATTAAGGACAAGGTGGTTGTCATCACACCACTTTACAAAGCTCTGTACCTCTGAGAAGTATTCAGCTAAATCCCTATCCTTATCCAGCAGGGCCATAATAGCAGTGTCATCTGAGAATTTGATTATATGATTATTGGTGTTGCCACTTCTACACTCATTTGTATACAGAGCAAAGAGGATAGGTGAGCTCACGCAGCCCTGCGGTGCTCCAATACTCAGGGTTCTACATTCTGACATGGTGCCATTAACACTGACTCTTTGTGTGCGTTCGGTCAGGAATGAGTAGAACCATCTAATAATGAGGATGGACATTAAGGTCCCTTAGCCTCATAATGAAAAGATGAGGCTGTATGGTATTAAATGCGTGTGGAACTATTGTTTACCATTTAGGATCAAACACATCTTTTGATATCTGGCTTCTTATATTATTTAATTTATATTATTATTATTACCCATATTATTTAATTATTTATCCTCTCCCATGAGTGAGTCACATATAGCAGCCGGTCACACTGGAAGCCTGACAGCTAGGGTTGGGGGGGGGGGGGGATTAATGGGGACAGCAATGAGTTATAGGAATAATACTGTATGCTTATCAGTTGAATGAGGGGCAACACCGCTCATGGACAACAGATGATTACCTTGAGGTGTGTGGTACAGATATGTTGTTTTATTTAATTATGTATCTATTATTAGTGAACATGCTAAAACACTTCCAAATATAGTTTCGGCCGGGCAAACCAAGGATGAGACTGAGGAATTGTTATTCCCACACACCTTGGGATCCCCATGGAGAAGAAAGTCTAGGGCAGTTGGTGGAGCTGTTGCCCCCGCTACGTGGCTACGGATAAGCGTTTGAAGATGGATGGATGGATGGATGGATGGATGGATTCATTGTGGGCACATTTGTCAATCAGCATTGTTGCATGCACGCACGCACAAACTTGAACCAATTCACTTGGTTGAAAATGAGCCGAGTAAGTTAACAGAACCTGTTCCACCCTTGCGGAAAAGGGTGAATCAGACATAACCATAACCAAGGCAGGATCACGGCACGGCCTGAGTCACAGTGATGACCTGAGTCACAGTGATGACCTGAGTCACAGTGATGACCTGAGTCACAGTGATGACCTGAGTCACAGTGATGACCTGAGTCACAGTGACGACCTGAGTCACAGTGATGACCTGAGTCAGTGATGACCTGAGTCACAGTGACGACCTGAGTCACAGTGATGACCTGAGTCAGTGATGACCTGAGTCACAGTGATGACCTGACCTGAGTCACAGTGATGACCTGAGTCACAGTGATGACCTGAGTCACAGTGATGACCTGACCTGAGTCTCAGTGATGACCTGAGTCACAGTGATGACCTGAGTCACAGTGATGACCTGACCTGAGTCTCAGTGATGACCTGAGTCACAGTGATGACCTGAGTCACAGTGATGACCTGAGTCACAGTGATGACCTGAGTCACAGTGATGACCTGACCTGAGTCACAGTGATGACCTGAGTCACAGTGATGACCTGACCTGAGTCATAGTGATGACCTGAGTCACAGTGATGACCTGAGTCACAGTGATGACCTGAGTCATAGTGATGACCTGAGTCACAGTGATGACCTGAGTCACAGTGATGACCTGAGTCATCACTGTGACTCAGGTCATCTGAATATACAGGTATGCGACCAACAGACTTCAAACTTGCCTCCCTGGAGCCCTTGGCGTGCACAACGACAATTAAGGACTCAAGGCAGCGATCTCTCCCTTTCCCTTACTTCACCCCTTATGAAAATTACACTTGGAAACCTGTGACGTGACAATACAGTTTATTCTGATTCTGATGTTAAAATGCAAACTAATAGTGCCGAGCAGTCCCTCCCCTTTGATGACGTCGCCCGTGTACCCCATTTTTCTCATAGACTTTTTGAAAATAATTTACATAAAGGAAAACGATTACTCTGCAAACAAAGCCAACTCGGGTCGTAAGAAATCATTAGCAAGAAGAAAAAAGGCAAGATATATTTTTAGTTTAATTTTTCTTCTTAGAAATGATTATTATTATCGTCCAAAAACAATGTGCATATTGTCATGATTTGTCACGCCCAGAGTTGGCTTTGTGCATGGCGCAAACATCTTTATATGAATCATTTTCAAAAAAGTCTATGAGGAAAATGAACGGAGGATCCATTTCTGGAACAAGGGCAGCGAGAGGGGCGGGACTGCGCAGCTCTATCGGCTTAACAGCTAAACGACAGGAACATTCATCAACCTCAACTATGATGGATGTGAGCAATTAAGCTGTGGGAGTTTCCAAGTGGTCCCTGAAAGTGCAAGATTCAGTTCAGCAGGGCATGCAGCATGTTGAGATGGAAGGGCCTGAAACGTGTTGAAGTGTTTTAGCGTTGATGGACTGTGTAATTCAAGACATCTGGATGGGCTCTGAAGGTGTCACAGTTGGGGTTACAGATTTGAATGGCTGTTTTACCCTTCAAGAAAGAGGGCCGGGTCATTGTCGAAATGCTGGTGCATAATAGGCCTGCTATACTGTAATATCTGTATAATAATGTACTGTACATAGGCCGATATGTGCAACAAGTCCCATGCCACAAAATTGCCGATGTACAGTTCAAGCTGATGACAAGCATGATGTGCTGCGTTGTAGCTTGTACATCGGCTAAAGTTTCAGCACTAGGGGTTAACAGTAATAGTAACTGCAAGTGCGTAATAGAACTCTTCACACAATACAGTATGGATTCTTAAGGGCATGATTGAATCATTGCAAGTGGAAACGTTTCAAGGTCTTTGCTACAAGAACAGAAAAATGAGAACAGCAAAGTGTAAATAGAGGTCCTTTCAAAAGGGGCAGCGATTCATTTTAGAGGAGATCTGACTTTTTTCTGTTGAGGGTGGTAGTGACAAACCAAATATTTATGTGGACGTGGTCCCATCAAATCCCGTTGAGCCTACCTTTTTGTACAGGTCCAATTATAACCATGAGTAGATTTAACATTTAAAAATGAATGATTAAATCAGGGTATTGCCAAGGCCAATTATGCAGCCTACTGCTGAAATATATGTATTTTTCTAGTTAGTTATTTTTTACTTCAATGTCGCTTGATTAAACTGATATATCCACCCCGACGAGCTCTGAAATTTCTGAAAACAGAGAAAATAAAATGAAAAGGGCAATTATTCACAGAAAATAGGCTTTATGAATACCAGCAATCAACCCAGAAACATTTTATATTTTTTCTGAAAGTCGATGTGTTTTCATGACAATTAGCACGACCCACTTCCACACTCAAGGCACTCAAAGCTGCTGGAAAAAAGCATACTCTACTTACAGTATATGTATGCATCATACTAAAAGGAAGGAAGAAAAAAAATCACCAACAGCGGTCCTATCCATCTGGACATAAGAAACCAAAAATATAATAAAATAAAGCTACACAACTCAGGGACGCACCAAATGACTGGCTACTGACAGCACCTACATATTACGACGGGATCTTGATTCGAAATCAACAGCTTTTGTTTCCAGAGTAGCTACAGTCTGAGAAAGTTTGGCGACTTTGTCCTGTAGCACCGTCATGCCCGTGGAAGTGGATAAAGCAGATAGTTCAAGTTCAGTCAGGTGGCTGCCCTGTATATCTTAGCGGTCAGTTCGTTTCGTCACATACTGCAGAGATCTCAGCATTCAGATTCAGAGCGCCTGAATCTATTTTGGCACATATGTTGTTCTTGAGTGCAGCCAAAGCAGTTGTGAAAGCAGACAGGCTTAGTTGCTCCTCCACTGGGTTAGTTTTCTGATCCCCCCCGCACCCCCCCACCCCCCCGGGGCGTAGATTCATCGTAGATTCATTGCAGTACCACAACTTGAGATTCAAGTGACAAAAATAATAACGTATGACATTCTCACAAAAATAAAAGTATAGAGTAAAATATGCCTTAAATAAACTGAAAAAATCAGTCACAACCGAGGGAACTATGCAAACCTGCGACTGTCCTCCATGCGCCCCATATTGGCCTCTCCAGCATTATTAATAATACTTAGTATTATCATTACTTAGCATTATTAGCATTAATTGACAATTTTATCATTACTTCGCGTTAGTAGCATTATTAACAATACTTAGCATTAGCATTACTTAGCATTTTTAGCATGACTTACCATTATTAGCATTAATTATCATTATTGTCCCCACCAGTATGGTGGCGAGTATGTTTTACCCCGCCGTCCGTCTGTCTGTCCCGGTCCAGGCCGCACCCAATTGGCCAGTTTAGGTGATGTCATCATATTAGCTCGCTCTGCTCACGTACGAGTAGGCCAACAACAGGCCTACTCGTGTACAAGTGCGTTACTAACTTACTATAGGCCTACTTGTAAGGCCTGAATTATGTCCCCACAAGTACACTTTGAGAAGTTGAGGGCCCTATTTTGATTGTCTTGAGTCAAATCAAGTTTTGAATTGAGACTTAAGACGCAATACTTAAGAGAATCCGTCCGTCCGTGCAAAGTCCAGGTCGGTCAGGGTTGACGTTACGTCAACTACTACGTCACCCCTTTCTGGTTCCTTACAGCTACAGGCGCTTGCCAGGTTCCCTTTGGTCCTCCTGAAATTGTCCAGCAAAACATCGACATGTCTGTCTACCTGTCTGTATGCCTGTGTCACTGTCTCTCTCTCTACATCTACAGTCATTTTCATCACAGCACATGTTTTGTACCTGAAGTGACATCACGCCTGACATACTGTTGGCATGCACGCTGTCAAGGTCAAGGTAAACGTTATTGTGAATTAGGGAAATTTGTCTTGGGCGTACACCCTTGCACCAGCCACACATGAAGCATAAATGACAAACAGAATACAAGGAGAGGGAGACAACATTACATGGTGCACACAGTGTGACGAATCTGACCTCTTACATTCACTGCTGTTTCAGAACCTCATTCAACATTTTGATTGAGGATGGTACAAATGATTTTTTAAACCTGATGTACTTCCACTTTGGTTCTTTGTACCTTTTCCCTGAGGGCAGAAGTACAAACTCTCCATATAAGACATGGGTATCATCCGCAACATTTTTTTTGGCCTGTTTTAGTGTGGCCTGCTCATAAATAGACTGCAGGGATGGGAGTTGTCTAACTCCTATGATCTTCCCTGCTGTTTGCACCAATTTTAACAGTTTGGACCTCAATTGCACTGAGAGGTTACCGAACCGAACTGTAATACCAAATCTGACCAGGCTTTCTAGGACTGCCCTATCCACCTTTTGATTATGGCCCATAATGCATTGTGATTGTGTGTGCGGCAGATCCTGGGGAGGGGTCGCGGGAGGAGTCGAGGAGGGAAGCCTCGCCTTCATGGGGACAGGCTTTCCCCTTGTCCCCTCCTATGATTCCCTCCCATAAGTGCTGGCTCAATTGATGTTTGTTGTAATGCCGATGTGATGCCAGTACCAACAGAGCCTCGTTAGTCTAGTGGACTGCTGCGCAGGCTTGAAATCTGTGCATCAATGCTTCGTGGGTGCTAATCCTGCAGTTGCCGCATTTATTTTTTCCCCCAACAACCGCAGACTTTACATGTTCAATAAATATAATTAAAGTTAGGTTTAGGAATAGTTGTTTCGGTCCAAAACACAGCCCAGCGCTCCCTTCTGCACTGACAACCAATCACCAATAACGGACCCATCCGAGGAAAAAAAAACGCTGCGCACACTCTAAAGCCATTTGGGAGAGGACTTGCGACATTAAGGGGGCCAGAAAGTAAGCGCTCGAGCGCTGTTCATGCAGCCTGAAAGAGGGACAACCTGGATACAATGTTTTCAACGAGGGCGGTGCAAATAAGAACTATTTTAGGCATGCGTACAGCATGTTAACTGTTTTAACGTGTTGAACAGTGACAACTAAAGTCTTCGTAATGATTATGTTGTGAATAAAGGGATTTAAGATCTTTAAAGCTAGGCTGCTGCCTGCGTCCATTGCACTGCCTACCGCCGGTACAGGACTTGTCTCTATTTGTTGTCCCCATTGTCATTAGAAGTGTAGGCCTATGTAGAAGATCCGCCATTGGACTGACCCGACCAAGTGAACGGAGTTTGCGTATCTCTGTCTATACTATATGGCTCTGACTTTTCCCGAGCTCTTTACCATCTATGAAGTGAGAAACAATCCTGTGAGAAACAAGCCTTCCGAGGTGTGGGGTCAGGTGAAATATACCCAATCTGCAAACTGTAATATACTTAAACCAATCAATCATTGCACGGCTATGTAGATATGTAATTTTTTATTGTGAATGTGGGTGGAACAGTGGGATGCCATGCGACAAGAGTGTCCGCCCATGCGAGCATGTAAACCCTGTGACGCTACTTCCCACGGCACTCCCTCCGGATGGGTCGCACACACAACTTTTTCCCCATCACTTTGGCGGGGAAAAAGGTCAATAGAACACCAACATAATTTTTGATCGACACCATGAGCTCTGAGGCGTCGCAGGAAGTGCAGTCTTTGCTGTAGTTTACTACAGAGACTGTCTGTGTGCTCCAGGTTAGCGAATTGTCAATCTAGATGCCCAGGTACTTGTATGAAGAAATCTGTGAGATGGTTGAGTCATGGATCACCACAGGCCTGTATTCACTGGTCACCAATACTCCTGGGGTCAAATACCATGTCCTTTATTGAATATACAGGTATGCGACCAACTGACTTCAAACTTGCCTCCCTGGAGCCCTTGGCGTGCACAGCGACAATTAAGGACTCAAGGCAGCGATCTCTCCCTTTCCCTTACTTCACCCCTTATGAAAATTACACTTGGAAACCTGTGACGTGACAATACAGTTTATTCTGATTCTGATGTTAAAATGCAAAACTAATAGAGCCAAGCAGTCCCTGCCATTTGTTCCAGAAAAAAGAGACGTTTTCCCCATTTTACTCATAGATTACTCTGCAGACAAAGCCAACTCGGGTCGTAAGAAGAAAAAAGGCAAGATAATACACTTTAATACACTACATCATTTTTTCTTCTTAGAAATTATTATTATCGTCTAAAAACAATGTGCGTGTTGTCATGATTTGTCACGCCCAGAGTTGGCTTTGTGCATGGCGCAAACATCTTTATATGAATCAATTTCAAAAAAGTCTGAGGAAAATTAGCAGAGGAACAAGGGCAGTGTCACTATAGGGGCGGGACTGCGCAGCTCTATCGACTTAACAGCTAAACGTCAGGAACATTCATCAACCTCAACTACGATGGATGTGAGCAATTAAGCTGTGGGAGTTTCCAAGTGGTCCCTGAAAGTGCAAGATTCAGTTCAGCAGGGCATGCAGCATGTTGAGATGGAAGGGCCTGAAACGTGTTGAAGTGTTTTAGCGTTGATGGACTGTGTAATTCAAGACATCTGGATGGGCTCTGAAGGTGTCTCAGTTGGGGTTACAGATTTGAATGGCTGTTTTACCCTTCAGGAAAGAGGGCCGGGTTATTGTCGAATTGCTGGTGTATAATGGGCCTGCAATATGTAAGATCTGTGTAATAATGTAATGAATATAGGCCGATGCGTGCAACAAGTCCCATGCCACAAAATTGCCGATGTACAAGCTGATGACAACCATGACATGGCACAATGAAGCTTGTACATCGGCAAGCAGCAAGTACTCTAGGGCAGGCCTGCCCAACCCAGGGCTCGCGATCTACCAGACGATCTCGGCCTGATCACGAGTCGATCTCGGGAGATGCGGGGGGGAAGCACTAACGCAGCACTACGTGCGTTAGTAAGTTGTGGATGGACTCGCCAGCACAGGCAGAAGTCAGGCAACTTGTAAATTTGTGGCGTATTTGACGTCACGATAAGCGCTGTTTCTTCATGATTTTGAAAATGTACTGCAGATGTCACTAGTGTGGAGTGAATAGCACTGTTCTCAGGCCTGTGTGTGTGTGTGTGTGTGTGTGTGTGTGTGTGTGTGTGTGTGTGTGTGTGTGTGTGTGTGTGTGTGTGTGTGTGTGTGTGTGTGTGTGTGTGTGTGTGTGCAGAGGCGATTTTAGGATTTGATCTTTAGGGTGCTCACAGATGCACATTATTTCTCACTATATGACATTTATTTTATACATTTATACATTTATTTATTATATGACAAGCGCTGCTCGCCGCTCCAGCAGATATCCAACTACCGGGACAAACTGTCAAGTGCAGTGTTGGGTATCATTACTTTCTAAAGTAATTGCGTTAGTTTATTGGACTACTGCCCATAAAACTAATCTCGTTAAGTTACAAATTACTTTCTATAAAAACTAACGATAATAGATTATTCTCCGTTATTTTCCGTTACTCAACACAATTAAACTCCCCTTGTCTTTTTGTTTTTAATGTATGCACAATTTAGTTACATTGTGCTATACCTTGCAGGTAAACAAAAGGCACCTAGATTAGCATTTCAATGTATGATGGTCGACCATCGGCCACTTCCCTGCCCCAGAAATTTGCTTCCCAAACGTGTGAAAAGCCACAGTTTAATACAGTAGGCCTACAATTGAATTCTCATGAAATCCTCAGGATTTTGCAGCTGAGTAACACTCAGTAACCACCACCACCACCAACGACTGAACGACGACGACAAGTTACAACAACTCCTGTTCGCTGATATGTCATAAAACTAGTTTGCTCCAAAGTATGTCAGATGCATGCACATACAGACAATATAATGCCGTGCGCGGTACTCTCCAACCAGGCAGAGAGCATGATTCCCTCTCCACGCCACGCAACACAACGCACGTGAGGGAGAAAACCAAACAACAAACAGCTGTGGTGGACCGGCATATCATCAACCAGATATGAACAGACAGTATAAGGCACAGCGGCCAAACAATGAACTAAACATTACTCACCCAATAACGCAGCCAGGGAAATCTACCATGTTTGTGTAAATCCAAGTGTGTATCCTGACTTTACGTTAAGCCCAAAACGCATGCTTTTAGCATGCCACTAGCAGCTGCGTGTCAATAACAATAACCAGGCTAGAAACAAACTTCCTCTTTCTTCCTTTTCAAAATAAAAGATTGATACTACCGTAACTAGACAGTAGACGCTATAGACAGTACTTTTATTTCTTAGGTGAACTTACAGGATGTGTAGACAGAAAATGGGTAACTGGCCAGTGGAGCAAAAGTATTGCGCGATGGCAGAGCAATATTTTCGCATAATATAATAATGTTAAAATGTGCTGAGCCAGGTGGGGCCGAGCTATCTCACGGTGGGGCCGGCCCCACTAAAAATAGCCTAGAATCGGCCCTGTGTGTGTGTGTGTGTGTGTATGTGTGTGTGTGTGTGTGTGTGTGTGTGTGTGTGTGTGTGTGTGTGTGTGTGTGTGTGTGTGTGTGTGTGTTGGAGGATTGTTGTCTGCTGTCTGTGAATTATGCCAAGAGTATTGTACTGCAACGTGTAATGGACTGTTCTACAATGGACTATGTGTAATGGACTATTCTGGCCTGTTCTGCAACTTGTGATGGACTGTTCTTATTATGATTGCATTTGCAATGCAGTGTTTGACCAAGTCTGTTGTACTTACTGTATGCTGTACTGTTGTAGGCCTACTTATGACAAGTCTGTTGTACTTTATGCTTATGGACATAAAGTAAGTGGTAAAACAAAGTAGTGTTGTGTTGTTGTGAAGTTACTGCAGGCTGGCAACGATGCGTGTGGTATGAAATGTTGATATTGGACTGGTAGATCCCGGAGGGGTTGGATGCTGAAAAGTAGATCTTGTGTCAAAAAAAGTTTGGGCACCCCTGCTCTAGGGGTTAACAGTAATAGTAACTGCATGTACGTAATAGAACTCCTCACACAATACAGTATGGATTCTCAAGGGCATGATTGAATCATTGCAAATACAAACGTTTCAAGGTCTTTGCTTCAAGAACAGAAAATGAGAACAGCAAAGTGTAAATAGAGGTCATTTCAAGGGGGCAGAGATTAATATGCCTTAGTCTTTAATTTTCAAGGACGTTTTTTCTGTTGAGGATGGTGGTGACAACACATTTATTTATTTACGCCCACATTTATTCATGTGGGCGTGGTCCCTCTTGAGCATACCTGGAGCAAACCTGTCGATGCCCGTCTAAAATAGTGATACATGCAGGTCAAATTCTCTTAACTATGAGTAGATTTAACATTTAAAATAAATGATTAATTCAGGGTATTGCCAGGGCCAATTATACAGCCTACTGCTGAAATATATGTATTTTTCTAGTTCATTAGTTTTTTACTTCAATGCTGCTTGATTAAACTGATATATCCGCCCAGACAAGCTCTGAAATTAAACAGAGAAAATAATAAAATGAAAAGGGCAATTATTCACAAATAGGCTTTATGAATACCAGCAATCAACCCAAAAACGTTTTTTTTTTTTTTTTTTTTTTCTGAAAGTCGGTGTGTTTTTATAACGATCAGCACGACCCGTTTTCACACTCAAGGCTGCTTAGTAATAAGCAGACTCCTCCTCAGGATGAGAGTTATGCTTAATTTATTCCCTGTTCATCAGTGGTTTCCCAACTTCTTGATCATGGAGCCCACTTGAAAAATGACATGATTTTTCTTTTATCTTTTTAATAAGCACACAACACTTTTTTCCTAATTATTTGGGGTCCCCACTTGTAATATCCTCATGGCCCACAAACTGGGGCCTGGCCCACAGGTTGGGCATCTACCTAGGGAATCCAATCTAGTTCGTCTGAGTCCATGATGTGCCCTGTGACATTCTACTCCTTGGAGAAACAACCGCGCCTCTTCATTGACTTTCACTAATTAAGAAGAGATCTCCTATTCTACTAGTCTTTCAAATGAAGCCCAGAAAAACAAGCCATAGAGAGCTAAATGACTTAAGGGTTGTCAGAGAGATGGGACATTTGAGACAAAACAAGGAGAAATAAACAATTCCCAACATTCTACAAAAAATAGATGAACATTTGGTCATCATAGAAGCTCGGCTGGAGAATTTTGTAATTTGATGTACTGTAGAGGAGAAAAGAGGAGAAATGGAAGTATATAGGGTTTACATTAGCCACAAACACGAGCTTAATAAGCTTTCTGTTTCATATAACATGTGATTCTGTGTCTCACTCTGGATCCTATGTGTTTGGGTGCAACCAGACATTCATGTCAAGTGGCTTCAAGAAAATCACACCAGTGTGAATTGAGGGGCTCTCTCATCAACATACATTATCTCATTCCAGCCGATCACAGTTTGTGTTGTCACTTTTGTCTTCTGTTTGCACGCGTTTCCACAAAACCTCAAAGCCAGACATCAGAGGGGCTAGAGTACGTGCACCCCTTAAAATTGCTAACCCAAGCCTCACTTCTGGGACTATAAGCTGGGTTGTCATTTAACTATGCTTGTTTCATTTTCATACTAAACCGCTTCAACCTGTAGCGTGGGCAAAGCGTTTTCCGTTTCTCCCCTAATAATGGAAGTGTTTGGGACCTGAAGCCACATGACTGTGTTGTTGTGGAGCCCCTGCATGTGAAATGGGTGGCCGTACGCATAGGAGGCAGCTTACAACTTATGAATGTGACGTCATCATGACAAAGCGTCAAGTTTTGATCTACAGACTAAAGAAATAACCACAGGCCTGTTTCCCTCGCAATGATGCTGGCACACAAAAAATGTCAATGGCAGCATAGAGCGAGAAAGAAAGCCATTTACGCCCAATCGCCCACCCTCTTCCATTCAACTGCTGCTTAAGGCCTTCTGATGGAGGGAAAAGATCAGTCATTCTGCTACAGTATGAGTCAAGTGTTCAGGGGCGGATCTAGGCATGGGAATGGGGGGCAAAGCCCCCCTAAATGCCCAGTCTGCCCCACCAAACATGATGGCATGCAAAACAACCCAAGATATTTCACATTAAAGTGCCTATATTTTAAGTGATTTGAAAAACTACTACTGCTACTAACTAACTACAGTTGTGGCACCACTGAACCAACAGCATTTCATCATTGAAAACAGAAAACTCTCAGACCTTTAGCTTTATGCATGCCTCGTGCCCGTTGCAACTTCAACAACAACTAATGTTATTATTGATGCTGATTTGCCTAATAAAAGTCCTGTAACGGAAAATGTTACATCCGCCCCTGCGAATGCTTCACGAGACATGAGGCAACAAAGGCATGGATCATCCACTCCTTCCACTTTGGTCAATCAGAGTGTGGCGTCTCTGTTGGGTGGAAACCTTCTATGTCTGCTAGTTATTATTGGCCACAGGCTCTTGTTTTTTTGGTTATACATCACAAACCCCGCAGACACCGCGACACACCGTGTAGTAGAACGGCTTTGTGGGACACTGTAGTATGACGAGAGAAAATGCCTAAAAACAGTTGGCTTGTGGAGATACAAGGTTTCTGTCCGAAGATATGTTTTTAAGCAGACCCCGAGTCACCTAGATTACCATGGCAACTGATGGACATTGGCTGTGCTACGGCCTGCACGTGCCACTGAACAGGGATAAATGAATTCTTTCGCCATTATGTTTGTGTGTAGAGAGTCCGCATGCTAGTGGTTTGTTGTTCATTCAAGAACCATCACCAGGATATACTCATATTATGTGTTAAGTCCATATGCATTCAGTATCAAACTACGGCTGTTCGATATTAAAAAAATAATGAGTTGTATCTGTGACACCAAATCACCATTTTATCATCCTGTGTTCATCTAACTCCTAAGCATTACTGTACCTGAGAATTTTAACTTGCTCCCAGCCGACTTTTAAGGTCACAAAAAGCTGCAGCCTGCCGCCCATAGATCACCATTCATAAGAGCCTTTATTCTGAAAGAGCTACCAGCTGATTTTATGCGCCAGAAGTAATAATCAATCCTTTTCTGGGGGACACTCAGACTTCCGTTTTTGCCAGAAGTGAAAGTCTGCTAAAATGGAAATATATTTGTACACTAGAAATTTGTAACTACAGTATAGGGTTAGGGACCTATAAATGCCAATTCGGTTCCTAATTAACTGTACCAATCGTTTATCTGGGGACCCTATGGATAAATATTGAGAAGCAGGGATCAAATTCTCTGTCAACTCTATCTTCAATCCAGCCCCCAGCCAATAGCTATACTGTGTGTCCGCATATACTGTGTTGACCTTCACCCCCCACTCGTTCAGTTAAGCAGCATGCTTTAATGCCTGCTAAGTTCAGCCTCCGGGGAATAAGACTCAGTCACGGCATTGTTAACCTTGATCAAAGCCAAAATGATAGGAGCATTTCCCTTTACAACAGAGGGCAGACCTCAGACCAGCATTCATCTCCATGGAATGAGTGAACCTACAGTTTTATACTGTAATCAAATGCAATCGGTTCAGTTCTGCAATTCCATTATCCAACATCCTTGTCTCTTTCCCTACATAGAGATGCGCAGTGACGTCACTGCCCCGGTTCCGGAAGTCTTTTCCCTATTCATTTTTCTCATAGACTTTTTCGAAAATAATTTATATCAAGACGATTACGCCGCGGCCAAAGCCAACTCAGGTCGTGACAAATCATGACAACAAACACAATATCGTCATATAATATATAATTGGGAAGAAGTAGAAAATGGCATGATACAAGACTTTTTGTTTCATTTTTCATCTTAGAATCATCATGATTCGTCACGACTCGAGTTGGCTGTGTCCGCGGCGTAATCGTCTTGATATAAATTATTTTCGAAAAGTCTATGAGAAAAATGAATTGGGAAAAGACTTCCGGAACCGGGGCGGTGATGTCACTGCGCATCTCTATACCGCATCTTCCATCATCTCACTCTTTTCCAATCCTGATGCTCGTGTCTTGTGTGTTACTAGTTTTTTAACGCTTTAATTGTCCCTTCCAAATAAATTAAAAACACCTCACACCTGAGCCCAGAAATAGAAATACACGCTCATGTGCATGACAAAACAGCTTTTCGATTTAATATTTGCAAACACTGGCATGATCAAGCTTTACAGGTACATTTGTGCCACTTATTTTGTTCTGCACCTGCTGCAAAACGGATGTGTGTAACATGGAATCAGTGAGATAAAGCTCAACATTCTGCAGTGGAGATTGGGGAAACCTGTGGGTGATATTTTGGTTATGTGGTACGGTGCAGCGCTACAGTGCAATTAATGGAGCATTAAGTGATTTGGCTGATTTGGAAAAAACACTATCCCCCCGGTAACAAGATGTGCCCCTGCACACACTCCGGTGGGGGGGAAGTGGATCAGGCCAACAACACATATGCCAAAGTCGACCCCCTCTCGTCTTGATTGGTTGTAGGCCCCTCTCATCCTGATTGGATGAAAGGCTTTTCTCCCAAAGCCCAAACTGAAACTAGGTTTTTTTTTTTAACCACAGGGGCTCACTGGGGACAGGGAGGAACTCCTTATATGGTCACCACACTCTATAGTACGGAGGGTTAGCCAAAAAAGAAGAAAAAACTAACAATTTGCATTATGTGAAATCACTTATACCTTTACACAGTAAGGCAACATGACAACAGCAGACAACAGCAGACTAGGCAGTAAACAATATGTTTTTTATCGTGTCCCCGAGTTTGGTTATTGGCCCCAGCAGGCCCATTTAGCACAGCTAGGTGTAATTTACGCACAACGTTGCACGCTTCATCGTGTTTAGACTCACCCTGAAGTCAATGCCCACGGTGGAGATGAAGCTCCCAGCCAGGAAGGCTCCATCTTTGAAGCGTACCAGGAGACATGTCTTTCCCACGCCAGAGTCTCCCACCAACATCACCTGCACCGCAAAGGCCAAACAAGATGATTCAGTCAGGTACAGCACACCAGGTGTACCACCTGTTTGCACATAATGCAGGAGGCACCAGCCCAACCCCTTAATACAAACAAGTGCCTCCCAAGTCCCAAGTCCAGCACTTTTATTTATTGCCAGAAAGTAGCTCAGGACATGACATGTATTGTGGATTTTTATAGAACAAAAATGCTTTGCAGGTAGAAAGAACATAATTTAACCTTTCCATACAGCTGCAATGTTGGTGAGTTTAACTTTGTCTAGTAATCATGAATGATAATGCACTGTATGAAATAAGTAAATATAGTACAATATGGTCCAAAATATACATCAAACTCATGCAACATCGAAGTACAAACAAACCAACAAGAAGGCCAGGCAAACACAGGACATATAGGCCCCGGCCACACGAGGAAAATATCCGTTCTTTTCCTCCCCCGTTGAAAAAAAAATCCTGTCCACACGACAAAGATATCCGTGTCCACACGTAAACCCAAAACGGACATTTGGGGCTCCAACACGTATGCCAAGCCAGTAGGTGGCGATAAGAAATAAATTTGGCACAACACAGAAATGGCTGGTGTTAGCTGGTTTCCATGGTTACCCAAATACACATTTCATGTAACCTGGTAGTAGTAAGGGACTATGTTATTGGGGTTATTGAATTGAAGTGAATTGAATATTGGAGGAAATGTGAACTGTATACAGTTCACATTAATTAATGCACAGGAGGGGTATACCCTTCCTGTGAATTAAAAAAACAACAAAGGTCCGCAGCCGCTCCACAATTCCTACCATGATGCGCTATGGGGACTGATAAAAGTCTGGGATTCCGGGAGGTGGGAATGTCGTAACTCTTCTACTGGATGTTACATTAAAGTAGTCTACTAGACTACTTTAATATAACATCCAGTAGAAGAGTTACGACATAGAGGGGTCAGAAACTGAGCGCTCGCGCTGTTCAATGCAGCCTGAATAGGGACACCTCGGAAGTTGTTTGGTCACATCATGAGCTGATAAGTATGAGACGTCATCGTTTTCGTTTCACGTGTCTACACGGCTCCGCTGCTCCGGATATTTTCGAATATCTTCACTTATTTATCCGTTTGCAGAAAACTCCGTTTGAGTGACGTAAAACGCCGTTTGCGTGTAGTAGAACGGCCCAAACGCAGGAATATTTCTGCGTTTGGCAAAAGATCCGGAGTCGTGTGGCCGGGGCCTTAGACTCAGGAGAACAAGACACAGGTGGTAGAAAGAAACAATCAACACTGGGATAGGCTGGGAAGCTAACAACACCAGAGCCTTGGAAATAGACAGTTACGCCAACTCCATTCACTTCATGGGGCCAGGCCATCCACATAGAGTTCTGTTGGATAGTGACAGCCGGAAGTTACTAAACCACATTGAGGACAAAGTATTGTAGATGAAGTTCAAAACAGTCAAAGTGCCTAGTGCCTCACAATGCTTGCGAGACGCCGCCCTTTGTCATTGTCAAGGGGGATGTAATTCAATATAATATGCACAGATTCATTTCAGTAATCTATGCACAGATTTTTTTATGTGTTCAGGTTGTGTATGCACGGAATTGCATTTTTCGGTGCATATCCTACTAAATGCTGTGAGACCAGGTCGGATATGCCTAGAATAGAAGGCATGCTGTGGTTCATGTGGTGTTGCTGAGGTTGAAACTCCACCAGGGAGATAATTAATAAAGTCTGAGTGCGGCGCGTTTCGTGAGCCTGCAGGTTCTCTGCCGGAGAGAGAGATCAAGCAGGTGGCACCGGCGCAGACATATGTTGAACATCTGAGGCCACTTCCTTTCTCGCTTGCTTCCTCCAATTTCCTTCAAGCTTCTTTTCTCATCTACTCTCTTTGACCTCTCCACACCACCTCCTCTCTCCCTCCCTCTCCCTCTTTCTCTCTCTCTCTCTCTCCCCTCTCAAAGAGGAAGTGCCGTGTCTGTCCGTGTTAATCACGGAGCCTTCCTCACACTGCCGCTGGCCGGCCGGCCGGTGTGGGAATGATATACAGGCTGCGGTAAGAGCGGCAATAAAATAAACACTGTACACATCACCCTCCCTCACGCCACAACCACAATCCTCATCCATCACCGACGTCCCCGCTTTCCTATTACAAATCAAGTCCGTTTGTACTTCTCTTTTGGGAAGGAAAGACATTAGGCTGCTTTTTCTGAGCTGATCTACAGTGCCTACATGTAAGCTCCCCTCTGAATTTTAGTGGAAAAACTACTGACGGCTTGATTTGAGAGAGGAAGAGCAAATTATTCAACATGGCATATACTGTGGCACAGGTGGAAGAATGAGTGAATTAATATGTGGCAGTGAATGTGGACAGCTGGAATGTGAATGTATGAATGTGAGGAAATGTGCAATCCACTTTTCCTTTACATCAGCTTCCTTGACTGGTCAACCCAAACCACTATATCGGCTTCACGGGTTGGCCAAACTCTGTGTGGCATGCGTGTGCCTCCCAATCAATGATAATCAAAAACAGCAGATCTACAAGCTCTCAACACATCACAGGGCTTTTAAATCTATTTTCAGGGTGCAAACCAGCCCCACACTCTTTAGCTAGCAGAGATGCGGTGTACAAAATGCATTTCTAAATACATTAGAAGTTTGGAGACTTTGGAAAAAGCAGTTATCCTGAATGGCATGGATTTTTTATTGTTTTTGTTTTGGATGTGTGTGCATGACTTCTCACCAAATGGTATTCATTGTGATGAATGTTTTACATTCTTGAAATCAATGTGGTCCCTCACTTAATTGTCCCCCCACCACCCCATGTTTCATGCAAACGGTTCCTGTAAACCCACCTGTAGATGTCTTTCTATTTCACTAGCCACATGAAGTAAGTACGGTGTCTTATTTTTGCAAAGGAACCTTGCTGTTTTTAATTTGCCTTTTCTTTCAAGGTTGCATGTGGTAAAGCAAATGTCCCACCTGTTGATAATTGCTACATTTTCATCATTCTGAAAATATGGGTGATGCATAATGAGTCATTGAGTAAATGGCCAATTTTAGCATAAAATCTCTCCATGAAATGGATGAAATGGCACCAAATAGTAGACCCTGCAGCTGTTATTTAGGACTGAGGCCAATGCTGCTTATATGTTGTACAGATTGCAATAAATCCAACAAGAGATTTTGTGTAGAGCTTAAAAAAACCTCATGTCCCATTTACCAAGAACACAGTAGGATTTAAGTGGTTAAAGGACCACTTCACTTTTCCAGCTGCCTTCATATAATTGGTCCTCACTACTGTTGTACTGATAAAATGCCACCATTTTTTCTACTCAGTTCAAACAATCGTTTAACATGCAAACCATCGATGTAGAATCGAAACTAATAGAAGCTGCAGTCTTTCTATTCCTGGAAAAGACATGATCACAAAAATGCAAAAATACACTGTAAATATATATTGTAATCTTAAAAAAATAAAAAATAAAAAAAAACTTGCCTGATAATTATGATGTTCATTAGGGGTGCACTGATACATTTTAACATTGATATACATATCACAATAAATAGTTGACAATATGATACATGTGCCATATTAGTTAATTCTATTGATACAGTAGGATACAATTCAGCACTGATTCAAGGATTTGAAATCAATATAGTAACTACAGCAACTACATTTAATAGGTGTGAAACCTGTGGATAGTGCAGGTTTAAGGGAAATGTATTATTCTAGATACAAATAAGTAAACACAGTCATGCTCTGGCAAAAAGATGGGCACTTTACTTTAACACATTATGGACAAATCCACACCTTGCCAATAACACAGAGAATGCACACATTCAATTTTTCAATTCCAATTATAGCTTTTTTCATCTTTCATTTTATTTTATTTTTTATGAAAAACAATATTTCAGTATATTTGCCATGTTATTACACCCCTAATGCACATGGTTTACATTTTACAGTTTCTGAACTGCCCACAGCACTTCTATTCATGGGCCTCATCTGTAGTCCTCAAACAAACTATGTTTAGGACCTCACAGGTGATTCTGATTAGGCTTTCAATTGGTCTGGTCAGCCTAATCAGACATTGAACCACCTGTGAGGTCCTAAACATGGCTTGTGGGGGACTAGATGAAACCCATGAATATGCTCCTATGAGACACGCAATTAAAAGGGGAATTACACCCATTTTCAACATTTTACTATGTCATTAATATACCTTATAGTCTATGTTGTGTGGACACGATGAAAAAAAAGTTCCTCCATTCTGTGTTTCCTAGAAATGGAGGTCTGAAAAAAAAAATCATTATACATGGTGAAACTTTTTTTCCTGATCAGTGCACACATTTGCACACTCAGGAAAGTCTTATAAATGGGTGAAATTCCCCTTTTAAAAAGGACGTAGAATCATATACTTGCCTTGAAAGCGATGTCATAGAACTCGCTGCTGTTGCTCAGAGAGGGTCTGCTGGGGTGAACCACACCGTTGGCTTGGACCAGGCTCCCTGACGCGCTCTTCACTCCACCGTTAGCTTTACCTGCCGCCGGGCTGCTGTTGGCAGGGTGCTTCCCCTTGACAGCCTTCTTACGAGACATTTTTAGATATGCACGGTGATGTACGCTAGTCAGAGGTGTCTTTTCCAATAAAACGCACAGATAAAACTCACCGTCGCAAAAAAATCAAAACCCAACAACAGCGGAATTTAAGTCTCGGGGGTCCAAAAGTTGAGCAGACGACGGTGCATAACTGTGGTTGTTGTTGGCGAACTGCTACGTTTTCACACGCACGTGGATGTGATCACCATCGGGTAAAGATCAAAAATAAATGCGCCGTACGTGGCGCGTCGGCTCCTTTTAGATACAGGCTATGTTATGTTCGATCGGTCGAATGTCTCGCTGTCTTCTCTTGGTTGACACGTTAAGCTGCCATCAGTGCCGTGCAGGAGGAAGCTGCTGCAACTGCATCCATCTCCACATCTGCGAACGCGCGGAGCGCACAGAGCGCAGCTATGTAGCAAACCATTGAGTGAGTGAGTGTGCAGTGCGAGGCGGCTCAGCCAAAACCTAAACCCCAGCGTTAAAGGGCCATTCCACCCATTTTTAACATATTAAAAGGGAAGTCCACCCATTCCCATCAACATTCTAATGTCATTAGTATACCCTAGAGGTGCTGTGTGAGTGTGTGGACATGATAAAAAAAAGTTCCCCCATTCTGTGTTCCCAAGAAATGGAGGTCTGAAGAAAACCACTAACATGGTGAAACATCTTGATGACGTCATCAAGATTTCTTTAGATGCTTCTTTTTTTCTGAGAGTGTACAAATGGAACTAAATGAATTTGGTTGCATTATTTTTGCTCTCAGAAAAATGTTGAAAATGGGTGGAATTCCCCTTTAAAAATGTCTGCGTCCTAGAAATGGAGGTAGTAGTCTAGCCATAGTTTAAGATAAAAAGACAGACAGACAACAAATTAAGTAGGCCAATATAGTAGCCTATCCAATGGAAGAGTAGGAAATATAGGCTACCTCCAACTTCTGCTGAAACAGACACTAAACGTATTCTATGTTGATTACTGAGAATTAATGGTCTACATCACAAGGGGAAGGCCTTATTGTGCAGAGGTCTCTGTGTCTGTTTATTCCCCCATGGTGCTGAAATGCCTTTGGCTACTTTCTAAACTAACATTCATGGTAGAAGATAGCTAGACTAGTATGCAGCATGGATGACAAGTCTACAGTCTATTGTTTATGCTATATCCTCCTACCCGTAGACTACCACCACATGCTGTTTATTAACTACTATAATTCTGGTCTGTAAAATAGACCTGGGGTATAAAGTGGTAATATAGCCTACATTTTCTAGAAATCGATCTGCTTTTTTTTTTCTTCTTCTTTTTTGCGGTAATAAGCTAAGGGTTCAACTCTGAAAAAGACATCATGCATCACAGTCACAGGTGG
The DNA here is from genome assembly GCA_039105355.1 of Benthosema pterotum. Taxonomy (NCBI): domain Eukaryota; kingdom Metazoa; phylum Chordata; class Actinopteri; order Myctophiformes; family Myctophidae; genus Benthosema; species Benthosema pterotum. The sequence goes on from CM076965.1 coordinate 46,513,017, forward strand.
ACCAGTGGTGTGACGCACGTAGATCTCCACAAGAGGGAGACATTAGACAGAAAGTCTGGGGTAGAGGGAACAACAATAAGGAAAAGTTTTGTTGTGTGTGTGTGTGTGTGTGTGTGTGTGTGTGTGTGTGTGTGTGTGTGTGTGTGTGTGTGTGTGTGTGTGTGTGTGTGTGTGTGTGTGTGTGTGTGTGTGTGTGTGTGTGTGTGTGTGTGTGTGTGTGTGTGTGTGTGTGTGTGCGTGCGTGCCTATGCAAAACCTAATTATAATGATAAAAACATTATTAATTTTCCCGTTTTGTAGTTCAGGACATTATGCAATATTAAATCCAAATGACTACTGCCATCCTGTGTTTGTGCCACATGGTCTCATTAGAATACAGACATTGCAGTCTAGCAACCGAATGGAACAGAGATTCTTAAACCCACAACAGAATGCCGAATCCAGATGTTTGGTATGACCTCTGCTTGTCAGACCCAGAAGTGTTGCATGAAGAATAGTAGTGGTATAGACTGAAATAACCTGTTCTGGGTCTTTCAGGGCAAATTTAATAGATTGGCAATTTAGTCTGTCTGCAGTGTAATAAGCTGCTGAATCAAAACACACATTATAGATAGGGGTCATGAACTGTGAACAATAAGGGAGATTGTGGACAAACAATGACATCAAAATGCAATGCTGTATTGCAGCTCATATATTGTATCAGATTAGAACATATTGCAAAAAAGTGAAATACATTATAAAACCCACTGTCCATTTTTCATATACCTACTGCAAATTACATTCTTAGGCAATCTAACATTATAGGGGATCCACCATGACGTTAAAATCCAATAAATGTTTCCCTTCAATATACCTCTTTATACCCACTGAAGCCTAAACAACCACTCAGTTCATTAATTCCCATCCTCTTTCAGGATGCTACCAAGCCATTTCAGCTGCAGTACCACCACTTATCCCGACCCAACTCAGTCCTGGTGGGAGGGAGGGGGGCATGGAACCACAGCCGGGGGAGTTGGGGGCTGATCCATGCATATTGATGACTGGGAGGGTGAAAGAAAAGTTAAAGGAGGAGGGTTATTGAAATTTGTCCCTGAATATAACATCACATTAGGGAAGGGGACTTCAGGAATTCACATATAGCTCAAGGAAGTTCTGAGTGTTTAAAAAAATACAAATAGTAATATACACTGGTGAGGCTAAAAACAAAACAAAAAAATCTTGAGACAAAAAAGGACTTCCCAGTTCTCCTGTTCAATTTTTCAAACCCTGAAAGTACAGCGGTGCCACATCCGGATAAGTTATAGAAACGTGAGGGTCTACGCCCCTCTCTGTTGGCCTCAGTGATGACCCCTGCTCAGTGGTCAAGTAAGTTAGCGGGTTTGGTTGTAAACACAAAGACAGCTGAAGGACTCTCCAGTCTTCATCCTTAAAACTGCTGTCCGTCAGCATTTTCAGACGCCGCTGGCCCGAGGGACCGCGGGCCCTAAACTCTGCCCAAAACACCCCGCCAACAACTCCCCGCTCCTCGACAGCTGAGATTGGTTTCGCTCCCGACGCAGCTGTCTCCCATGGCAACAGCTGGGCATTTTGGAGGGAATAAGGGGACAGGGGTAAGGGAGAGCCCCGGAATCCACCCCAGGGTTTCAGAGAAATTAACAGCCTTGTCAAGATGCATTTAATATGCGGAGAATAGTGAGAGTGTTGCCCAGCATAAGACCATAATGCACATACAGTGTTAATATAGTGTTGCCCTCTGGTACTCTACTGTACCAGACGGGATCACGGGATCTTTATCTTTAAACGAAAATTGTGACAACAGTCAATCTACAAGCTTGTAGATCAACAATTTCCTTTGAATTAGTTTAAAATTATTGTTAACTTAAAAAAACAAAAAACTACAGCTACTGTGTTCTGCCAAACAGCGATGTTCCAACCATTTAACCATAGTGTCCATATTCTGGGAGCAAATAAAGCAGATCTACAGTATAAGCTCACTCACTGCTAACCATGTGAAATGCAGGGAGCGAGCTTATAGGGGAGCTTGTAGATGGGTGATTGTCTTTACTGTGACACCACTGCATGACGTACAATAAATAGAACTCAAGTGCTTAATACTTTAGAAGGCTTTGCCTCGTCCATTTGCAGTTCCCCAAAAGTGGTCCACTGTAAGCTTAGAATGGGGCATGGGTTGTTGTTCCAATTTGCCTAGTATATTACCATCGCTCCAAAAAGCATTTTTTAAAAGACGATACGCAATAAATCCATTTGGAGTCGATCGAAACAGGAAAATTTGAACAACACCCCGTAAACAAAGCATTTAAAAAAAATAATAACAGGTGAACAACATTTTGGGGAATGAATTCACTGCAAATAAAGAAAGAAAGCCTTGTAATTCTCCTTTAATATATAGTACGTAACGTATGTGGACATACACTAAAAGAATTCAATGGGGAGGGTTGCAGAATATTTCTTGCAGAGATCTGGTCTACAGGTAGACCTGCAAGCACAAAGCCAATTATCAGGTTTACTAAGTATTTTAGTATTTTAAGGGTTTTAGTGTCTGAATTGAATTCAACATAGATGAACTGTGTCAAGTTGGAGGCCGTCAGGGCCTGTAAGGCTTGCACTGTATAGGCTATGCACTTACCTGGTGCAGAAAGTTTTATTTTGTAATAGATATTTAGATTTCCCAAATATATTTTGCTGTTATCGTAGCACAGTTTCTCTCTCAGACGTTTTTTTTTTTTTTTTTTTTTTACCAATGACATTTTTTCCTTCTGTTGTCTCCTCGTGTGTGTGTGTGTGTGTGTGTGTGTGTGTGTGTGTGTGCGTGTGCGTGTGCGTGTGCGTGTGTGTGTGTGTGTGTGTGTGTGTGTTGGGGGGTGGTGGGGGTCCACCACCGCTTGTCTTCTGCAGGCCTGGTTCATTTTGGCACTATAGTGCAATCTGAGTTCAGTGATTTGGATGAACATTCAGCACATTGTGGTGGTGGTGTTGTACGCTCTATGTTAAGGAAACTTGGTGATTCAACAAGGCCAAAAGAACGATTCAAATTGCACTATTTCAACATGCCAATTAGGAATGAATTACAACACAAAGTGTTCCGTGGGCCACGCCTCGAACACAAGTGTCCAAGTTCATGCCATTTCCATGACAATGTAAGTCAAACAAGCACACATCGACACGAGGGCGTATGAGAGCAAAGCACTTAGGGCAGCGGTTCCCAACCGTCCATGGACCAGGGCCCACTTGAAAATGTTGAAAGCATTTCTGACCTGGCTTTCAGCTGTTCTGCTAAGTGGTCATTACTGTATATTGGGCATTCTCAGAGCATCTTTATTATCAAGCAATTGTGTTCTAGTTGCATCAAAGGATCACTGCAGTAGGCTATATAACTTCCTATATATCGCTAGCACAATGAAAACTAATTGTTCGGGTTATTATAAGAAAAATATATACAGTAAATATACAGTATGTTGTTCTATAGGGTTGTTTTGCCAATTATTTGGTGACCCACTTGCAATACCCTCGTGGCCCACCGGCAGGCATGGGCCGGCAGGTTGGAAAACGCTGTCTTATAGGTCAAGTCAAGTGCTTAAACAAACTGTTCCAACTTGATGCAAGTGATGGCGACATAAGGCAGACGTGCCGTGCAGCGTGTGGTTATGTTTGGACACACGACATGTGCGCCCACTGCTCAAAGGTCATAGATAGACTAAACCCGGGTCTCACACACACACTCACACACACACACACACACACACACACACACACACACACACACACACACACACACACACACACACACACACACACACACACACACACACACACACACACACACACACACACACACAGACACACAGACACACATACACACATACACACATACACACACCACGCTTTCGGCAGGCATTTGTCAGTTTACCCAGGGTCAGGTGCCCCGTGAGCGCAGGGCCACGATGCACTGTGCGCAGAAGCCCACTTACACCAGCCACATGACCAAAGTCCCAGCAACTGTCAGCGTGTCGGGCGCTGTATCTCCTCAGCTGCCCACAGCAGGCCAAGTGGTGCGAGGAGGGGGCAGGAAGGAGGGGGCTGTTGGGGGCATTCTGCCAGCCTGCACCCCAGCCTGGCCTGTCAGGCTTTGGCAAGAGTGACCACCGATAGACTGGTACTGCATGGAACTGTCTGGCTCTCTGAGACATCTTCAGTACTGAGGGGAGAGAGGGGGGTGGGAGGAGAGAGGGTGACTTGCATAAAACAGAGATTGTGTTTGTTGACAGACTGTGATACATATTTGGGAATATCAGTGACTGTGCATTTATTGTAGCATGATCGGGATCACAATATAACTTGTTGCTTAGACTTAGATTTAGAATAGAAATTACATTTTTTGTTGCCTGAAGACCAAAGGAAGATATTTCATTATCTCGAAAATAAATAACAAATATTAGTGTGCCGAATTACTACTCAATTGAGAAGGGACATGAGATGAGCAATATCCATGTAATGAACGTGGACTAAATTTAGACAAATACTATTTGTCTAAATAAATACTATTCAAGACAAGCTACTATTCAAACTTTTTGTGAGCTTCATTTCAGATATGGAAATGAGTTGTTAAGTCAAATTACATTTGCATGATTTGCTACATAATATACACACAGTACATACATACATAAATATGTATACTGTATGTATTTTGGAATGACTTACCAACTCAACTGGTCCATTACACCTGCAAATGCCACCTGTGGAAAAATAGCCTAACATGTCCTAGAAAGCTTGTCACATGGACTTGATACAGATTTGTCAACATTTGACCATTAGCGAATGCATGCCTGCTAATACACTCCATTGAAAGGCACTGGCAAAAAAAAATCTCTGCATTATGGCAGGAATTTAAAAGTGAGCTAATTTAATTAAATCCACCATACGTACTTTCAGACAAAAGAGTTTGCCCCCCAAAACGTGTAAATAATTCATGAAAGAGATGTTGGATGTAAATCGATACAAAGCTGTGAGTGACTATCACTGTCTGGGATTCATGTAAATGTACTCTGTTGGTCAAAGTTGTAGCGATGTGAGGAGAATTTAAATGTTGGGGCAGGGGCGGATCTAGGCATGGGCATGGGGGGGGGGGGGGGGCAATGCCCCCCTAAATGCCCAGTCTGCCCCACCAAACATGATGGCATGCAAAACAACCCAAGATATTTCAAATTAAAGTGCTTATATTTAAAATGATTTGAAACCCTACTACTGCTACTAACTAACAACAGCTGTGTCACCACCAAACCAACAGCATTTCATCATTGAAAACAGAAAACTCTCTGAGTCAGACCTTTAGCTTTATGCATGCTGCGTGTCTGTTGCAACTTCAACAACAACTGATGTTGTTGTTATTGATGCTTAAGTTATTATTATTGATGCTTAAGTGCATCAATAAGTCCTGTAACAGAAAATTGTATGGGTGCGACTATGGGTGTGACTTCGGACTTGCGGCTTCATCGCCCGTGACACTTCGCACCACGGGCGATGAAGCCGCACCCATACCATTTTCTCTTGCCCCTCCAACATGTTTCTTGCCCCCCCCCCCCCCTAAATAGAGTATCCTAAATATTGCTGATGTCGAATTGACACCTCTTAATTGTTTTTTGGTTAATAAACTATTGATCAAACTACAGCATCACACTATATATTTCTTTGAATCCTGACTAGTAGTAGTTTTTGAATGTCCATTGGATGAAGTTGCATTTTTCTTTTAGATTCCACCACAGATTCTGAAAAAAGGTGTGTTGTGGTCTTGTGGATCTCCTATTTTTAAAAAAGGTTGAACAAACTAAATTCATATAGCACCTGCCCTTTATCCACAACGCTTTGACACATCAATGGCGGAGTAAACCATGCAAGGTACGGACCAGCACAAGGGGTTAAGTATCTTGCTCAGGGACACATCGACACTAACTATGGGGGAAGCATGGGCTTGAACCAGCAACCTTTTTTTCACCGTGCAGCCACTCTACCACTGAGCCACCATAGGACCTTTGCCAAGCAGTGTGCATTTCTAACAGTCTGACCAAAAGCAGGAATAAAACATAATCCTACAGTAGCTACCTACCAGCCATAAGGATAGGAAAGGAAATCGCAATTTCTTTATCATTTTTTATAATTTATACTATTTTATGTTGTTATTCTTGAGTTATGTAATTGTTGTTTAAAGGTAACAGAGGCAACTTTTTAGCCAAAAATCAAAATAGTTATTTCTATATTTTTCCCCCTCTGTGTTGCTTCTACTTTGACGCTGCAGCTGTTTCTCAACAGACAGACACTTGCTTCGTCCCGCAGACGGTCCAGAAATGTGTTGTTGTCAACAAATCATGAAAACAAAACATTCGCCGGGCTCAGGAAAGGCGGTGCTAATGTGTGAGGGGGAGGGGGGTTGTGTGGGGTGAAGTTGCTCGCTGTAAATCGCCCCTGCCTGATTGTTCCTCTACCCTGCCATGTAGCACCGCTGTGTTCATCCAACGCAGTAAAACAAGCTCCACTTCAAATCTATCACCATAAAAACAGTTGTAAAAATAAAAAGGTGACACCGGTCATTATTACTATTTTCCAAGCGCGCGGCCGACGTCACCGCGGCATCTCGGTTGTCGCACTCGCCTTTTTTCCACCTATATAATATTCACAGCGAGGGTCTATTTCGTTTTTTTTAATTTTGCCGTAACCCAGCAGGAGGTCCACATTAGTGTGGCCTGAGAGAGTCGTAGCACGGCTTAATCTGAAGTGTTGAAAATAATACGTGCCCAATCCTCTCTGGGCCTGTTTAAAACAGGCCCAGCTATATAAGATGGTGAGCCAGCAGGGTAGACTGGAAAAACTGCACCGTATGTGGGGCAATAATCAGTACCAGGGACCATGCAGGGCTTTCCTCTGGATCTGATCCCTGTTTTGGTCTCCATGTTTATTTGCGTTGAGGCACTTTTTAACCCCGTTCACCCCGGTGTTCCTATTTTGTGAGCGGTTTCTTGGAGATCTTTTATGTTTTCAGGGCCCACTATTTATACTGCATGTTAGCCACGGAAAAGACAACCATTTGATGTTGAGTTTAGTCCCAAAACTGAAAAGTTTCAAGACACAATTCAGGAGAGATAATTATAAGATAAACTCTTATAATTGTGTAGATTCTTGAAAATTTCGTAATTCAGATGTTTAAATATAATTTAACTCTTGAGAGTGTAAAATGAAACCAAATGCACCTGTAAGGGTCTATTTGGTTTCATTTTAACGCTCTCAAGAGTTACAGATCTATAAGGGTCCAAGTGCCCCCCTGTTAGGAGAGCCTAAAATCGCCTATGAGTATGAGGTTGAATACAATTACATTAAAATGTTTTCTGTTGCATCAGACCGATTGATGCGACTCGCAGGGCACGCTTGTTTGCAACTTGCTATCTAACTCACATCCATCTAACAGACGGTACGGCACATGATGCAGGGCATCCGGTACGACTGCAAGGAGCGATTGAGAGCCCTCCCCAGTGGTCCAGTTGTAAATCCTGTCCATTCACGCAAGACACTTCCTGAAAAAAAGGCTGTTACTACTTGCTAGTGTGCTGCGGCGATAAGATTTACTACCTCACAAGTGGCACTGCATGCTGTCCAAGAGGACGGATGTGTTGTTGGGGAGTATATACACACACGCGCACATGCACATGTTGAAACGTAAACTCGCATCGTTGCAGCCACTCTTCAGACAACAACATGGCAGCAGGTGCACAAGAGGTCATGGGTCAATGCCAAACGAAAGTGCCCTGTGACCCTTGGCACCTGCTGACAAGAAACTGTAGCTACAAGCCACAATGAGATGTGATATTAGCAGGGGTGCACATAAGTGGTGCTCCGGTGCTCAGGAGCACCAAAAATTCTACAATGAGCTGTCAATCCACGGGTGGAAAGCTCCTTTGAGCACCACACAGCTAGGGCTCATAATGACTGCCTGACTGGGCCAGTAAAAAAGCCTTGAAAATGAAATAATTCTTACTAATTCTGACCTCTAAGTCTAAAATACTACTAGTATTTTAATGGATGTAGTATGCAGGTAGTAGTACTACTACTAGGCTACTATTGCAATGCCCAAACTATCGCCCTGTACTGTAATACTGTACATTGATGGGGCTGTACGGAGTGGAAAAAAATTGGTCCCAGGTCCCGGCGATGGTCGCCACATTTTGGGAGCACCAAGTAACATCCCCAGGTGCTCCTGAGTACTGGACTAAAATAGTTATGTGCAGCCCTGGATATTAGCTTATTTATAGAGCTGTTAGCTGTAGATCTACACAAAGACAACCATAAAGGAGAATTCCACCACAGAAGGCTTTCTTACCTTTATCTGCAGTTGGTTTATTTCAATGTGGTCCAGTTGTTATATTGTTGACTCTCCCACTTTCACTTCAGCTGTGTTCCAGTCTCAAGAGGAAGGGTGTGGTGCACGGTTTATGGCTGAACCACAGCTGAACCAAAAGTGAAAATGTGAGTGTTAACACACTATTGACATGGTGGACAGACAATATACAAAAATGCATTTTGGAGCGATGGAAATAGGTGAATTTGAACAACACCCCAAACATTCTGTGTAACAAAGCGAAAACCTCGGGGCTCGCGCAAAGTTGTATAGCTCAGTGGTTTTTAAACATTTTCACATCGAAGGCCCCTAAATCTAACCTGGATTTCACCACGGACCTCGACCTGAAAATATCATGTGCCAGGGACCCCCCTGGCAAGATCACTGTTGTTAATGTTTCAAGAATATCCCAAACATTTCATGGTTTGTCTAGTATGTATTTGAAAACAGTGCATTTACAGGCCGCCCATCATGACGTTAACTTGCTGTGAATCAGCCATTAGTGGGTAAAGTGAGTGGTTACAAGTTTTGACACTATAGATTAACTCATTTAGCCCGAGGACCCCCTGAAAACGCCCAGGGGGTGGGTCATTTATACCACGGCCATACTATAGCGTAGATTACGTCTGAGCAATGAGCAGAGCACTATGGTATGGTGCATGCCGCTCTCCCAGCCTTATAACACCACGAGGACCGGCGGCGGCGGCGGCTCTGTGAGATGGATTGAGTCAGAGAGGGAAGGGCACGGGAAACAAGCGCAGAGAAAAAGCAGGGACAACGTACGAGGCATGGAGAAATTCCCCCTGCCATTTCAATCTTTCCCTGCGCGCAGAGACGCAGAACAGATTGGGCTTTAGGTGGTAGTAATATTTCACAGCTTAGAGAAGGCTGCGGCATAACACCATGACTCACTGCACTCTCTCTCTCTCTCTCTCTCTCTCTCTCTCTCTCTCTACAGGGGCGGATGTAACATTTGAGGGGGGGGCAAGAGAACATGTTGGAGGGGCAAGAGAAAATGGTATGGGGGCGGCTTTGCGCCACGGGCGATGAAGCCGCACCCATACCATTTTCGGTTACAGGACTTTTATTAGTCAAGTAAAGCATCAATAATACCATCAGTTGTTGTTGAAGTTGCAACTGACACGCAGCATGCATAAAGCTAAAGGTCTGACTCAGAGAGTTTTCTGCTTTCAATGATGAAATGCTGTTGGTTTAGTGGTGCCACAGCTGTAGTTACTTAGTAGCAGTAGTAGTGTTTCACATCATTTTAAATATAAGCACTTTAAATTGAGGTCATTTTGCATGCCATTGTGTTTGGGGGGGCAGACTGGGCATTTAGGGGGGCACTGCCCCCCCATGCCCATGCCTAGATCCGCCCCTGTCTCTCTATGTCTCTCTGTCTTTCTGGTAGACCAGAGGTAACATTACACACTAGCTGCTTCTCCCTGCTCAGCTGGAGGCAACATGGCAGTGGATGGGAGGCCATGTGTTGTATACACACATAAGTAAAATGGTCACTGGCCTGCATTTCTATAGTAACAACATTTGTCCAAACTACTTTATAAAGCATGGGTGTCAAACTCTGGCCCACGGGCCAAATTTGGCCCGCCATGTAATTTCATTTGGCCCTTGAGACATTATCAAATTAAAGGGAAAGAATACCCATTTTCAACATTTTAATATGTCATTAATATAACTTAGATATGATAAAAAAAAAGGTTCCCCCAATGATGTATTTTCTAAAAATGGAGGTCTGAAAAAATCATTAACATGGTGAAATACATCTGATGACATCACCAAGATGTATTTCACCATCTTAATGATTTTTCTTTCAGACCCATTTTTCCTGAGAGTCCATTTGGTTCACATTTATACCCTCTCAGGAAAAATTTTGAAAATGGGTGGAATTCCTCTTTAAAGGGTTAGTTCGTTCAAACTTGGCCCGCGGCTTTGTTCAGTTTTGAATTTTGGCCCACTCTGTATCTGAGTTTGACACCCCTGTTATAAAGTGTGCTACATTCACCCGTTCACACATACACTGCAAATGAAGACAATCAAACCGTACAAGGCACCGGCACCAGCCTGCTCACTGTTTGGCCTCAGTGTCACTTTGACATGAAGCCAGCAGGAGCCAGGAATCAAACCGGGAACCTCAGGTTCTTCACAAGGACCACTTCATCTGATCCACTACTATGCTGTATGCACGCAGCCACGCACGCAAGCATTCAAGCATGCACACACGCATACACACACACATTCAGAAAGAAAAGAAAGACATAAACAAGAAGGTAATCGAAAGCGTTTTTCAGAAAACATAAAAACATTACACGTTATTATGAATGATGGTTTAAAGCACTAAAAAAAGAACATTTGAACACAAATGGGGGAAACGAGCAGAAGAAATTCTATACAGTACATGGATTTCTTTCTTTTAAAACTCAATAAAAAGCATCAGACTGCAAACAGAACGGTCTTAAAGCTGTGATTGAAAATAATAAATAACTAAATGTTGTAGCAGAGCTGCAGTTTTCTGGGAGTTTCTTCCATACTGTATATGCGGCGCATTAAAAACCACTTCTGCTTCTCCATGTTTAATTTCGACTCTGTTCAGGCAGCAGACCTGTCCCAGACTTCTGGTTCTGGCTTACCCATTGAAACTGAGCACTGACCTTTAATCGTTCTCCCTTGGCTCCAAAAAACAATTACACACACACACACACACACACACACACACACACACACACACACACACACACACACACACACACACACACACACACACACACACACACACACACACACACACACACACACACACACACACAGATCATTACAATAAAGAGTGGGAAATAAAATCCATCTGACCTCTGGAAACAAAACTGATCAGGTTACTGGTACTAAACCTCATCACAACCTCACCTAACCCCTGCTCATAGGGTGTGATGGCTCAGGGCAGAGGATTTCAACTAGCAATGAGCCTGGTAATATAGTCAAACTATTCCAAAAGCCCACAAGCGACACAACACCAGAGTGCTCTCACTGATCTCATTCCCCTCAGATTTAGCACAAACATGGGAATGAATTCATTCTACTATTATGCCACCAAAATGTGGAATTCTCCACTAACAGGCATCAAAAATTGTGACTCCCTACTCTCCTTCAAAAAACGCCATAAAATGGCACATGTTTGCCATTTACAACTGCACCTAGAGAAGTATTCAAGCTGGCCAAAAGAAATGATGACCTACTGTTTGTCTGCAAATATACTTTTTGTGGTTGATGGGGTCAGTTCTTTTCGGTTATCCAGCCTCAGTGTGCACACTGATGAAGTCTGGATAGCCATGCAGTTAAGTCAGAGCACAGTGCTAACAAAAACAAGCTTGTAACCATGTTTTAAATACTGAGACCCTCAGAATTGGTACAGACGAATTAGGGACAAGCCAGCAAGTGTAGGATTTGCTCATAACTGCAATTCTGCAATGTTCTGATTATGAGGTGTGAATTTTGTCAAATGTTGTTGACCGCCTTTCAGAGTATTGCCTGCAGAGGTCAGTAGCAGTTGAAACAATTTCAGCTTTTAGTAGTTGCAATTTTATGTTAAATTCCTCAAAATTAGGGGAATAGGCCTTCCATAAGCAGGTCAGAAGCTTGGGCCTAGCTTAACAGACGGTAGTGGGAAAAATATTGTGGAGAATTAAAAAAAAAAAAAAAAAAAAAAGTTCTGGCATCCATATAATGTTAGTAAGTAAATACAGAGCTACTGGTTCTGTGATAATGTATTTTTTGTACAATGGATTGTGAGTGAGACACCTAGAGTTGTGCCATCTTATGTTTGTTTAGGAGAAAACCCATTTTGTCTAACAAGCAGCTCATACTATGGGTTTAAAGAACTCATAGAAACCAAGTGAACTTTCTGCAGCAGCATCTAAGAATCACGCACCCTTTTGTGTTTATAAAAAAATAAAACTTACAAACAGTAATGATCAAAGACAGGAATATGAGAATGTGACAGGCTATATGACAGATGTCTTAGATGTAACCGTACTGTAGTGTAGTCAACCGCATGGACATAAGAGGTACAATACTTCTCACAACAACGCAAGTCACTGTCATGTGTGCACAATATGTGAGTGGCTGATTTATCCTCTACAGTACATGTCATGAGCACAACAGGTGTGTATAGTCACACCTGGCTCAGAGTTTAATTAGTTTGGTGTAAAAAATGGCTTGAAAAAAAGAGATGACAACTCTATATCTGGCTCTGGTTAAGCATACTGTATATTGCCATGCTGACGAGTGGCTTCAGTTACATGTTGACTTACACAGACCTTCATCAATCTCTTTGCGAGACTCGACAATATGATTGATGAATGTTGTAACTCTAACCCTCCATTCAAAATGATTCCGTCATATCTGTTGATAATGAGAGCAGTCAGCCGCCAGCAGAACTGTGGGATTGATACAGTATGTGTTGCAGAGGCCTGTATATCATATATCATAATGTGCAGCTGGTACAGCTATGAGCGAGGACAAGATATTCAAAAGAGGAGAATTTGCAGAGGTCGACCTTTGGACAGCTAGTATAAACTAATCTGGTCAGATAGTGGCAACTTTTCAACCCCATATCTGTTTCTGTCTAACTAACTGATGACAGCCATGCCTTATACAGTCTTATACTGTACATTTCACTGTTTTTGAAAAATAAATAAAAATAAATAAATACCAGAGACACTGGGCTCACCGTGAAGAAAGAATATTTAAAACCACACATTACACACATAAACACTCCCAGGAGAGTGTTCTAAATCTTCTGAATGTCATTAACATGTTTTTTCTTCCTTTTGCAAAAACGGTGAATTGTCCCTTTAAGTGTAGCAGTGCCAATATGCATCTCTGTGCATATTTTAACATTAAGCTTAAAATGAATGCTAAGATATCTAATTACACAAATGTTTGTTTGCTAGGGACCTAACATTCAACATACTGTTTATAGTAATGGCTGGTTTCTAAAACAGATGGCAGCTGACATGGAATAAAAAATGAAGTTAGGAGCTACAGTAAGGTGTGTGCGTGCGCCTGTGCCTGTGCCTGTGCGTGTGTGTGTGTGCACGCGCGTGCGTGTGTGTGTGGGTGAGTGTGAATATGCGAGAGTGTGCCGTGCGTCCGAGTGCGCAGGGATTTTGCAGTTGTGACAGCTGGGAAGAGGGAGTGGGGGCGACGTGTGTGATAGGAGGTGCCAAGCCAGCAAGTGTCCCTTTATTTTCATCACACGCAATGTGTGTGTGAGTGAGCGAGTGGATGTACGTACATCTGTGTTTCCTCTCATTTTGTACACAAGTATGATTATATTCAGTATGGAAATCAGCTACGTGGTTACACAATACAGCCAGATAACTATGCGTTTATAAGCTATTGAACACACTTTACATCTGCGTGTGTTGCTGCTGCATTGTGCTAAACCTGTACAGTTTGGAAAAATAAATTATTATTTCAATTATAACAAAATCCTCTCCTCTCCTCAAGTCATTGGCAATACTTGTTAGTCACAACACCAACTTTGATGAAGCAGTATTGTATTGTTTTAAAAATAACATGTTTTTCTTTATTCTCAAACATTTTATATTTTCATATACAGTATTTAATTTGTAATAAATAGACATTTTTGTCTATGCAAGTGCAACACAATGTGCTTTACAGATCATAAGATTAACACAATCTTATGATCTGGGCTTTGTTGTCATGTGATTTCTCACTGACATCAGAGATATACTTTGTGTTTATCATGTGCACATGGAAATTACATTTTAAAAAGTTGGGGAAGTGTCCAACCCATGACTGGACACTGCCATGGGTTGGACACTTACTGCAGGGTCTATTATAGGCAAGTCAAGGCGACAATGTAGCGACAACGTGAATATTTTCATGAGAAAACAGCAGGTCACATTACAGCGCACTGTGTCGTGTTGCCAGCTTTGTAGATCTGCAATTTTGATATTTTCTGGCTAGAACGTCCAGTGTTTTGCTGCGTGCAGAGTAATGCATACTGGATAACATTTGTAAGCACGTTTGTGTGCGTGTGCGCGCTGGCACGAGCGCGCGTCAGATGGCTGAGCTGAGGTCAGTCCATGGTTGCCTGCCGCCGTATAACGAGTCATGGCAGCCGCTGTGCTGAGAGAGAGAGAGAGAGAGAGAGAGAGAGAGAGAGAGAGAGAGAGAGAGAGAGAGAGAGAGGGAGAGAGAGAGAGAGAGAGAGAGAGAGAGAGAGAGAGAGAGAGAGAGAGAGAGAGAGAGAGAGAGAGGCAGGCAAGAGATTGAGATGAGGTCATCCCGCATGCTAGGATTAAGCCTGTGACAACTGGCGCTGCGGTGGCCCATGCCAGCGCTATAGCTGCGGGCAGGGGCGGATCTAGGCATGGGCATGGGGGGGCAATGCCCCCCTAAATACCCAGTCTGCCCCCCCAAACACGATGCCATGCAAAACAACCCAAGATATTTCAAATTAAACTGCTTATGATTAGAATGTTTAGAAACACTACTGCTACTAAATAACTTTTGTCGCACCACTAAACCAACAGTATTTCATCGTTGAAAACAGTCAGACCTTTAGCTTTATGCATGCTGCGTGTCTGTTGCAACTTCAACACCTGATGTTGTTATTGATGCTTTACCTGACTAATAAAAGTCCTGTAACCGAAAATGGTATGGGTGCGACACGGGCGATGAAGCCACCCCCATACCATTTTCTCTTGCCCCTCCAACATGTTCTCTTGCCCCCCCAAGTGGGACATATTACACCCGCCCCTGGCTGCGGGCAGCGGGGGCTGCAGTTGTGCTGCATGGGCACACGGTCCGGAGGGGAGCTGGGTGTTTGCGTCGCTCCACCGCCAGCCTTCATATTCCCCTGCTGTTGTCTTTTCATTAGCTGGGCACCAGCCCACGGTACATACACGCCACCGCGGCATGCCAGGCCCGCGGCAAAGGGCCTGCAGTTGTTGTTGCCGGGTTTTAGAGGTTTCCTCACTCCGCGAGTCTCTCCAACTTGTGTTACAGTCTCTCTTTCTCACTCCTTGGTCCTCTCTCTCTCTCCCTCTCTCTCTCTCTCTCTCTCTCTGGTCCTCTCTCTCTCTCTCTCTCTCTCTCTCTCTCTGCGGTCACACACTCTGACCACGGTCCTCAGGGGGATCTTGGGGGGGGTCGGGTTACCACCGCCACCAAACACACTCGTTAACTCAATTATGAAAGGCTCGGCTCGTCTTTGATGGGCGGCGGCAACGCCGGGGCTTATTGTGGGGAGGACAGATGCCCCGCATAGACAGACCACGGCAAGGGGCTTTGTTGCCACATGGCCCCGAGAGGGCCGTTGACAGACTGACAACGTGGACTGGCCAGCGTCAAGAAGAGGACCACTCATGACCCTTGCGGGGCAAAAGGCAGACAGGAATAGACGCTGATGTGAAATTTGCCATTGATTAAGTGTGCTTTCTTATGTTCCCGCGGTCCAATGCTGCTAAAACCTATGTTCCCTCAGACAGACTTGGTATGGTCTCTCCGAAACTCCATGTTCCCTCAAAAGTACAGTATATACAGTATGTGCCCTCAAACCTATGTCCCTCAACGTTATAAGTTCCCTCAGACAGCCCTATGTGGTTCCTCGGCTCAATGTTCCCTCAAACATACACTATGTTCCTCCAGCCTTAAATTTCTTCAGCCCTATTTGTCCTCAGTCTTGTGTCCCCTTGGCCCTTTCCCTCAGTGCTGTTCCCTTATCCCTATGTGTTCCCTCAGCCCTATATTTCCTCAGTCCAAAGTTCTCTTGACCCTAGGTATATACTCAGCCCTATGTTTCCTCAGTCCAAAGTTCTCTTGACCCTAGGTATATACTCAGCCCTATGTTTCCTCAGTCCAAAGTTCTCTTGACCCTAGGTATATACTCAGCCCTATGTTTCCTCAGTCCAAAGTTCTCTTGACCCTAGGTATATACTCAGCCCTATGTTTCCTCAGTCCAAAGTTCTCTTGAGCCGGTATATACTCAGCCCTATGTTTCCTCAGTCCAAAGTTCTCTTGACCCTAGGTATATACTCAGCCCTATGTTTCCTCAGTCCAAAGTTCTCTTGAGCCGGTATATACTCAGCCCTATGTTTCCTCAGTCCAAAGTTCTCTTGACCCTAGGTATATACTCAGCCCTATGTTTCCTCAGTCCAAAGTTCTCTTGACCCTAGGTATATTCCTCTAAAACAGGAAACCCTATGTTTCCTGTTTTAGAGGAACTTACACTAGTAAAAGGTGTAGAGTGGAATGAAACAATATCTTTTTAATACAAGAGCTTCCGGACAGCCCACAGGGAGACAACATGCAGTGTCAGCCTCCTGACCTTTGATAATCTTTATAAACAACCAAGAGACCGCGATACAAACAACCAAGAGACCGCGATACAGTGGAGGTGTGCTTTAGTGGACAGTCAAACATTGATCTATGTGAGCATAGTTATTCTGACAGACTACTAACGGGGGTCTAAACAGACTAGCATAGCAGTCATAGACTCTTCAATCACTGTGTGGTGAATAAGAACAGTGTATTATTGTCATAATAGTAACCCTCAGCCCTGTATTGTTCACTCAGCCCACTCATGCCCTCTAACCCTCGCTCCCTCACACTTTGCTGTCCTGGGCAGCAAAACCCCAGCGTCCGTCCAGCGGTCCACATGTGCCGGAGCTGGCGGTAAACCTTTTGACGTACTAACGTGTAAAACGAACCACGTGCAACAATCACAACAGATTATAAAAGCGGATCCCCACCCTGTCGGCATGCAGCTCGGATGGCGCTGAGTTGACAGCTCAGCTATAGCCTACTTGCCAATTTGGCACATTTGTCATTATATTTAGCTTTTTTCAGTCCCCCCTAGCGCTAAAATTAGTGAAAAGCTCCTGCCGTCGGAAAATCTAGTTTTTGAGTTTGGGCAAAATTGATTGACAAGTTGATTGACATTTTTCCTCCTATGACAGTGGTTTTCAACCAGTGGTCCCCAGGCTAAATAATGGACATTTGGTTAACCAGATGTAACTCTGTGAGAGCGTAAAAATGAAACCAAATGGACCCTTGCGGGTCCATTTGGTTTCATGTTTACACTCTCAAGAGTTCAAATATTCATCAGGTGAATTAAGTTCACACAACTAGAGAATGTAAAAGATTAATGGTTATTTAATGGTCATATTCCCTTCCAGGCAAGCATCAAGCGCTTTCTAGTACATTTTTGGAAGTGCCACTAGAGAACAGGGGCGGATTGGCCATCTGGAGTACAGGGAGTTTTCCCGGTGGCCTGCGCCACCTAGTGGCCTGGACAAGATCCAAAATGCACTAGTGGCACTTCCAAAATGAACTAGATCCTCGCCTGGCACATACAGATCAAAATGACCATTAATCTTCTACATTCTTTAGTTGTGTAGACTAAGTTGGGCTAATTCACATGATGAATATTTTAACTCTTGAGGGTGTAAAAATGAAACCAAATGGACCCGCAAGGGTCCATTTGGTTTCATTTTTACGCTCTCAAAGAGTTACATCTGGTTAACCAGCTGCCCCCCCCCCCAGGGTGGCCTGGCAAAGGCAAAATTGTCCCGGTGGGAAAATATGTGCCAATCCGCCCCTGCTAGAGAATTTTGGATTTTGGCAGTTGGCAACACTGTCCACAGCACCTTATTGCCCAGTACCCTCTTCCTCTTCCTCCTCCTCCTCCTCCTCACAGGCGCTCAAGGCCGTGTCTGTCGGCACGCCTGCCTTGCTTTCGGCGCCGACATTTTCATTGAGTCATGTTTCATCAGATCCACATTCCTCGGGCCTCAATATGTGATGCTGGGACGTCTGCCCAAGTGTCACAATATGATGAGAAGTATAGGGATGATGGAGGGGGGGTACGACACTGAGGGATACATAATAGGGTGTAATTTGGATGGGAAAGTTTCATAATTACTGACAAACATACATACAGTACATACCCCCGAAACATATACAGCACAGCGAACCGCAAGCAACTGGCATGATGGGAACACGTGGAGCAGCGTGGTTGAACGGGAGCCAAATTCTAGATTTTTTTTTTTTCAGGGCTCCGATTTGTTTTCTCTCTCTCTCGCAAATTAATAATAATAATAATAATAATAATAATAAAAAAACGTATGAAGACACAACGACCAGCTAACACTTCTGGGGTTGGTTGCCACTTTAATAGTTTTCAGCCACACACGGTCATAAACTTAAAACCATTAGTTGGTCCACTGAGGCCAATTAGCAAAGCGTGGCTAAACAAACCTTCCCTCTGCTTTTATGACATGGTATAGTCCACCCCCCCCCCATCCTGTCTGTCTGTCTGTCTGTCTGTCTGTCTGTCTGTCTGTCTGTCTGTAGGCCACATTCAGGCACGTGCACACATCAAAAGGGGACTTGAGTACATGCCCTTTCTTTAACGGTGAGTAGAAAAAAATAACTGCCTTTTCCAAGACCACAACTACAGAATGGTGAAAACAGTGCAAATGCCCCTCCATTTCTCCTCAATATGAACACAAACTTATTGCGCACTGAAAGAATTCACAATCTGTGTAGAAAGCAATGACGTTCGCCGCTTAGAGTTGTAGTGGGACTTTTAGAAGTGGGGGGACGCCTGTTAAAGGGGAATTCCACCCATTTTCAATTTTTTTCATTTTCCAAAAAAAAGGAAACTCATTAACATGGTGAAACACATCTTGATGATGTCATCAAGATGTATTTCACCATGCTATTTTTTCAGACCTCCATTTCTAGGAAACACACCATGTCCACACATCTCTAAGTTATATTATTGACATAGTAAATATTGAAAATGAGTGGAATTCCCCTTTAAGTCACATGCATGCGCACTTGCATTTGCATGCGCATTAAATTTGCGTGCACCTGCACAACACACACAGAGGCGCTGTTAAAACACGTATAGCATATTGAGAAAGATCGTTTACAATGGCTAATTGTATCCATAAAAGTAAATGACAAGACAAAAAAAAAACATAGGCCTACTTTTGTCCCAAAAATATTTTAGATGTGAGAAGTGGGGAGATGCCGTCCCCCTGCGTCGCCCCTCCACTACACCCCTGCACGTCCCTGTACCAGTTGCTGCAGCGCGGCTTTGCACGCTCTGGCTGCCTGGTCTGGGTTGGATCTGGGGTGATTAATGCATTACGACCGTCCTTCATGCTTTGCATCTGTGAGGACACTCGGCTCAGTCTCTGCCCCCGGGCCTAAAGGCCTAAACATATTAGAGATGATTTCAATGTCAGACATAAGTTCCAGATGTGAAGCCTGATGGGGGGGACAATTGGTGCTGTATTAATATTGGGCTGGAGGGGACAGAGTTAAAGCCTTGCTGTATTTTATGTACAGGCTACACAGGCTGTAATGACAGGGCATGAGCAGTCTGGGCTGACACCAACCATAACAATCCTGATTTTTACAGCGTTTTTTTAATTACGTTTCAGTCATAATATTTTGAATAATAAATAAATAATTCTGAAATGTTTACTTAGTCTAGCTTTAGTCAACTCAAGATCTATGTTATAGTCAAATAAATCCAGTTGGTTTTGTCTGGAAAAAATGTATTTTGGTGGGCCAGTTGGTTCAGATGGCTTACATTGCTTTTCAGACTGCAGCCAAACATAAAATTACGTGTGTGTTAGTTCTACTGGAATGCTTGTCCCTCCCTGGAATTAGTCTTAATTTCATCATCATTATCATCATAGCTTATAGTACTCAAATTATTGTTACCATCAAATCATCAGTGCTCACATTAATAGATAATTCTGACTGGTATATTTTTTATTAATATGAGCACTGGTATATTGGAATGATGTTTCTTTTGTTTAAAGTATTGTAAAGGGATTTTGCAATGTTTGGTACTTGATTGGACCTTTCTTTGAGTGTTAAAAGTATTATGGTAAAGTATTCATTCAACCAAACCAAGTTCTGCTGGTCTGATATCAGTGCTGTTTCAGTGCCACTAGGGGGCAGTGCAGCAGTAAAGTCACAGTGTTGGACAGGAGGACAACACCTGTGGCCTCAGAGCACTATTACTTAGTGCACTTTTAGTGGTGGAATTACAGGCCACACTTACTCAATTACTGTACAAATTTGAGTTACTTTTAATTTACCTAAGTAAGTCCGCCGTTTCAATAGTAAATATAGCCTTCAGCCTACTTGTACATCTCAGAGTGGAAAACATACAGAATATTCTATAGCCTACAATTTATTTGAATACTTAATACATTTTAGATTATTATCTCAAAAAATATACATTAACCAATGAAGGCCTATAGTCTAGTCAAAAACAGCTCCAGCTCACAGTGCAAATGCATTGCAGACCTGTTTTACAACATAAGTATAACTTAATAATGTTGGCATTTTCACGCCAATACTTTAACCTGTGTTTTTAATTGACTTTTTTTCTTACTTCAATGTTCAAGTTTTTAGTTAACATTAGTTTTTACTTTAGAGTGTTTCTACATTATTAGTATTATTTTACTGTTACTAGAGTAAAAAAAGATCATCTGTACTACTGCCCTGTCCTTCACCTCTATCTCATGTGTCTGCTTTGTATATAGGCCTAATTGCATCATTAATAATATTATCAGAGTTTATCATATTTATTCCATTATGATGACCTTTCTTTATTTTGCTGGTGAAGGACTACGTCTGTCGACAGCAAATGTGATGTCAAGGCACACCAAAGGGGCAGCAAATGTCCCTCTGTAACTACTGTACCACTCTGTACATTAAACAGTTTAAAACATTATGGATTGGATTTCTAACTTTTCGTATAGTCATATATGCAACAACTACAGTATGTGGTTGATCGTCACCACATCACAAGGCACACCGTTTTAGAATCCCAGCTTTCCTTTGGAAGAGCTGTGGGTGTGAGTGTAAAATGTAATACCGGTACTCAGATCGGTATAGTACACTGGCATGTACAAAACCTGCTCCTACTTTATTAGAGAGAGAGACCTATAGAGAGAGTAGTCGTCCGTACAAACCTCATATGCTCTGTAATCGCACAACTTGTTCACAACTTTTTCATGAGCATTAATTTAGGAGCATTTGGGCTGCATTTTCGTCACACACTAAACCCCTTATATCGCCCCTTTTTACTATTTTGATAAACTTCTTGGAACAGTTCAACATGACAATCCATTGGCGTTGTGAGCAGGTAGACTGGCCATTTTAACTATTGAAAAATGTTTTTTAAAAATAGTTTAAAAAGGCAAAGAAGTCAAGGCCTATAAGGGGTTTAGCGGTGACGAAAATCTAGGCCTTATAGTTTATGGCAAAAAAACAAGATACAAGTAAAGCATTCACCTGTGCTGTTCGCACGCAGGCCAGGTGTGTGTGTGCGTGTGTGTGTGCGTGCGTGCGTGCGTGCGTGCGTGCGTGCGTTTGTGCACATGTCTCACCTTCACCCGGCCTCAGGTTTTCGACAGTGTTGACGGACCCGTCGTTTCAGGATAGAGAGAGCGCGAGGTTCGCCTTGTGACCTCCTCACCTTGCCTCTCTCTCTCTCTCTCTTCTCTCTCTCTCTCTCTCTCTCTCTCTCTCTCTCTCTCTCTCTCTCTCTCTCTCTCTCTTCTCGGAGCACAGCGGTCCCTCCTGCTCGCAGACGAACCGAAGCCAAAACAAAACAAGAGAAGCATTTGATGTCGTTAGTGCTGTCTCTCGGCCTGGAAGTCCCCCTTCAAGCTATAACTGCCACCAAATGGCGTCCTGTAATTCATGTTGTGTGCATGTGCATCATTTGAAGGCAGACAAAAACCCAGAAGCCTGACCGTGGGGTTTTCTACGCACCACATGAAATAGCCCCTCTTGGCATATTTAATGTCTCTCCGACGTATGGCCAAATGACTGCGAACAAACAAACAAATAAACAAGTCAAACGCCGGTGAGGGGGGGGGGTGGAGGGCAGTGATGAAACGGACGTGGGGCCATAAAAGAAAACGAGAGTTCCTCGATGTCGGGTCGGTTTGGGTCTGGTCGGTACTCGGTCCCCGGGGTGTAATGGACTTGGGGGGGCAACGAGGGGACGACTTTGTGGTTTGCCAGTGTCCACATTGTTTACTTATGTCTCACACGGTCGGGCACACAGGCGCAGAAGCAGGGGCGGATGTAACATGTCCCATTTGGGGGGGCAAGAAAACATGTTGGAGGGGCAAGAGAAAATGGTATGGGTGCGGCTTCATCGCCCGTGGCGCGAAGCGACACAGGCGATGAAGCCGCACCCATACTTGACTTTTATTACTTGACTTGTATTAGTCAAGTAAAGCATCAGTAATAATACCATCAGTTGTTGTTGAAGTTGCAACAGACACGCAGCATGCATAAAGCTAAAGGTCTGACTCAGAGAGTTTTCTGTTTTCAATGATGTAATGATGTTGGTTTAGTGGTGCCACAGCTGTAGTAAGTTAGTAGCAGTAGTAGTGTTTCAAATCATTTTAAATATAAGCACTTTAATTTGAAATATCTTGGGTTGTTTTGCATGGCATGGCGTTTGGGGGGGCAGACTGGGTATTTAGGGGGGCATTGCTCCCCCATGCCCATGCCTAGATCCGCCCCTGCGCAGAAGACACCAAAGTAGAAAGACGGCAGTGGAGAAGGGGGAGAGAGAGGGAGAAGATGAGAAGAGAGTAGAGGGAACAGAATAAAAAAAAACGAGAGGAGGGTCAGGGGTGCAAGGAGAGAGAGAGAGAGAGAGAGAGAGAGAGACGAGCCTGGAATCAATAACAGCGTTTCTCTACGTCGGGGGGCTTTGCGGAGGGGAGAGCGAGCGTGGAGCGAGTGAGTGAGCGGCGCCTGAGGACAGCAGACCGCATCCTTCCTTCCTTCCTTCCTGCGATGCAACGAGGGGACAGGAAGGACCGCTCGGCTCGTAGGGGGGAGGAGGGGAGGGTCACTATACTCCTATATATACCACCGACTCACTTCCTGCCCCCGGACCCCGCCGGGGTCAGGGGCAGCGTCAGGGATCAACGGATAAGTACTTCCGGGTCGCCCCTCCGATGGGGGCACCTGTCTTTAGTCCTCCCAACCACTATACCATCCCAGAACGTCCCCCCAACCCCCCCCCCCCCCTCTTGACCCCCAGATAGGGCCAGGTGGTAAATAGATGGAAGGAACTGACGTGTGTGTGTGTGTGTGTGTGTGTGTGTGTGTGTGTGTGTGTGTGTGTGTGTGTGTGTGTGTGTGTGTGTGTGTGTGTGTGTGTGTGTGTGTGTGTGTGTGTGCGCGTGTGCACGTGTGTGTGTGGGGGTGGTGTTACGGGGTTCGCTCTGGGGAGTTGGGGAAGAAGAGGGAAAAAAAGGGATGGGGTTGTGGGGGTGGCGTCATTCTGTGTCTCTCCTTCTTCGCCATCTGGGAGTCATGTGATTGAAGCACGGAGAGAGAGAGAGAGAGAGAGAGAGAGAGAGAGAGAGAGAGAGAGAGAGAGAGAGAGAGAGAGAGAGAGAGAGAGAGAGAGAGAGAGAGAGAGAGAGAGAGAGAGAGAGAGAGAGTGAAGGAGGGAGTGAGGTGCTAAGACTGGCGCCGTGCCAATATGCCCATCTGACGAGGAGAGAACGCAACAAGAAAAAAAAAAGAACTCACTTCTTCGCGGTGTCTGTCTGCTCGCTGTCGTTTCACACAAAAGACGGTTCCGCTGTGCGGAGTGGGAGTGACAACCTGTATGCTGTATGCGCGTGTAACACTCACTCACACACACGCACGTGCACGTGCATGAGTGTGTGTGTGTGTGTGTGTGTACACGCACCCCGGGTATTTCCCCCTGTATAAGCCGTCACTGTGGCAGTGGATGTACACACAGTACTGACCTCCTCGGAGTTGACCTCAGAGGGTTCGGGTTCAGCTCACAGCGGGATGCCCTGCCAGACCTTTACATATGGTCACCATTTTACCCCCATCTTCCCTTCCCCCCCCCCCCCAAACATGCATCTGTGCATCAGGGGCGGATCTAGGCATGGGCATGGGGGAGCAATGCCCCCCTAAATACCCAGTCTGCCCCCCCCCAAACACGATTCCATTCAAAACAACCCAAGATATTTCAAATTAAAGTGCTTATATTTAAAATGATTTGAAACACTACTACTGCTACTAAATAACTACAAGTTTGGCCCCACTAAACCAACAGCATTTCATCATTGAAAACAGAAAACTCTCTTAGTCAGACCTTTAGCTTTATGCATGCTGCGTGTCTGTTGCAACTTTAACTATAACTGATGTTATTATTGATGCTTTACTTATAACATATTACAGACTTTTACTTACTAATAAAAGTCCTGTAACCGAAAATGGTATGGGTGCGGCCTCATCGCCCGTGGCGCGAAGCAACACGGGCGATGAAGCCGCATCCATACCATTTCTCTTGCCCCTCCAACATGTTCTCTTGCCCCCCCAAATGGGACATGTTAAATCCGCCCCGCTGTGCATGTGCATGTGTGTGTGTGTGTGTGTGTGTGTGTGTGTGTGTGTGTGTGTGTGTGTGTGTGTGTGTGTGTGTGTGTGTGTGTGTGTTTGGGGGGGGGGGGGGGGGGTTAGAGGCCACCTTCAAGCTGAAGACACGGATGGCGGCCTTTGCACGTCCGGGCGTGTTTAGGAAAGCAGTGATCACACACAGACACACAGACACACACACGCACCCACAGACACACAGACACACAGACACACACACACACACACACACACACACACACACACACACACACACACACACACACACACACACACACACACACACGTGGGGGAATGGAGACGGTGCGGTGTGCGCAGCATTGGGATGGAGCGGAAAAGGGGCTTTCCAGAGCTGCAGCAGCGCATCATGAGACGTTACTGTTGACCCTGAGATGCCATGATGTAAGTGTACATAATAACGCATCTCATTTCTAATCGCATGCGTGACTCGCTCCGTTTCCGACCAACTCTTGGGGCGGTGGCGTCGGTGCACAGGGGGGAGAGAGAAATAACGTGACGCCGGAGAATGGGCCGGAGGATGTCGAGAGTTAGAGAAGTGGACACACTTTGCCACTGTGACAGAAAGAGAGAGAGAGAGAGAGAGAGAGAGAGAGAGAGGAGGTGCAGCCAGATGAGGAGTGTACAGTACATAGACGCGAGCGCACGCCACGCGCGCACGTTTGTCCGTGTGTGTGTGTGTGTGTGTGTGTGTGTGTTTGAGTGCGTGCCAAGCCGACCAGAAAGCGCTGGCAATTTCCTCGAGACGCGGAGCCTCACCACACTCCCCAGGGGGGTGGTGGGGTTGGGGGGGTGGTGGTGCTGGTGGGGTGGGAGTGGAGGGGTGGGGGGCAAATAAACCTCAGATGTGCAGAGGGATCGGCTGCCCCCCCCCCCCTCAAAATCCTCCACCAATACCACCACCACCCCAGCACCGCCGCCACCCCTCTCCAAAAAAAAAAGATATAGAAAGACTAAAGAAACACATGGGAGCAAAGTATACAGTGGGATAAGAGAAGTATAGTATAGTGGGGGTGGTGGGGGGGGGGAGAGAAAAAGGAAAAGGGGGAAGATTTTCTTTTTCTGCTGTTTCATTTTTTAACTCCTTAGCTGTAAGCTGTCATCGTTGTCAGCCCCCAGGCAGATTTGCAGATGTTTATCATGTAACAAGGGTTTCGGGTGGGTGGGTGGGAGGAGGTAGGAGAAGAAGAAGAAGAAGAAGTAGAAGGAGAAGAAGAAGGAGAAGGAGCAGGAGAAAATCATAAATTGTTCCACGATGCATCCAGGCTGGCGGGGTCACAAGTTCAGGCTCATAAAGCACACGAATAACCCTCGCCGAACGTAATTATGGAAGCCAACCTCCGAGTAGCGAGCCGCAAAGGTCTGAACCTCCAGGAGCGCAAATTTTCTGTTTTTTTTTTTTTTTTGTGCTTTCTGGAAGGGGACGTGTGTGCGAGTCACATGCACACGCTCGAGCACACACACAAACACACGCGCACACATGTTACGCTGAACATGCATGGGCGCATGCACACATGCTGTCACATAAGCCACACCGCGCGTGTAAGCTAGGGGTTGTCAACAGGTGGTCCGGGGACCACCAGTGGTCCTTGAGGGAGTTCAGGTGGTCCCCAGGCTAAATGATGGAACGTTGGTTAACCAGATGTAACACTTGAGCGTGTAAAACTCTTGAGCGCGTAAAACTAAATAAAATATCATCTGAATTAGCCCAATTCTACACAACTAGAGAATGTAGAGGAATGGCCATTAGAATACCCTTGTATTGTGGACAAAAGCAATAAAAATCTTCAGTTTTGGGGTCTGTGGAGCTAAGTGGTGGTCCGTGGCTCAAATACTGGAGTAAATAGTGGGCCCTGGTATGAAAAAGGTTGAAAACCACTGGTATAAGCCATTAACAGAGTCTCTCTCTGTCTCCACCCCCCCCCCCCCCCCCCCCCCCCCCCCCCCCACACACACACACACAAACAACAGGGCCCCACGGACACGCAGTCGTCTGGCTGTATGGTGACTATCACTTTAGAGGAGTCCGTTTTAAAGATAGCACAGCGTGTGGGGACATTACGGGGTCATTTACGGAGCTAGCATGCCTGAAGCTCGTCGCCACCGCATTGTAATCATGTTTGCGTAAACGACCGTAGCGCTGGCGTAGCGACGGGACCGGACCATTGCTGTGTGTTCTTCCTTTGGCTCGCCGGACGCGAACCACAAGAGGCCTTCGTCAACATCGTGGGAAATTGGGTTAACTGAAACGATTTTGTGGCATTTTTCTCGTAATCTGGGTAGACGTACAAAAGCTGTGATCGCGCTGCCTCGAACAACACAGTGAGAAAGAGCGTAGCAAGTTTTCCTTCGTCACCTGCAGCTATGAGTAGAAAGAATTTAGATCATATTAAAAAAATGGAATCAGGGAAATCGGATTCTCAATTCTTGTGATCGAGATTCACATTGCATTTGAGCAAGGATCGTGCAGCATTATCTTTGAACTTTAAGGTTTAGATTTTTTCATCTCCACTAAACCCCTCATCCCTTAACTTCTTTACCTTTTTAAACTATTTAATTTTTTTTTTCTTTTTACAATAGGTAAAATGACCAGTCTACAAGCTGACAAATGTTGAACTAGTCCAAATAGTTTTTCAAAATAGTAAAAAAAAAAGACAAAGAAGGTAGGAATAAGGGGTTTAGCGTGTGATGAAAATGGAGCCCTATAAGTCTGATTCTTTCTGTACTCGTGTCGTGCAACGTGTCGCTCTCCGACGCTCACAGCGTGTGTGTAGTAGTGATGCGACGCTAAGTGTAAGTGGCACGTTGGCTGTCACGCTCCATCTCTCACCTCTCAATGTGCGCCTTTGTGTGACACAAGCCACGTTATGACGAACCTGACAGGATTCCAAAGTAAGGCCAGAGTAAATGGTATTTCCCTTTTTTAAATAAATAAATAAAATAAGGGTCCTCTGTCACACCTTGCTGTGTGTGTGTGCCCCTTTCAGTAGCCAGGAAACACACGCACACGCACACGCGCACGCGCACGCGCACACGCACACACACACACACACACACACACACACACACACACACACACACACACACACACACACACACACACACACACACAAAGTGCTCACCATAGTGACACCACACCCCTGCCTTAACAGTCAACACTCAACTGGCAGGTAAACAAACACGTACAAAACATGTCCCCGCGTCACCAGGGCGTCTACTGTTTATGTGCTGCTGGTCCGCTGCCCCCTTCCTTCACACCATCCCACGGGAGGAGTGATTGCATCACCCGCAGCCCCTGAATGCACATCATACTAGGGTTCGAGGAATAGTGGAGGACCCATAGGAAGATGTAGATTTATTTGAGATGTTCTGATGAAATTCACTGCGTTGCTATTGATTGTGTGAAATGAAGTATAAACAAAGGTTTGATTGACTGACCAAATCAACACTACACAATCCTATGTTGTTGGACTCAGTTCTCTCATGCCAGCACACATCATATTACATCATATTACATCACATACACATCATGGGCTCCATTTTCGTCACCGCTAAACCCCTTATCCTGTAACTTCTTTGCCCTTTTAAACTATTAAAAAAGGACATTTCTCAATAGTTTAAATGGACAGTCTACAAGCTCACAATGTGTCAATAGATTGGCACATTGAACTATTCCAAAACGTTTTTCAAAATAGTAAAAAAAAAAAAAAATGATAAGGGGTTTAGAATAAGGGGTTTAGATGGTAAGGGAAATGGAGCCCATTATGGAGCCCATTATGGAGCCCATTATATTCATGCCTTGTGACATCACACCTCCATTCATGGTCAGGTGTTGTGACATCATGTATGGCCTCTCCATGGCCTCTCTCAACACTGACCCTGGATAGCCATACATGGAGAAGACCGGATCATCACCTAGATGCACATGTGGCAGAAACCCTGAAACCCCCTCAAACCTCATACTCTCAGATGTTCATACACCTAGTTCACCTGTTTTGACAATACATAGGATACATACATAGGATACATATGGATAGGAAGGACACATATTGATCCTTAATCTGCACCTGTCCTTTCTGTTCTAACATTCTATATCTGGGGTTTTCAACAGGTGGTCCAGGGACCACCAGTGGTCCTTGAGAGGATGCCAGGTGGTCCCCCAGCTAAATGCTCTCAGGAGTCAAGTTGTATTTAAACATCCGAATTACTTAATTTTCAAGACACATTTAGAGAATGTAGAACAATTGTTATTGTGGGGCAAAAAATGAAACTCCTTGCTTTTGGGTCTAAGATCAAAGATCAAAGGTGGTCTTTGGCTAAAATGCAGAATAAATAGTGGGCCCTGTTATGGAAGAGGTTGAAAACCACTGTTCTGTATGGTGATCTGACCTCATCAAACCCAGTACACCCAGGACAAGGTCCAAATAGGCTATGTACATAAGGCCAGTACATCATTCATTCCATATGTTGATCTGACTCAGTCGGACTCTCAGGATGTTGCAGCTTAATACTGTCAAATGACTCAAATCTAGACATTAACGCTGAGCATCGAGTGCATATAGGGTTTCCGCAAAGAAACACGAGCGAGGTGTCAGCCAAGACCCACTAAAACACACGTTCACACAACAGCACCCGGCGTGACAGAGCATTGTAAACATGTATCCTGGAACACCTTTAAGGCTCTTTAGGGCTAGGAGAGAGAGAGAGAGAGAGAGAGAGAGAGAGAGAGAGAGAGAGAGAGAGAGAGAGAGAGAGAGAGAGAGAGAGAGAGAGAGAGAAAGAAACTACAACACGCAGGCTCCCCACGGATCCCAAAACCAACTTACAAAACCGCAGCGCACCACCTCCAGCACCGAACGCTCGCTATACCTTTATTTCCCCTCGAGCGCCCCCCAGCCCGCCTCCCCCCAACGTCTCACTCTGTTTTCCCCATCATCGTATTTTAACGACCCCGTAAGCCGTGGCAACAGCCAGGGCTGAGGGAGGGCTTCAGATATGGGCCTATACTATAGCTGCGTGTGATGGACGTGCGTGGGGGGGCTTGCTTGCTTGCTCTCGCTCCCCGCCATATACAGTATATACCCAGACTACTGGGCTCTCTCGGTGGGGAAGTATCCATTTACCATGGCGGGGTCTACCCCACTTTTCCTCCTAGAAGGAAGGGGAGGAGGAGGAGGAGTATGAGGAGGAGAAGGAGAGCGCCATAGAAGTATATGTGTTTCCATTACGACCGCTGCACCCCTGTAACGCTAGAAGTCTCATATTAGGGATCCAATTTTATTAAATCAACTGTGTGACAACGTCGGGGCTGTTTCCACAACACGGCGCAGGTATATATACGGCGGTGGGGTGTGTGAGGCTCGCCCAGACAAAGTGCTCTTTGAGTGCTGTGGTCAGGCAGCGCGCCAGACGCCTTTCCACACCTAGCACTTGGGGAGCCCTTTATTGGAGCGCGTTGGGCTGAGCCACGCTGTTACCTTTAGCCATTATTACACTCAACACATGGCCAAGAGGCTCTGATAGCCCTACCACTGCTGCTACCAGCGTGTGTGTGTGTGTGTGTGTGTGTGTGTGTGTGTGTGTGTGTGTGTGTGTGTGTGTGTGTGTGTGTGTGTGTGTGTGTGTGTGTGTGTGTGCGTGTTAAGTAGGTGGGTAGATTGGTTTTGTTTCTGTCTGAGAGCTGCTAGTGCACAGCACACCCTGGCAAATGCATAAATATTCTGACAATTATTGTACACCATTACAATCCCACTGCAATTATTTTAATGGTGAAACGTCCAGACTAAATGCTAAAGTGTTAAACCAGGTGACAGGTGTGCGCACACGTGTGTATGTGTGTATGTCTGACAACGACCGGTGATATAATGACAGGGAGCGAGCGTGAGCTGACGTGCGCGGCGTGTGAGTGTGTGTGTGTGTGTCTTGTGTGCACGCTCGCATGCAGCGAATAAAAAAAAGGAAAACCAAAATGCGATGAGAGCTTGAGCGAGTCTCTTTACCCCGATAGAATAATTGAAGGGCTATAAATCACAGCCAGAGCCCAAGTAAATAAATAAGAGACAGATTATTTATTTGATTTCGGGGAAGTCGGGGCTGTAACTCACGTCTGGTTGGAGCTGGCGCCAGGTCCGGCTGTGGCCTCTCTCAGAGCGCTGCGCTGCTCTCTGCCAAGCTGCACGCTGCTGCTGCTGCTGCTCACACTCACGTCTATATGACACAACACACACACACACACACACACACACACACACACACACACACACACACACACACACACACACACACACACACACACACACACACACACACACACACACACTATCAGCGCCGCGCTAAAGAACAGCGGAGCGATGGCGGCGGGGGGCACTTAATTGAGAGGGCGACAGGCTCAGGTCGCGGCACTAAATCGCCCCCCAACAGCAGTTTGGTGTTTTTTTTTTTGTTTTTTTTTTTTTTTACAGCAGCAAGGTTCTCAAACTTTCTCTTTTAATTTCAAAGACCTTCCCTGAGATTGGTTTACAGACTCTCGTAACTCTGAGTGTCCGAATAGGGCCTATATAACTCGATCTCTGACACACACATTAACATGATTTTCTCCTGTTTAGGCACTTCACATGTTCCTTTCCGCTGTGGTCCGCCGAGGAAATGTTTCTCCCGCTGATGTCCACTTCGATTCAAAGTACGATCTTTCGAGGTGTTTTTTCTTTTAAAACAGCTTTCCTGCCATTGCCATAGACCTACAGCAATCATAAAATTGACAAAATATAGTTATGACCGCTGCCATTGCCATACAGTACAGCGTAGATCTACATCAAGTATCAGTATTGTTTGATACGAACCTGGTGCAGCGATTGTGAGCAGTACTAGTCTCCTCTTGCCAGCTGAGGGACCCAAATAGGAGACGGACCGGAAGTAACATCCGGTGTTACATTCTAACATGTCCGATCAGAAACATGGACCGAAATAAGAAATGTGACTTTTCATGAAAATCTCTGGCAGTAACTACCTATAATTTTGCAGTAACTACCTATAATTTCTTTTATTTTAAATGCTGGCAGAGTAAGTAAGTAAGATTAATTGAGGTTCAGATTGAAGCGATTGATCTGCGTGATTCAATGCTACGGGCCGGTCTGGTGAAGATCTGTCCTGCCTGGCTCTATCACCTACCAACACTGCTGGTCTTTGCTCTGTGGTTACCAGACTGTTAAGGTAGATAACCTGGGAGTCTGTGGAAAATAAATATTGCTTGGTGCTGGGATTGGCTTGGGCTTTATTCTGTCCATATCGGCTTGAACGAGGCCGAGTAGGCTCTGGCGAACTTTGAAAACCTTTGACACACCACATAGCTCAACCGTGTTGATGGAAAATGGTGGTGGCAGCAGGATTCAAACCCAGTGTGGATCCGTAGTCTAATGACGGTGTTTGTATTAGAAGGCGAGAAAGCTGCACCCTGTGGGTGCTTAATTGTTATTACAGTAGTAGGGGACTGATCAGAGGCAGTCTGTTGTCTACAATTACACGATTTGCGGAACATCCGTGTTAGCAGCTCATTAAAAGAATCAACACAACCTCATGGTTACAATATTAAAACTTGTGACAGTGAAAGTAATTGTGAAAGCAATTGGGTAATTGTCTCCACCAGGCCGAAGGCATGGGGAGAGAGTATGTTTTGCACTCCGTTTGTCCGTCCATCCATGTACAGCTAATCTCTCACACCGTTGGTAAGATCCATACCAAACTTTGCACACACACTCCCTGGATGCCAATGACGAACCTCTGCCCCACATTTTTCTAGAACGGCCTGTTATAGTGCCACCATGAGGCACATTTTCACATTTTTACCTATAAATACCCTGCATGAAATGTTGAATGCACCCTCTCTAGAGGACAAGGACAAACCTCTCACTTCCACCAGTTCTAGCATAACCAGGAGAAGTTTGTAAAAAACACATTCTTTCATATATTACTCCTCCAGATTCTGTCCCAAAAACCTGCAAATCTTACACAGTATCTCTGTAGTCCTCAAAATGGATCTAACCCATATTTCATAATCCAATTGTCTATAATTTCCATCCAAAGTTTGAAGGATTGGCCTGTTTGGAACAAAAAACATCAAAGCAACACACAACATGCAATTTACGCAGCATGCACTTTCCTACTATGCAGACAAATTTACTGTACATGTCCCATTTGGGGGGGCAAGAGAACATGTTGGAGGGGCAAGAGAAAATGGTATGGGGGCGGCTTCATCGTCCGTGTCGCTTCGTGCCACGGGCGATGAAGTCGCCCCCATACCATTTTCAGTTACAGGACTTTTATTAGTCAAGTAAAGCATCAATAACATCAGTTGTTGTTGAAGTTGCAACAGACACGCAGCATGTACACTTTCACATTGGCCTATCACACGCCACCAACAGGTGTACCTCTGCAAATCATCATGAGTTTCGTGATTTTTTTTTTTTTTCGGCACAGAGATAGAGACTCAGGTCTCATGTAGCCTAAAGTATACTGTATGTGGCAAACATCGTTTGCCACATATACTTTCGGCTATATGTTCCATGTGGAGGTGTAATACCGGACTGTATATGTGTAACAGCCAATGGCAAGTGTGCAGATGGCATGGCTCCAGTGCCGCCGATAACGGCATCGCAATAACGTCATTTTTTCGGATTAAAGGAGCGCCATATGCGACAGCAGAGGGATAACGGCAACAGAAAATCCGACGGTTCGCTTATAAGCTTCTTCACACTCCTCTGCTCACGTTCTCACACTCTCTCTCTCTCTCTTTGCAACAGGAGGTCTGGGAAACCGTGTTTTCATACTTTTCTTTCGCTATATAGGATTCCAACCTCCTTTCCTTTTCTCTCCTTCTTTTCCCCCCCTGGCTGTCCGTCTGCCAGCTGAACAGCGGACGGGATCGCTGCCATTTTGGCAGGGCCGCGTCTTTTTTCCCTTTACATACTTATTAAAGGCTGAGTTTTGGCCCGGCTCTCGTCCTCCGTCTGAAACAAGGTGTGCTCGCTGCGCTGGATCGGCCCCTCAGAACAATCTGGGCCCAATTTAAATGAAAGAAAGGGGGAATCAGGGAGGAGTGGGTTCTGACGAAAAGAAAAACACACAAAAAAGATCTGGCCGGAAATCAATGTCATGTCACAGACAGATATGATTATGGTAATCGCTATTAATTTGACCACAAGTACATAAATATAGATTACGACAAGGCCTCTCTAGGGCGCGCGCGCATGCACCCACGCGCACATGTTGCACGCACCCACGCGCCGCCATACCGTATATGGAGAGGTGGGGGGATGGGGGGGCAGTCCGGCCCGGCCCTGTAGTGCGCCGGCATATGGAAATACCTTACATAATACAGACAATAGTGATGATATGGTCAGGGCTGGAAGACAACATGTTTACAAATGAGCTTGTGACAAGCGCCACATGCTCATGCGGTGGTGTGGTGTCAGCCCGTGTCACATGCCTGGATGGGACGGCGGAGCGGACGCTAAACGACCCCATTACCCGCCGTGATATATTAGCAGTCATGCCGGAGTGTTACGGCCACGTTGAGCCGCCCAGGCAGGCAGGCAGGCAGGCAGGCAGGCAGGCAGGCAGGCAGGCAGACGCACGCGCGGACGCTAATGCTTCACGCACGCCGTGAATGCATGCCGACACGCGGACTCACCATGTGTATATGCACATCCACGCACGAGCGTGAGCCACCCACACACACACTCACACACACACACACACACACACTGCGTATACGTCACTGCCAGTGAGGTTCGAAGGCCCGATACTTGCCCGGAGTTGAGGCGGCAGCAACCTTCTGGCCCGTGGGTTTAACAATAGGTCCCATTCTGCCCCGTCTCCCTCCGCTGTGCTCTCACTGCCTCTTCTACCCTCCACCCCCCACCCCCACCCACCCCACCGCCCATGACTAACGACCTCGGGGTGGGGGTGAGTTAGGGGTGAAGATGCGTCTGTGTGTGTGTGTGTGTGTGTGTGTGTGCGCGTGAGGCTGGGTGGGGAGGGGGGAGGGATGTTGCGCTGTCACTGAGGACACCAAGACAACAACATGAGCCACAGGATCCCAAACGAAAGCCACCAAACAAACACACAGCAGCGCCGGCAGACATAACAAACGTCCGCGCGGTCGCACGCATGAGTCGTTCCGTTTTTGGCTCATTCCGTCGTTGCAGTGCAAGTGAACTAAGTGCACCCCGAGCAAGGACAAAACATGTCGCTTGTTCCTTACAGTATACTGTATACCCTTTGAACATTTGTAAACAGTTGAACCCTGGCAGCAGCACCTTTGGTTTGCCAAAGGTGGGGTCCTGGGGGACCCCCAGGGGTCCTTGAGGAAGTTCCAGGTGATCACCAATTAAGTAACCAAAATAGATTATTGGTCTGTTGATCAATTGATCAACAGATCCTTGATCCGAATGGTTCCATAAAGAGCACCATGGGGGATCATTATAAAGACTTTGGAGATATAAAATGTGTTAACATGGATTTTACAATATGAATTGGGAGAAATAGAAATACCATTAAATGGGTTAGGGTTTAGTCTAATGCTGCCATAAAACAAGTTGACAACCTCTGGTAGAGCCATAACAAATCTTCCCTCATGGGGGTCCCTGCTATGTGATTGCAAAAGGGAGTCTGCGGACTAATTAGTGTCAACATGCAGGTCCATGACATGAAAATGTTTGGGAACAACTGATATAGAAAATATGTACAAGCATAAAGTGAGCGGCAAATTGAGTCACAAAGTTTATAGTCGTTTAACTGCAATTAGCCTTTGGGGCGGGGTTAAGTCACTGTCCAATGACTAAACCGAAATAGTTTAGCAACTGTTGCTATGCAGTTCACACTTTCCTCTACTAACATGCCTATTGGACAAGAACGGATTGGGGAGGGACTTGCTGAAGTGAAGGACTAATAAATCAGACGTTGAACATCTTTCCGTTGACCTCGGCCTCAAAGCCGTCCCCTCAACAACCACTCCGCCAGGAAGTGGGCGAGAAGCAAGAATCGTGTCTTAGACTTAGACAAGACAGATGTAGGCAGGGTAGAATAATTCATCGGAGCAGCATTTGCCGCATCGAGAGAAACACGCCAGAAAAAAAAGAGGTTCGCAACATGTGTCACCATGAAAAGACATTCCACGTCACGGCCATTAGAGGCTCGGGGCAGCAACCCAGTTGCCATGTCTGCCTCTCAATCAAAAAACACGCCAAAATATATATATAAAAGAAATGAAAGAAATACACCACTGTATTGCGTTGCTTCCATGAATATTCTAAACAGGCAGCAGGACTCCTGCCACCGTAACGTACTGTAGATAGACCGAGGTTAGAGCGTGTATCACTCAGCTGGAGGATCCAGAGGAGACCCGGCACGAGGCCAGGCCTGGTCGAGGCCAGGCGTGTGTGGGGTGTGTGTGCAGGGTCGGATTGACCATTGGGCGTACAGGGAGGTCTCCCGGTGGGCCACGACCCGTAGGGGGGCCGGTGGTATCACAATATGATTAAAAGCACTGGTTTTCAACCTTTTTTATCCCAGGGCCCACTATTCATTCAGAATTTTAAGCTACGGACCACCATTTGATGACATTTTAGCCCACAACAGACCCCAAAACTAAAGATTTATTGTGCTTTTTGGTCCACAATTCCAGGCTGGATTTGGGGGAAACAAAACAGTCAAACATACAGATCAAAATGAGCATTAATCTTCTACATTTTCCAACTAGACTTGGGCCAATTTAGATGAATATTTTAACTCTCAAAGAGTTACATCTGGTTAACCAACTATATCAGGTAGAATAGGTCCATCACGCGCTGGTTGTGGTGGGCCGGTCTAGGCCAAATCACGCTAAAAATGCCCGGGCCAATTTTTTCACCCAGTCCATAACTGTGTGGGTGTGTGTGGGGTGTGGGTGGGTGCACCGTGTGTGTGTGTGTGGGGTGTGTGTGCGGGGTGTGTGTGGGGTGGGGTGCGTGTGGGGGAGGGGGCGGAGCCAAAAGCCCTGAGCTGGAGTACACAGATGTGGAGGCACTGATGGATGTATCAGGGACAGATGTACGCTTGGCTCAGGCCAGAGCAGCTGCATGCGCGTACGTGTGGCATTTACTGTACAGTGCAAGTATACACATGCGTAGCGCATATACATTCGCGTCTATGTATACGCCGTGCTGTATGCATTTGTTTTGCTGTGTGCAGATTACCCGTATCACATACAATCTCGCAACGGATGGCACGTCGCTACAATTGCATTTGTGTGTGGGTGCATGTGTACGTGCGTGCATGTGTGTGTGTGTGTTTGTCACAGAGAGTGTGGATCACAGTCCATGTGTTGTGGGTTTAAACGGGTGACCCGCGTATTGACCCCCTCCCTCAATTACAGTAAAGAGCACTGTAAGTGAACATGATCTCACCACTTGATGTGCGACGACTGCCCGGCCGCTGCTTTGGATGGCCATTAAAAGCACGGAGGCAGATGAGAGATGAGTAACGGAGAATAAAGGCTGCTAAGACGATGCCGTTTGGCCTCTTAATGAGCGTCTCGGCCGAGAGATTCCAGACTTGTTTTCCTCGGCGTCTCCCTGCGACGATCCATCCATATACCACCTGTTATTGTTGCTATATGTGAATATATTTACGTGGCGCAGAGTCGCCGAGGGATTCAGAGGCATATTAAGCGATATACTGTATACTGGACTGAACTGTAGTTAATGCATTGATAGTGTCGGTGTGGGAGGGTGTAAGAATTGTATAAAAAAAACTAGGGTTGTTGAATGACAAAAGATTTTAATCAGAAGAATCACAGCTTCAAAATAAATTTAATCATGATTAACCACCATTCAAACTATGTCCCAAATGCCATGTTTTGCCCCATGCCATGTTTTCCTGTACAGTATTTGAACATTTAAAAAAAGAAAATAATCTGGGAAAAAAGGCTTGTGTATTTTTCAAATATTTATCAAAACCTTTATACTCTATGACTCTGGTTACAGGGAGACACACAGCTACTGTATATGTTTCCGTAAAACCGTGCTCAGTGCTCAGTTGGTTGAGTCAGTGGGTTTTAATCAGATTAATAAAAAAAAAAAAAATCCTGCCATTAACTTGTTATTTTGAGAGCCTAAAAAAAAACAACTTTACTTCACATGAAAAGTCAAAGCTATGTAAATTGAATCATTTGTAACTGTACAAGTAAAAAGCTAAATGTCCCCTTTGGCAATGATTTGGTTAAATGAACGTGGAGTATTTTATGCATCTAATATCGTTGGTGTGTGGGTGCCAACTAAGTGGGGCTGGTGTGTGTGTGTGTGTGTGAGTGTGAGTGTGTGTGTGTGTGTGTGTGTGTGTGTGTGTGTGTGTGTGTGTGTGTGTGTGTGCGTGCGTGCGTGCGTGCGTGCGTGCGTGCGTGCGTGCGTGCGTGCGTGCGTGTGTGTGTTTCGTGGGAGATGACGCAAACCCAGGCTGGTGCAGTGCTTGACTGCCTTGGCCCTAATTGGAGTGCCCTGCTACAGCTGCCTGATTGCAACCAGACCCAGGTGAATGTACTATTTGATGGGCCCCTTTTACAGTTTTGTACTCCTTTTACCTTATTAGACTATCTATATTTTGCAATACTTTATACTAATTCAGGGTCGCATCTTTTTGTTTGTTTGTTGTACTTTTCATTCACTGCTAGTTATTAGTTATTTTCTAGACAGAAAACATAAATTGACCACTTACACTACAGCAAGCTCAACATGTTGTGAGCTTGTAGCTCAGCTACTATTTTTTGAAAGATTTAGAGAACTTTTACCATTGGTATATGCCAATTCCAACTGACTTGAGTAACATTCTTAACAAAGGATTTATACTTTGCTGAAGTAAACAACCGCAGTGATTCTATCGTCGTCCTCCTCCACCTTTTCTCAGGCGACGAGTCAACTCTAAACCCACCCTAATGAGTGCTAAGCCTGCGTCGTACATTCTGCTCTCCACGGTGCTAATGATTACATTTTTTTGCCCCGTGATTTGATTAAGGAAGTGGCTATTGGAGTGCCGTGCGACACTTAAATGCCTCCCCCCACCGGCCCAGCCCAGAGGGCTTTATGGGACTGCTACGGGGCTGAGTGTCACTGAGGAATAGCCCCCCTCTGCAATCGAAAGCTCTAATGATCCTTAATAATATATGTATGCATTTTTACAACTGCGCCGCGAACCACAATTATATATAATATCACTCACAAGGTGCTTTAAAACAACCGCGCTGTAGGAGGAGTGTACAGAGAGCAGGCTGGCATTAGTGCAACCCAGACAGGAAAAGAAACTGGCTTTTTACAGGGCAGGGGGGCACCCATAAGTAATTACTTATAGCACGGGGTTGAGGTCTGTAGTAATAAATAAAGTTGGATTACACCAGCAGAGCGCCTCGTAAACACGCGCCGTTACAAACTGCACCTGAGTTTTTCACCCCTGTCTGCTTTCGCAGAGAGGCGGCCGTACCTCATAGGACAACCATGTCTGTCTGTCTGTCTGCTACAGTATAGGCAGGAGGACGGCGGCGTCTCCTGCCAAGTGGCACATCTTACCCAGGAAGCACAGCAACGCGCTTCATCATGTGCAATTTGTATTGAGCGGACCAAAAATAGAAACAGGGGGAATAAGTAAGCTAAGGCAACCAATGAGGTTAGTAAAAGGTGCATGGGAGGGCTAGGGAGGAAACGAGCTCCAGGCCTGCTGGCGTCGCCGTCCAAATTCTGTTCAGACACGGTAGGCTTAATAACAAAATTATATCAAGAAACTTAATTTGGCAGCGCCTGTCAGGACAAACTTCAAAGATACTTCCCAGATGTTCTAACGAGGTAGAAAAAGTCCGCGCAGAAACGCTCAAGGTGTGCACAATTTATTTAGTTGTGTTTACACATTCCTTCTCAAGGCTGTTGTATACTGTCTGCGGCGAGAGCAGCGACGTTAGACAGCACACACGCACGCACGCACGCACGCACGCACGCACACACACACACACACACACACACACACACACACACACACACACACACACACACACACACACACACACACACACACACACACACACACACACACACACACACACACAGTGGCCGCCGTGGCGGGTTAGGAGGTAGTGGTAACGCGAGCCAACCTTCAGGAGGTACAGACACCTCTGTAATCCGTCTCAGAGCGTGAACATGCATAAACACAAACGGTGCGAGAAACATAAAAAAGCCCCTTGCCAATGCCCCCACCCCAGTCTGTCTGTCTGTCTGTCTGTCTGTCTGTCTGTCTGTCTGTCTGTCTGTCTGTCTGTCTGTCTGTCTGTCTGTCTGTCTGTCTGTCTGTCAGACGGAGGTCCTGCACGTGGTTCAGGAAGGAGAAATCCACACCAAAATACATTGGGCGTGCATCTACCTTAATCGCTATACATGAGTCATTCCACGGAAACGGTACCATTTGGACTTTTTTTTTTCTGAAATTTTGACTGAAAGGTTTTACTTTTCTGAATAGCCCACACTATTAAGGACATCTTTAGCTATAAGAAAAACATAATTTCCCATCTCAGGCATTCAATATATTTGTTTATACATCTTTTAACATGTTAATTGATAACGGAGTTGAGCCAATTAAGTTCATAACGGAGTTGTGATTTTTGAACTAAAGATAGTCACTACTCTTGGCATGCCTGAGGTTACAGAATCAGATATATTGTTGGAATAACAAACAGAATCTTTATAACTAATTATTATTATCGAGAATGGATGGAAGAATGACTTGTGTAACGGAGTTGAGTGCAACTGAGGGACACAGCTATATAATGCCATTTAAATGATTAATCATCTATTTATTCAAAAACTAAACAGGTCCAGCAATAAAGCACAGATAGATATATATGCTCATGTCATAATTTTTGGATTTTTGTTTATGTTTAATAGTCATATGTCAAGTCCACTTTCATCGAAGGCCACTGGGGACATGGAAAACAAAATAGGGGGTGTCTACTGAAAGAAAGCAAGATAATTTCTGATATGAAGATAAAATCCATGTAATGTTTACACAATATTAAAGGGAACATTTCAATTGATTAAGA
The DNA here is from genome assembly GCA_039105355.1 of Benthosema pterotum. NCBI lineage: Eukaryota > Metazoa > Chordata > Actinopteri > Myctophiformes > Myctophidae > Benthosema > Benthosema pterotum. The sequence goes on from CM076965.1 coordinate 46,554,050, forward strand.
AATCTTTTAAAAATATTTTTCAGTGACTCCATCAATAAAATACAGCCAAAATGGTCAGAGGGACTGCAAATGGTACCGTTTCCGTGGAATGACTCACATATTGCCCTTGATTTTGTCTTGTTCTACATGATTTACCCCATACCTGTACAGGCAGATTTCATTTCTGCAGGTTGTCGGTATTTTGGTAGCTCCAACCTTATTTTATTGTCTTTACATGTCGTTACCTCCCAGAGGTAATCTATTAATCCTCCTATTTTGTAGCTACTAAAATACCCACACAAAGACAACCTGCACCAACGCAAAGTGTGGGAATGGAGGGGGACCCTAGGGGAATTGTCAAACAGGGGGCATCTATAACCAAATCAAGGGCAATATGCATGATGTCCCAGTGATTAAGGTAGATGGGTGGCCAACGTGTTTTGGTCTGGTGTGGATTCCTCCTTTAAACAAGCGGACGGACGTTCCACCGCTGTACACAGCTTCAGCGGCTCAATCGACAGACAGAGCCATACTGTATACACTGTTGCTATGCAGATTAATCAGGCAGTATAGGCAGAATGTTGAGTGGGCTGTAAAGAACTCAGCACTCAACGCTTTTCGTCATCTCCAAACTTTGCTCGGGTTGGCAAGCCTCACCGAAGCTGAAGAAAAGATTCTAGTTCAGTTGGAGCGTTTTGCAGCGGACTGGACCAATATGGCTTGAATGGGCTATTATTGTACCTACTAGCACATCTGGAGCAATTAGGGGTTCAGTGTCTTGCTCAAGGACACTTCGACACTATCTAACTCTGCAGGAGGCCAGGATCGAACCAGCAACCTTGCGGTTACTATCCGGTGACTCTACTCCTGAGCCACTGCCGCCCTTAGTTCCGAACGTGGCTCACAGCATGAAACTGGAGATTGTTGTATGAGGATGCCGCTACTACAGAAGGTCTGTGCTATAAAAGAGTTGATAACGAGTGACATGGAGCACGCAAAGACACAGTAGGCCTATGTATACACTATACTGTGCATTCACGCATTCATTCAAGTGTTGAAGACCATCGTGGACCACAAATCAATATAGCATGTGGCGGTGGAGCACTGCAGCAAAAGCTTCTACCTCCATCCAACAGAAATGTTCCGTTCCCGTCCCCCGTTACCCCAGGGGGCAATAAAACAAACAGCATGGACTCAACTCAACAACAACCCCCCCATCCCCCCTCCACCCCCAACGGAGACAAGCACACCATTCTGCTTCGTTGCATGTCCTTTTCATTTCTCTCATGTTCTCATTCCTGGCCACCTCTCTGTACTAAATCTTTTTTTTTACAATATTGCTTTGGTCACTTCCTCTTATCTCGTTCCCTCTCTCCTTTCCTTTATGCTGTTCTGTCAACAAAGCGGAGAAATCCCCCTAGTGCGGCTCCGCTCGGTTCAGGTTTTTTCTTTCAGTTGGGTTAGTCGATCGAGCGTTTTACTGTGTAATGTGCAACAATGAAGCAAAAACAGGGCTTGGTGTGAGCAATTACTTAACACCTTTGTCTCGATAGTGTTTAATTAACAATATGCAGTAAGCTCCTCCCCAAACTGCTGTCGTCCAATCACCGCTCAGCATAACGTTAGTTACTTTATTGGTTTATTTAGTCGGGACAATGCATATTAATGAACATTACAAAATAAAGTGCAATGCAAATACGCAGATTTAGCACAGTTGCATGGTAATTTCAATCTGCAATCCACAACATCGAAAAAGAGACAGGTCAAAACAAAACAAAAACATGAAACAACAATAACAGAGAAAGTAAAAAAGTAGTGCATAAAGATTCAAGTAATTTCACATAATGCCACTTAAACACAAACACAAATTATTCAACTAAACATGCAGGTCACAGGTTTGGTTGTGGAGTAACCATTTAGTTATGGGAAAAAATGGGGAAGAGAGTTTGAAGGTCTTTTTCCAAAAATTAACCAGTATTATAATGTGTAATGTCCATTGCATTTACAGGGATGAAAGAGCCTGGGGGAGAGAGGACACGGCTTACTGCAAGGTTGCTGTTTTCGTTATCCTTTCACAACACAAGGTTAAGTACTTAATCAGACTCTATTTGATTAGAACTGTTGTTTTGATTATTACACAAGACAACAAATTAACAATAATAGCCAGGTTCTATTGAGCAATATGAGCGCATGTATTGGTTCTTCTGGATGTTGTTTTTCGCTAATATTTTCGGTTAATTGCCCAGCCCTGCGGCTCAGTTACTCCCTTTTCCGCCCCCGATTCACTCTCTCCAAACCTAGCATCTACCTCTCTCTCTCTCTCTCTCTCTCTCTCTCTCTCTCTCTCTCTCTCTCTCTCTCTCTCTCTCTCTCTCTCTCTCTCTCTCTCTCTCTCTCTCTCTCTCTCTCTCTCTCTCTCTCTCTATCTCTCTCTGTCTCTCTCCAGGGGCGGATGTAACATGTCCCATTTGGGGAGGCAAGAGAGCATGTTGGAGGGGCAAGAGAAAATGGTATGGGGGCGGCATGGGGGCGGCGGAAGCCGCCCCCATACCATTTTCGGTTACAGGACGTTTATTAGTCAAGTAAAGCATCAATAATAACAATCAGTTGTTGTTGAAGTTGCAACAGACACGCAGCATGCATAAAGCTAAAGGTCCGACTCAGAGAGTTTTCTGTTTTCAGCGACGAAATGCTGTTGGTTTAGTAGTGCCACAGCTGTAGTTAGTTAGTAACAGTACTAGTATTTCAAATAATTTTAAATATAAGCACTTTAATTTGAAATATCTTGGGTTGTTTTGCAGGGCATCGTGTTTGTGGGGGGCAGACTGGGTATTTAGGGGGGCATTGCCCCCCCCCATACCCATGCCTAGATCCACCCGGTCTCTCTCTCTCTCTCTCTCTCTCTCTCTCTCTCTCTCTCTCTCTCTCTCTCTCTCTCTCTCTCTCTCTCTCTCTCTCTCTCTCTCTCTCTCTCTCTCCCTCTCTCCATCCCTCTCTCCAAACATGCATAATAACTGGCCTGCTTCCCAGCTCCTGCCAGTAGGCGTATGGCTGGAACACTCTGCTCTCCCTCTCTCTCTCTGCGTTGTCTCTGGTTACCTCGCCCTGGGCCTGGACCTAGGCCTGGGCCTGAATCTGGACCTGTGCCGTACACTGTACTGCACCGGAGCCATGCAGCCCATTGGTGAGAGTAACAAGAACCTGGAGTCATTATGCCGTTCATGAGCCGTGTCCAAACCAACAGCATTTACGGCACCTGTAACACACCGCGCTAATCCGCCCGACACCTCCGACCAAATAAACACGGCCGATGCCAAGCACACGAGCATGCTGCACACACAAGCACATTTTCTCTGGCCTTACATGTATCTCTTCATTGCTCTCTCAAGGGCACTATAAATAGCCAGACCGAGCAAACATACAGTAGTTTTGTGAGGATGTAACATTTGTTTTTTTTTTTTTTTTTTACTTCTTACGCGAGCAGAGCAAGCGCAAGTAACGCGATTATTTTGTTTTACTTTGGTTCCTCAAAGTATTGGCCGGTTTTGGACCAAAAATGGGGCTAAAATGTTGAAATGGTGGTCCGTGGGTAAAATGCTGAATAAATAGTGGGCCCTGGGATCAAAAGGGTTGAAAACCACTGCTCTATACCAGGGGCTTTCAATTTTTGACACCAGAGACCACTATTTCTTCATCATTTGGTAACATTTTAGCCCCACAGACCCGAAAACTAAAGATTTTTTTTTTTTTTTGTCCACAATTCCAGGTTGGATTTGGGAAACAAAACAGTCAAACATACACATCAAAATGACCATTAATCTTCTACATTCTCTAGTTGTGTAGACTTGGTGCTAATTCACATGATGAATATTTTAACTCTTGAGAGCGTAAAAATGAAACCAAATGGACCCGCAAGGGTCCATTTGGTTTCATTTTTACGCTCGCAAGAGTTACATCTGGTTAACAGACTTTGCTGGGGACCACCTGGAACCCTCTCAAGGACCACTGGTGGTCCCCGGACCACCTGTTGAAAACCCCTGCTCTATGCAATGACAGTTTTACGGTATATACGCTACGCGACATTCTGTTGTCCAATCACGGCGGCCTGATCCATCCATTCAAATCTGATCAACATCCTTTATTCGCTCCGCCATCGAGGAATCCCCCTGAAGGCCCGCGCGGAGCACGGAGGTGAAAGCACGGCGCTCACTTGCCCCCGGCGCACGCGCATGCATGCCTGTCCCAGACCCCCGTCTCCTCCAACTCCAAACCTCCGTCCGACCCATCAGTCAATGCCAAGGCCCAAATCAGTCAAAATAAATCCAATAAGCCAAAAACGCAGGCCCCTACGTTTAATTACAGGAATTGGGGGGGATATTGGAGCAGGGCGCTCGCTGCCAACACACATACAAGGCCCTTTATTATGGACGAGCACATGAACTAATTGCGGGGTCGGTGATTATATAATTTAACTGTATTTAACCACATTAGTAGGAACAGGGTGCATTACCGGGAGTGGACCATAATCCCCGAGAAGAGGAGATATATATAATTGAATAATTTGTGATTCTCCTGTCTGATAAGGAGCCTGATCGAGACGGGACACGGGCAGAGGAAGCGAACCTCCGCACGTTGCTAGCAATTCCTGGCCATAGTTGTCTCATTAAGGTTCTGTCAAAGACGGCCTTGTGGCTGTCCGTCCGTGCCCCATGTGTCGCAATGTGACCCATTGTGAGCTCGTAGACTGGCTATTTTCAAAAGATTATTGCACATTTGAAAACTTGAAACATTCTGTATAATGACTGCTTTTACTTTTACGTACTTTGAAGGGGAATTCCACCCATTTTCAAGATTTTTTCTGAGAACTAAATAACAAATGGAACTAAATGGGCACTAACGGGAAATTTGGTTCCATGTGCACACTCTCAGAAAAAAAGGTCCTAAGTAAAAAATCATTAACATGGTGAAACACAACCTGATGACATATTCAAAGTTGTGTTTCAAAGTGTTAATGATTTTTTTTTTCAGACTTCCATTTCTAGGAAACACAGGATGGGGGGGGGGGCTTTTTTTTTATCATGTCCACACAACAGGAATATTAACAACATGGTAGAATGTTGAAAAAGGGCGAAATTCCCCTTTACGTTTGAATTCCACACTTTTTCTCATAACTGCATATTTCTAAACTGCGATATTGATATTGATACTTAGGTAAAAGGTTTGAGTCCTTCTTCCACCACCTATAGCTCTGAGAGATCAGTGAGAACATCACTGAGCACTGCCCTGTACACTAGTGAGTGAGAAGACCTCAACACCGGCGGTCCCAGGGACTCCTGCATCATCACGGGGTCAAACGTTTGTTCGCAGGACAAGATACCAATCAGGACTGTGGTTTTCACAGGGGGTCCTCTAACTCCTCTCTTGTTCCTGGAAAGTACACGCGTCAAATCATAACAACCGCGACATCAAAAACGGGCGCCGATCCACGTTTTATAGTCAGATAATTCCCAAACCGCGTGGCATGGGACTGGTGAACTGGGGGGTTAGATTCCATTAATCCGTTCATGCTGTAACAGTGCATTATATGGTAAACCTGAATGCTAGTGTTAACCCGTTCAAGTATTGGTATGCTTTGGCTATTGAACACATGATCTACAAGCTCATAGCGCGGCACAGTGTTGCGCCGTATGAGCTTGCAGATCTGCTATTTTTTAAATATATTTTTGATCTTTTTGGCGTCCTTGTCATCAAAACATCGTTGTTTTTTGTTTGTTTTTGTTTTTTTTGTTTAGTAGACATTTGTAGAATCTGGTGCCAGTCCTAAATAAAATGGGTGAAAACTGTGATTTCATAACGGCAGCGCTCTTATTTTGAATAAGCATATTTCCAAGACCAGAAGTGATCATCAGATATAACTACTGTACATCATCCAGCTACAGGTGTTGGACGATGCCGGGTCACTTGCCTTTCACTTGCACTTTTCACAGCAATATGACTAGATCAATCAATAGGACTACAGCAATGGCGATAACCGATAATCATCTCTACTACAGAGTGTGATGACCATATAAGGAGCTCCTCCCTGCTCCCAATGAGCGCCTGGGGTAAAAAAAAAAAAACTAGTTTCAATTTGGCCCTGGGAGAAAAGCCTCCATCCAATCAGGATGAGAGTTGCCGTCCTCCCATCAGGATCAAGTGTGTCTGTGTGTGGGCATGTACTGTTTTCCTGTCGTACCTCCCCCCACTGTAGAGTGTGTGCAGGTGCACATCTTGTTACCAGCAGGGACCAGATTGTTTTTTTCCCCCAAATCTCCCAAATCACTGAATCACTCCTTTAACTGGCGGATTTCTACAGTACAGCACTGGCTTGTAGAAATCCTGGCAGTGATTGTGGGTTAATAACGATAACAACAGCAACAGTGACTATGATGACAACAGTGATAACAACATGAATGAGGACGCTGATGCGGTGCTGATGAACAACAGGCGGCGGCCGGGGAGATGGAGGAGCAGCTCAGAGCTCCCACAGGCGGAAGTGTGGATGAGCAGAACCCCAGGACATGTGGCTGGGGGTCAGAGGTCAACTCACCCTTATTTATGCTCTCCCCCCGCACTGCTGCACACAGGAAGTCCCAACACTCACACACACACACACACACACACACACACACACACACACACACACACACACACACACACACACACACACACACACACACACACACAGGGACGGATTGGCCATCTGGAGTACAGGGAGTTTCCCCGGTGGCCTGCGTCACCTAGTGGCCTGGACAAGATCCAAAATGCACTAGAGCGGCACTTCCAAAATGCGCTAGAATGCGCTAGATGCTCGCCTGGAACATACAGGTCAAAATGACCATTAATTCTTGTACATCCTCTAGTTGTGTTGACTAAGTTGGGCTAATTCACATGATGAATATTTTAACTCTTGAGGGTGTAAAAATGAAACCAAATGGACCCGCAAGGGTCCATTTGGTTTCATTTTTACGCTCTCAAAGAGTTACATCTGGTTAACCTGCTGCCCCCCCCCCTCAAGGTGGCCTGGCAAAGGCGAAATTGTCCCGGTGGGAAAATATGTGCCAATCCGCCCCTGCACACACACACACACACACACACACACACACACACACGGATGCGTACACACACGCACACACGCAGCAGAAACATTCAGTGTCATTCCTCCAGGGCCTGACCCGTGCCTGTAACAGTCCCCCAGGCAACAGCCGTGTTCTCGGCATAGCGATGACCTGCTCCTGCAGCTTGTAAACATCGGCCACCCAGCGAGAGAGAGAGGGAGGGAGAGGTGGTGTGTGTGTTTGTGTGTGTGTGTGTGTGTGTGTGTGTGTGTCAGGGGCAGATCTAGGCATGGGCATGGGGGGCAATGCACCCCCTAAATACCCAGTCTGCCCCCCAAACATGATGCCATGCATGTAAAACAACCCAAGATATTTCAAATTAAAGTGCTTATATTTAAAATGATTTGAAAAACTACTACTGCTACTAACTAACTACAGCTGTGGCACCACTAAACCAACAGCATTTCATTGTTTCATTGAAAACAGAGAACTCTCTGAGTCAGACCTTTAGCTTTATGCATGCTGCGTGTCTGTTGCAACTTCAACAACAACTGATGTTATTATTGATGCTTTACTTGAAAAAAGTCCTGTAACCGAAAATGGCATGGATGCCCCTCCAACATGTTCTCTTGCCCCCCCAAATGGGACATGTTATATCCGCCCCTGGTGTATGTGTGTGTGTGTCAGTGTGTTGCGGCTGTCCAGCGATCGGTCATGTTCTTGCCCTGACCCACAGAACCTGTAGCTGGAATAACAACACTCAGGCCCTGCAACGTAAACACGCTGCGCTGCGGCGAAGGAGGAACACCCTGCCGCTGTTACGACAACCAACAACATCGCTTTAAGAACATGTGTTCTTAAAGGGTCTTGCAACGTTCATTTTAACTTATTTATCTTTTTTTTTTAGGTTTTATGATCTCGACTATACACCCAGAAAACAAACACAAACTTTGAACATTCAGTGGATTTTTACTGTGGTCTTGATTTTTCTCTGGGATTTGGAAGGCTTTTGAGCTGCAATTAAAACAGTGGAAACAGTGACATCTGCTGGTGAATCCCATTGTGGGATTGGCAGAATGACATCACATTCAGCAGGAGAATCAGAGCACTTGTTTGAGCCATTAAAACCTCATACCACAGAAAATCTACTGAATGTGAAAAATTGTTTTGGGTGCATTTGAACTCAGAAAACTAAGAAAAATTACATTTGTGACAGTTTTTTAAAAGTCACAATCCCTTAAAAAGAAGGTCTTAGGAAAGAAATTATTCTATTGTCTGTGACAACAGCTCCAACAGCGAGTATTTGAATAAAACTCAGGGACATTTCAGGACAGTTTACATATTCACATAATGGCTTTATTGGCGAATGGATAATCACCAAAACATCCACTGGCTGGTTTCCACTGTGGTCCATGCAAACATTCAAATGACTAAGACAAACAACAGACCAGAATAGTTTGCGCTTTTATTGTTCTATATGGCAAAAAGGGGAGGTTTCATGTACTACCCTAACATTTAAATTCAAACTACTTGAACCACAACATTCGGAGGGGCACAAAATAGCAGATCTTCAAGCTCACAACATGTCAAAACTGTTTTTGGTGCAGGCGGGGAAAAGTACAGCGCAAGTCCTGCGCTCAAAAACGAATGGATTAAGTGGTTTATAGCAGTGGTTTTCAACCAGTGGTGTGGGGACCATCAGTGGTCCATGAGAGGGTTCCAGGTGATCCCCAGCTAAGTTGGTTAACCAGATGTAACTCTTGAGAATTAAACCAAATGGACCCTTGCGGGTCCATTTGGTTTCATTTTTACACTCTGGTTTACAGGATGTTACAGTGCAGCCATTAGCAGCATTACAACCGTCAGTCCAGCCAGTGGTTCCTCCTCGTGGTGCTTATGCAAACGAGACGCCAGGTGAAAGGAGGAAGTATGAGTACCTGTGAACCGGTTCACCTGGCGCACGCCCCACCGCACGCCTCTCTGACTCACCACACACACACGCACACACACACACACACAGGTCAGTCTGAATGTCGTGTGCCGGAGGTCCGATGCTTATCTGCACATCACGCATGAACGCACACACACAAGTTATTTGCATACCTGGGCTCCATTTTTGTTACATGCTAAACCCCTTATCCCAAACCCCTTAATCCTTTTTTACTATTTTTAAAAACTTTTGGGAATAGTTCAATGTGCCAATCTACTAACACGTTGTGAGCTTGTAGACTGGCCAATTGAACGATTGAAAAATGTTTTTTTGAATAGTTTAAAAAGGCAAAGAAGTTAAAGGATAAGGGGTTTAGTGGTGACGAAAATCTAGGCCTATATATAATAGAGAGAATGTACAGGTCAGGTATATGTTTCTCACTATCCACTGTGGACGCCCTGTTATGTATTACTCACACTACTGGGGGTAGGACTGACATTTTTGAGAGCCCACTATCATTTATCACTGTATATAAACCAATACATACAACAATAAAAGTCAATAGAATTGTTTTTATCCAATTTCTGAATCGTCCTCCACCTTGATTAAGGAAATACTGTTTGTAATTCCATTCTGGCATCCAGACAGTGTATTGCTGGGTCTAAACTCAATCATCACATTAGAATATACTGAATTCTGAACACAAGAAACATATAGCAGCAAAGTGGCACAGCTAAGCGACTATTGTAAACAAACAGTCCAGCTTGTAGAGCCATCCCATGGCCTGAAGGGATGCATGCATATCCGTGTCAGATAATCTGGTGGGATCCATAACACCAACCTCACCATTTCCGGTCCATTCCACCTTTAATGTGATGAGTGCACAACTCCTTCACCACATTAATTCCCATAGGGGGTCCATCGACAAGTCAACAAGACCTCTGGAATCTGATTCCTGTATGCCACTACAGTATACTCTTGTTTTCTTTTTAATGCAATTATCTGTTTCTCCTGGCCCGTTCCATTTCCATCTATTTCCCTGCATGTACAGTACATATACTGCCAATGAATTGGATTCGGCGGGCCAGATCCCGCCCGCAAATTACAAACGCCGCATCCACCACAACTCTGACCGCGGAAAACAACACATTTGTTTCAGAAGTCGCCGGGGCGAAACACAAATGTTCTTTTTAGCTTACCAAAATGTCCCTCAATAGGTCCATTCAAAGCCAACATTTTGCCTCCGACGTCCAGAGTTAGCCGACGATAAGCCTGCCGTGGGACAGAGCATTGATTATGTGCGGGACGCGTTTCATACTGAATGATGCCGGGGTGGTGTTAGATGGAATAACAGCGAGATGACTGTTCAGTCCACCATGCACCCAGACACAGGCTTTCATTAATGACCAGAGCTCTGGTCATGAACTTGTGGCCCCCGTCGAATAATGAACACAGTTGTGGATCTGCCGCGAGAAAGAAGAAGGGAAAGAAAATCTCTAAATCGCCATACATGCTCAGAATGGTGTCTTAAGTTACTCTGATTATGCAGATTTTTGTTACCATTTTGCCTTCACGTGCCACCTCTGCCGGGTGTGTTTCATGTAACCTATGAGGGCCTCAACAGATGTGTTTTTCGCCGGGACTGGCTGTCAGTGTGTGTGTGTGTGTGTGTGTGTGTGTGTGTGTGTGTGTGTGTGTGTGTGTGTGTGTGTGTGTGTGTGTGTGTGTGTGTGTGTGTGTGTGTGAGGCTCCAGATGTGGTTTGGCACCTGTAGATAGGGCTGTCAGTGCTGAAAGAGGGACCCGCTAGCAGCAAGGACACTAGAGCCTGTCCAGGCAAACACAGATGCACGGGGTCAACACAGGACCGCCATTGTGCAGGAACCAATCATAAGACGCGTAGACACACGCACACACACGCACACGCACACACCTGGGGGGCAGCAAAGTGCTACTATGTGGAACTGAATAGCGTCTGAGTGCCACAGTCGGCAGCTGCTGTTTAGCCTTTAGCGGCCGCTGACCAAGCTAGAACTAGCTATATCTGACTGTTCATGGAGGACAGTCAGCTAGCTAGGGAGCTCTGACCTCTATATACAGTATAGAGGTCAGAGCAGAGGCTGACTGACCTGTGCAAGTGCACCACCGGCCACGAAAAAAAATGGCCCTATGTCAATGTGTCCTACCGTGGTTCCACAAAGCCACAAAGTTTTGCTAAGGAAAATTAGTCGCATTTTGCCTGCCTGTGACCAGTGTTGGGCAGAGGAGGCAGACATCTGTCCCACAGAGCATAGGACCTTGGTTAGGTTGAGGCAATAGGAATAGGGTTAGGTTAGGCATCGGTCCGATGGTTAGGTTTAGGTGCATCGGATGCAGTAACGGATGCAGTAACGAATTACACATATTATTACCTTTTCCAGTAAAGAAGTTAAACGATATTACTATAACAAAATGAGTGATATGTAATATGTTACTCCAGAAAAAACATACCTCAATAATTATCACAAATGAGCTTGTTGTTGCATTCTAGAGATTTATAAGCTATCAACAGATAACAACAGAGATGCGCAGTACTATGTAGATCCTAATCCACAGCAGCATTCTGCACACAAGATGTACTGTACACTACAAGCTGTCACAAGTTCACATAAGTTAAGTTACGCTAAACAGATTGTGTTGTACATCTCTATTCTTTTGCAGAACTTGGGAAAGTAATAAAGTAACATGTAACATACAGTATTACCCTGGGATTCAAGTAATATGATATTACCGTATTTTCCGCACTATAAGGCGCACCGGATTATAAGGCGCACCGGATTATAAGGCGCACCTTTTAAAACTGATTTCATATATAAGGCGCACTGGATTATAAGGTGCAGTGAATAGAAGCTACTACAGTTAACATAGAATAGAAGCTACTGCAGTCAACCAATCCATATATAAGGCGCACTGGATTATAAGGCTCACTGTGGATTTTTGAGAAAATTAAAGGCTTTTAAGTGCGCCTTATAGTCCGTAAAATTACTTTACTTTTTCAAAACGATCATAAGGAAGGTAAAGATATTACTCTTCTAAGTAATATTGCCCAACGCTGCTAATATGACCTCCACTGACCATGTGACGCAGCACTTATTTAAGCACGGTCGGCAATTCCTCAACACGTCAAATGAATTTTCGCTTAAATATGTGCCGTGCTGAAGATATTAGAGGCATGAATCCATGTCTTGTCCAAAGCCAGATGTGTGGCTGACGTAAAAAGAAGCCTATTTCTGGTCAGAGGGCTAATATGGAAAGACAGTTTGAATCCCTTCATAAGCCCCGTTTATAAAACATCTTCGTCGACAGCTGCTGTTTTCCGAGTGCTAATTACAGATCAAAATGGCTGATTGAATCAAGAGAAAAGAGTTGAGCTGTCCACGTGTGGCCAGCGGTGCTGCGTGTTGTTGTCAGATACGAGCCTTCCAAACGGCTCCCTCAGCAACTCTCAGCCAAATACATAATTGATTATAACAAATTCATAGAAATGAAAAGTAAGAGAAAAGCCGCCTCCTGGACAGGCTGCTTGAGGTCATGTTTGGCCGGGATTCCCAAACCAACTCGGTCCTAATTCAATTTCTACCAGAAAGATGTATTTAAAAAAAAAAAATTTTTTTTTCTCCAGGCTTTATAGCAGTTCATTGATGCTGAAATTAGTTTGGAACTCACGCAATCACATTGGTCTCTTTGTTGTAAACAAAAACAGAGGTTAATAGACTCCATGATACACAACCTTGAGACAAAGAGATATTTATTCTGGTGTTTGGTGTCGGCTGAATGATTGTCAGTGTTGTAAAAATATTACTTAAAACAGTAATGTAAGAAAAGTAATAAATTTAACACTACTTTTCTCCGTGCCAAAAGTATCTAGTTACTTTTTTTCCATCTCGTCCTCAGCCATCTTTTTCACAAAATGTCTTACTTTACATACGGCCTGCCCTTCAGCATCCGATACTTCACATGTAGTACAGGTGTAGAGTTTAGATCTAGACCGGATCAAAAGCCTGCGCCTCACTTGATGACGGTTTCTTATGTGTCATTATTGTCTTGTCGACTTTTGTCATTAAAATGTGGCCTGCCTACGTAAAGAGATGTCCAGTGTTCTTGAGTAAGCCAATTGTGGAGCTCAGTGCACAACAAAGGAATATAAACATAAAAATACCTACACCAACTAACCATTTAAAATGATCACGTGACTGGCTCTGCTGCATGTTTTATTAATTTGCAGGGAGGGTCGGCTGACGCTTCGACTTTGGCATTTGTTCATTTTTTGAAGTGGCCGAGTATTTTTCTTAATAGTCACTGCGTGTGAGTCATGTTTGTCTAGTCGGCTGATTATCCTACTGTATGTCAGATGTGGTATCGCGGTATTGTTCTACGTCTCAGAAATACCAAAGCGAAATTCCTATGACGACAATCCTGACAAAGTTCACCGTTTTTCGAGGTCAGAAATGATGGAGGTGACGCAGAGAGGTGCTGCGGAGCTCATGCAGAGCAGAGCCGCAGAGGTCGGGGGTCAGATCTGCATCACATACATAAATGAATTTGAAATGATCTTCGCGGCGTCGCGACCGTATGAGGGTGGGCGACGGACGGCGACCAGAGCATTCCTCCATAGCTCAATGCCCAGAATGCAGATGTCAGATATCCCCCCCGGCCCCCACTTCCAATCCACTCCACAACCCCACCACCACCACCCCACTCCATCCCCTGGTCTCCCCTCTTTTGATTTATTCATTTTGTGTGTTGGCGAGCTCCGCGGGACAATGGTGTCATTCATAACTGAGGCTGTGTACCCCCCCTCCCCCCTCCCAGCTCCTCACCCCTCACCCCCCTACAGCCCCTGTGTGTGTGTGTGTGTGTGTGTGTGTGTGTGTGTGTGTGTGTGTGTGTGTGTGTGTGTGTGTGTGTGTGTGTGTGTGTGTGTGTGTGTGTGCCACCACCCCGGGTCCCTGCATGGCCCAGCAGGACATGCTGATAAGATCCACTGGCAACGCTGTGGCAGGAGGAATGGTGCAAGAAGTGTCTCTGCATGGGACAGAACAACAGCAAGGCAGACCGGCGGACGCTTGTGCAACATGTGGGACATTTACTTTTATCATTTACTATGAAAACCTGCTGTCACGCCAGCTCATAGGGTGACACCTTGTGACATCACGCCTCCACCTCTACATGCAGAGCCGACCTGTTCCGATATGTTGACCCCTCCCAGGGCTGGAACTAGGCATGGGCATGGGGGGGGCAATGCCCCCCTAAATGACCTGACTGCCCCACCAAACATGATGGCATGCAAAACAACCCAAAATTCAAAGATACTACAATAGTAAAGTGCTTACAGTATTTTTTAAAATCATTTACTACTACTAGTGGCACCACTAAACCAACAGCATTCCATCATTCAAAACAGAAAACTCTGACTCAGAACTTTATCTTTATGCATGCTGCATGTCTGTTGTAACTTCAACAACAACTGATGTTATTATTGATGCTTAACTTGACTAATATAATTCCTGTAGAAGATATAAATCTCTAATGAAAAAAAAAAAAAAAACTGTACACTCAAGACACGCCAGCACTACCCCAGCAGTCTGCTGTCAAACTTCTTACTGGTATTAATTCATATTAAACGTATTATTAGCTACAAAAACTACTGTATGTCCCACCTAGTGTGGATGTGGAGTATGCAGCGCCACACACCCATCCAGGTGTTATAAATAAGTTGTCATAAGTCAGTTGTAAATAATCCCACATCCCGCAAGAAATGCAGTAGACACACACATACAATAATAAAATCACACACATGTGAACTTAAGTGCATGGCATTCTTATCATCTTACATCATCTCTTTCTGGCAGCTGGCCAATGAGAATGTGTGTCCTCACCTTCCCTCAAAGTTGCACATAGGAAGGTTAATAAGAGCAATTGGTTTATTGGTGTTATTGAGTCTGATCAAAGTATATACTACAGGCGTCTTGAATGTTATACTGCACTCATCGGAGTCCCCTGCCTTTTCCACTCCACACCAAAATATCTTCCCTCCAAATAGCCTATCTACAAGGCGATGCATTGTGAGCTTGTAGATGTTCACTCTAACATCCCCCTCCTGAACGGGGATGCTAAATGTCCAACATGAGATTTTGATGCCACACAAACCATAAACCTGTGTAAATAAATGGCCATCTAAACGTAAAACGACAGCAACGTGGTGTGGCGGAACAGGCAGCAGCAGTGACATTCACAGAGCAGAAACCTTCCCTGTGGGAGCGCAGCGGAGGTGAGCCGGGTTACACAGCATACGGGGGTGTTTCAGCAGCAACAGCTGAAAGGGATGTTTAACGCTCCCTGGCCACTTATAAACCCATGTCAGAACACGCAAAGTCATGTTCCACGCAAAGCTGTCAGAGAAAGGAGAAAAAGAAATAGAGTCATGGAAAAAAATGAAATGAAAGGAAAGCGAAGTGGGACCGAAATGCTCAATTCTCAGTGTGGTAGAAGGAATCGGTATTCGGTGTAGCAGCCGCTGGCAATGTTTGGTCGGTAGGTAGAGGAAGTCCCTCTCCAGAGGAGATTATTCAACAGAAACAATATGGAGCAACGGAGGACGTTGGACGGGGGTGTGGGTGGGGAATGTGAGGAGGAGAGGGGGACAGAAACAGGGGCGGATGTAACATTTCCCAATTTGGGGCGGCAGGAGAAAATGGCATGGGTGCGGCTTCAAGCCGCACCCATACCATTTTTGGTCCCAGGACTTTTATTGGTCAAGTATAAGCATCAATAATAGCATCAGTTGGTGTTGAAGTTGCAACAGACACGCAGCATGCATAAAGCTAAAGGTCTGACTCAGAGAGTTTTCTGTTTTTCAATGATGAAATGCTGTTGGTTTAGTGGTGCCACAACTGTAGTTAGTTAGTTAGTAGTAGTAGTAGTAGTGTTTCAAATCATTTTAAATATAAGCACTTTAATTTGAAATATCTTGGGTTGTCTTGCATGCCATCGTGTTAGGGCATTTAGGGGGGGCATTGCACCCCCCCCACGTCCATGCCTATAGATCCGCCCCTGAACAGAAAGGGAGTGAAGGAGGAGAGAGGAAAGTAGGCAAAACGACCAGGAGGTGAGCAGGGGTCACTTTGTTGAGTCTCTCTCTCTTGCATGGTCAAGGCTGCTGTTGCTCAGAAAGACGGTCTTTCGCCAGGCCCTCTCTCTCTCCCTCTCTCTCCCTCCCTCTCTAATGCAATTGAAGCAAATTAGTATAATTATGCTCCATATTGCAGATTGAGGAGGCAATGTGGGCTTGTGGGATGAGTGGGTGGGTTTGGGAGGGAGGGAGGGGTGTGGGGGCTCAGCCAGCGTGGGTATTTGCTGACGGGAATAACTAATTCATTGGCTACTTTTTGCTATTTATCAGAGTACATTCTTGCATTTATGACATTAGTGCTAATCGAATGAAGGAGGCCCAGGAATGCCACATCTCTCCCTCCCTCTCTCTCCTTCTCACTCTCTCCTTCTCTCTCTCTCTCTCTCTCTCTCTCTCTCTCTCTCTCTCTCTCTCTCTCTCTCTCTCTCTCTCTCTCTCTCTCTCTCTCTCTCTCTCTCTCAAAATGTGATTCTGCTAATGTGAAAATGACTCCTCCTCAAACTCAACTTATAGCCAGGGACTACTTTATGAGTGGCAGAACACACTGCCTTGTTCTAGGTGATCTTAGGTCCTGCCCAGCTGCTTTGGTTACCCTTGATTGATGTGTATCACTCCTCCGTTTGGAAATGACCAGAGACTTCGAAATCAACAGAGATTTGCGACATTGACGGCGCAGAAAATCGTCTGGTCATGTGGTTCATGCAAGCCATAGACTCCAATGCAAAATCCAGCTGTCACTATTCTTTCAACTTTCGGAATTCACTATTCGTAGAAGTCTATAGCCTACGCAGAGGAGACGCCATTGGGCTGTTCCCATGAAGTGAACAGAGTTTGTGCAACTCTGCCTATTTCTAAAGATCTGGAAATGACCAGTAAAGTACTATAATGTACTATAATGTGTTGATTTCATTATTAGTTGTGTCTATAGGCCACATCCACAGCAGTCAGCCATGCTCCTGCCACACTGCACCGTCGCACGGGCAGAGCAGAGCCCCATATTGAGCTGTCTGGGCCGTGCCATACCGAGCCCCTTAGTGTTAATGTTAATCCCAGCGCCTTTGTGTTTCCAACACACAACAAACAGCTGTGTGTACACCGAAAACACATGTGAAGTGCACCGGAGAGGACAGATCCATCATCCGGGGGGGATCCATGTCCCCCTCCCCTCTGTTTCTGACACATTTATGGTGGGGGAATATGTTAAAAAAAAGGGAACGTCGCAAAAACAAATCCATGTCAATAATATATTTCCGTGCTTGACGTTGGCTCTGGACTTCTGAGGGAAAGCAGCAGAGCGGGGGGAGGGGGGTGGTGGTTCTTTCCAAGCCCCGAAACCAGAAGTATGCGTCGGCGACCACAGTTTTGCCTGAACATGGTTTCAGGGCTCCGATCCACCATTATGTACGCGACGGTGACGGTAATTAAAGAGCGCTGCACGGAGGGGTCAGTGCGAGGTGTACAGTGACGGACAAAAGACGGGGCTTTTGGATGAGATACGGGGGTGCCGTAAATTCAAGTCGTGATGCAGCAAGAAACGCTTCGTAAAAGGAACAAACGGTAACGGAGCGATAACATCCGGGACGTTAATCACATCCAGACACGGTTAGGAAGCGAGCGACATCCACGCTCCAGGTGGGACGTCCAATAAGCGACCCGCACAGGGACAAAAATGAAAGACCCCCCCCCACACACACACACCTCCCTAGAGGTCGCTGCGAACTTCCACTGGAAAGCTCCTCTCCTACCCTTTCCTTCGTCCGTCTGTCCATCCGTCCATCCGTGACCCCACCCTGCAGAGAGACGGAGGGAGCAGTCGGGGGTGGAGGAAGAACAACCATTTGATCCCACTGCTCCAGGGATCGGCACAGGCCTACTCATCATCTATATCCTGTTTGTTGAAGGCAGCCTTTTGAAAGCCATCTGGTGAGCTGCGTCCCAGCGGCATCGTCATGGAGAGCATGCCAGAGGCCATACCCTACCTTTAATACACGCATAGGGCTTGATTGGTATAGATTTTTTTTTTAAATCACACGTGTGAAGAGAGGGGCGCTCCTATTATCTTACGATTGCATCGATTGCAACATAACGTTTGTTTAAGCAAGGGGTGATATGATGTTTGTTTAGGCTTAACAAACTGTATACCTAGTACCTCTCAAAAGGGGGAGACAGTTTCTTAATCACTCAAGACCTACCGCCTTGCATTGATTTCTCGATCTAGAACCTCGGTGAGCTTGTGGATCTGCTTTTTACTTGCATGAGCGGAGCAGGTCCAAGTAAGGCGATCGGCGCGTGGTGTTCCGTGTTCGGTCCTTCGGGGTACTCCGATTTAAACTCCGGTTTAGGTGGTGACATAATGTGACGTAAGTAAAAGACCTTTATAGCCCTTAATGCCATTAGTATTAGGCAGGCATGTGCTGTTGGCCTGTTGCACTATAGAGCCGGTGCATGTCAACATCTTATTACCGGAGGGACTGTTTTCTTCCCCCAAAAATCACCTAAATCACTGAATGCTCCTTTAAGCAGTTGTTTCTAAAACCTCGGAAAGGAAATATATAAGGAAATATTTATGTCTGTAAAAACAGCCAGGATATTAATTAGAGCAGAGCCCCATCCCCCCAACAGCAAATGAAACCACACATACACGTCTGATTATTACATTTGCAATTATGGCTCCCGGGTTGTGGTTGTTTCTTCTTTTTTGGGGGGGGAGAAAAAGTAAAACAAATTGTGACCATGAATATATGAACAGGGAAACTGAATCCATGAATGCGTGTTCCAATGTAAATTCTCAGCAGCCGCGGTACACATGTAGCGTCCACCCACACACGTCCAGCGATCATATATTTATCATCGGCCTGGTGGGGAAATGTCAGGTCAAGAACCAGATGATGTGCCTGCCGTGAATAGTCGATTATTGTATGATTGCATAAAGAACACGTAGTACGCGCACGCGCACACACACACACACACACACACACACACACACACACACACACACACACACACACACACACACACACACACACACACACACACACACACACACACACACACACACACACACACACACAATAGAAAAATAAAGTCAAACTTGAACGACCGTTTTATAAGGCAATCTCAAATTGAAATTAGATAGATAAAAGGCGAGTAAATGAAATGAGTGTCAAATTTGATTACGTCCCGAAGAAAACTCCTAACTGCGTCTGAACCATAGCGATGACATCCCCCCCAACACACACACACACACACACACACACACGCCGCAAGAATGAGTGACGCAGAGAAAAGACCAAATTAGGCCTCATTTCTTTTTCAATTATCTCCTTTGTTTGTTTTAGCCCTTCTTTTTATAGTCCCAAAACAGGATTACGCGTGGATTTATTCGAAAATGTCTCTGTTAGCACAGTTTCATGTGGTACATAATTTATTTGTCAGCGGTCCATTGCAATGTGGCAAATTAGTATATTGCATTTCTTTTGACAAGCAGGAATGTGTGATAAGCATTAGCCTTTAGTTTAAAATTGGCAAGCGCTGACCTTTTCTTGAACACGCTCAGGCTGCTAAATCACTGGAAGATGCCGTGCCACGGCTATTTTGGACTAAGAGCTGGACGTGACTCCTCTAGAGACCACCGGATGTGGGTAGAAATGTGCACGGATGTCTTGCCTGTGTGCCTTTGGTTTCACAGGATACCAGGGACTTGCCTAATAAAAGTCCTGTAACCGAAAATGGTATGGGTGCGGCTTCATCGCCCGTGGCGCGAAGCCGCCCCCACTATCCAATGATGAAACCTGCACTATCCAATGTTCACACATATATAATAGATTTGGTAATAACTACCGTGTCGGTTTCAAATCATTGAATCACATACTATTGCCATAATGAACCAATATTGTATCATGTATTGTGATGCGTATAGTCTCGCTGTATCGTTACACCGCTAGCTGCAGGCATCTCTGGCAAACAGGCTGGAAGGAACGGACTGGACTCCAGACGTATCGGGACATTGTACCCTTTCGCCTACTATTTAACCAAGGGGACGTCCCTGACCACTTGGTTGCTCTACTCGCTGTAGCTGTGAAAACTGTTAAGCAAACATCCATCCGCACCGGTGACAGGTTACCATGGTGACATCTATGCAGCGTGTGTCAAACAAGCGTTGTGGACACTACGTTAAAGTGTAAGTTCTGCCGTAGTAGGAACGGCTGCTACGGCAAGCAGGTTTATCAATCGAGCACGGATCAAGTTCCTGTTGCCGTTGTAGAGACGTCGCCGTCCTAGGCTTAAAGTCCCTATTATTTGTGCTGCCGCGCTCTCCATACGACAGCTGTGCTTTATCTCATGCTATGCTCTCGCCCATTTGTGAGTTTCTCTGCATGGAAGCCGCGAATAAAATTGTTATTGCTCGACTTGCCACTTTTTGCTGCCCACCTCGGCATGTTGTTTTACTCGCAGTGCGTATTGTGTGTAGCGTAAGCCCCGGCCCTGCTTCTAAACTCACTACATCTCAGCTACTTTGTAGCCAAAGACACTCTATAGCCAACCATAGGTCCTTTGAAACAGCAGATCTGCAAGCTCACGTAGATTTGCTGTTGACACTTTTACTTTTGCCATAACTGTTTAAATGAGTTTGACTGCATTTGCCCCACGAAAATCAAACGTTGATGTGCGTCCAATGTGAAAGCACTTCAAAAACAGGACATTTGGAAGTAGTCAAAGTGATTGTGTAATTTAAGATCTGTGCAATTTGAATTCATGCATGCAAAAAAAATAAAAAATAAAATCTAAACTATTTTTGCTGCTAATTAGTTACACCAGCATTTGTTATTGTGAAGCGGTTGTATTAATAGGAGAACTTCTCTTTGGCAAGAGAAACAGACAGTGGGTGGTGAGAGAGTAGAATAATGCAGTAAGAATGAGTAATGAGCTCCTGCAGGTTTCCACAGAAATACTGATTTTGAACGCTTAAATGTACTGTTTTTGGAAGACAACGAAGCTGGATTTATAACAGTAATAGCCAATGACCATTAGTTAACTATAGGACTGTGTATACAGTTTGGGGAAAAAAAGCTTTCACAGAAAGTAAAATAGCATGATCTTGTGAAAAGACTTAATGCCACACTACCCTTTACCAATGTGTTTACTTATATGTGCAAAAAACAAGGATTTCTAAACACAATTCATGCTCCAAGTACAGTGTAGGCTCATACCCTATAGAAAAAAGATGGCTCATTCCATGAACATACCAGATAACAAGACTGCTTCAAGTAAAATAAACTATTTTGACTGGATCAATTAATAACAATGTTGATGTAACTCAGGTCAAAAACCAGATGATGCCTGATTATAGTCAATTATGTGAATGACTGCATTAAATCTGTTGAAGAACACACACACACACACGCACGCGCACACGCACGCGCGCGCACACACACACACACACACACACACACACACACACACACACACACACACACACACACATATACAGGAACAAAGCTGATTCAGGCCGGCAATGCGTAGAAAATAGCCGACTTACAAGCTCACAGCGCATCACACATCCACAGAGAGAACTTTCAGCTCTGTCATATCCGGCGGGCCAGGCCACAAACAGAGCATAAATTAGGCAACGCAACAAAAAAGAAACAATGACAAAAAATAAATCTCGAGACAAGACACGAACGAGGGAATCGTCAAATCCAAATAAGGTAGATAAAAGTAAATGAAGCGAATGACAAATTTGATCACGACCCAGAAGACTACTGCGTCTGAACCACACAGATGTGCTTTCAAACGAGAAACACATCATACAGCCCACACAACACGACGATGGTGATGAGTGACGCACAGAGGGAGATCACCGTTAACTTTTAATTATTATTGTCATCATTGTCCTGTTTTTATTTTCCATTCCAAACAGGATTAAGTGTACATTTAGCTGGACATGATTAGCTTCATGAGGGCCATATGAATCGCGTCATTGTACTGTAGTGTGTCAAATTTGAAAACTTTTGACGCACGTATGTGCCATGAACCTTTTTAGGTTTAAAGTTGGCCAGTGTTTCATAATCTTGTTATACACTGGAGTTCAAAGAAAAAACTAGGACTAAATAATTAAGTTTAGTCATGGGGGAGTTTAGCAGAATATATGGAAAATGGCAGCAAGTCACAAAAGTTTACCACGACAACTCATTCCACAAACTGAAGTAAAACAATCCATTTTTGAGTCTACCGTGGATCAATTAATAATAACGTTTACGTAACGTGTCTCCGTGTCATTGTGACCAATCGGGTCGGAATTGGCAACGTATGGAGATTTACACCAATCACGTGTAATAAAAAGGGGGGGGAGGGGGGCGGGGTCTGTCAGGCCTCATAATGTGCTCCATTAGTCAGTCACAGAGGAGAAGGAGTCAGCTCCCTCAGGAAGCAATTAGCTGGGCTGGAGCAGTGGCTAATAAAACACTCAAGGCCAGGGGACCCCCGTTCTGCGTGTGTGTGTGTGTGTGTGTGTGTGTGTGTGTGTGTGTGTGTGTGTGTGTGTGTGTGTGTGTGTGTGTGTGTGTGTGTGTGTGTGCTCGTGCACACGCGGAGGGAGAGAGAGGAATGCAGCGTTGCCCTATAGCTTGAATGGGAAACAGTGACACGGTAGCAGTCAGCAGCAGCACATGCACTGAGTGACACTGTCAAGTGTCAACCTCTGCTTTACTGCAGGCCTCCATCATTGGCTTCCAGTGAAAATGGAAGGCGACTTTATACACCACAATCAGTGGTGTAATAAAGCACTGTATGTGCATTTACATTTATATTGTCTTTCTTTACACTGGTACCGCTCCATATGGCATCTCTGAATCAAATGTTGAACTTTGATCCTCCACTGAGTTTATTAGACAGCTTTAGGTGCTAGTTACATTGCGGATTTAGTTATATTAATCAATAAATGGTGCATATATGTATCACATTCATCCAAGGAGTTTCACATTCACCCATTCACACACATGCATACAGCAGCGGAAACTATGCAAGGTACCGACCAGCACATCGGGAGCAATGAGGGGATCAGTGTCTTGCTCAAGGACACTTCCATGCTAACTCTGGGGAGCTGGGGGTCGAACCGGCAACCTTGTGGTGACTAGTATCCAGCCACTCTACCCCTGGGCCACCAGTGCAATCCAACCAATCCAATCAATCAATCTAATTGATATACAAGCTCACATTTGCATTGCCACAGTCTGAATTTGTAGATCCACACCATTTTAGAAAGTATGCAACAGGTCCAATAATCAATAATTATAATAATCCCATAACATGGTATATGTTTCTAAAATGTTAATGGTAATTATGAAAGCTCGTACTTTGGTATTTGTACACTGTGGTATTCTTCTTACTCTGAAAGTCTTGTACCACCACTGTGCACAATGTGCTCTTTTTAAAACTGACTTGGAATGACATGTTTTTGCCCATCAGCAAAGTGTCTTCACCGGTCAAGTTATTGTAAGGCTATTATGTGAGGAATGTGTAGCTCCAACAGCACAGGGGGATGGCAGGGTACCATATTCCCATGGTGGACGGCCCATGGCCTCAGCAGGGAGCCTGTACAGTCCCAGGAATAATGCAGGCCAGCAGCCACTAAAGCCGGATTCATGTTTAGCTGCGTTGCCCGCGTCGTGTACCGTATAACGCAGCAGATCTACAAGCCCCCGGCACGTGCTGCTGCGATGCGTCGCACGCGTGTAGCTCGGCTGCTTCCGACGCGCGACACCGCACGACGCAAAGTATAATCGAGCCCTAAAGAAAAGAAAAGAGAAAAAACAAAAACAGCTCCTTTTTGTGGTGAGGCGAGTAGCGTTACATTAGGCCTTCAGCTCCAGCATCCAGTCGCTCTGCCAAAAGCCCCCAGACAGCAGACACAACAAAACCAGCCTGTTTAGGGAAACAAAGCCCAGGGAATGCCACTTCAAAACCCTGCGCTGCTGCGGGAAGAAGGACAGGGTGAGAAGAGAGGGAAGGAGAAGAGGAGGAAGACTAGGGAGACGAAGCAAAGGAGGTGGAGGAGGAGGAGGAGGAGGAAGATCTGGCGGTGGATTTAAGTGGAAGCATATTGACGAGCTGTAGACAGCACACACTTCTCTCTACGTTTCGAATGCCCGGTCCAACTACCCCCCCCAAAAAAACGTTCTCTGAGGATCTGTTGAAAAGTTCACTGGATGACCGCACGCCCCCCTTTGGGACCCAACGTTTCCGCCCGGAGACGCTCCACTACTGCCGCTTCCTTTTAGGATTTTGGTAGAAGGTGATAACTTGTGAGCATCCTAAGCGGGAGTTCATCCGGTTCGCTCGGGCTTTGGCAAATATCACGGGACGATCTTCTTTCCCGAAGCTGCCATTCGTGCGACGCCAACAACAAAACAACTGCAAACGATTCCCCTCTTAAAACATCACATGCGTACGACAACGCAATACGTTATGTCTTTAACGTAATCGGCGTTCATTAGCACCACTTTGCAAACCAACTCCTCCCATTACGCCGGAAAACAACACGTCAAACAATTATGAAGAATAACGACCAAACACGCGCAGCCGAAGGACTAATTTCTCACACTGAGTCACAGGGAATTCATTTGAGCCGTGGTTTTATTTCAAAGCATAAAAAAACACACACGCCAGACATGGGCCCCGTGCATTCGGTTGCCCCGTTATAGAAAGTTGGCCTTCTAGTTTTCCTTGAAACACTAAAAAGCTATTATGTGCCATGCAGTATGAATTAAAGCGGCTCGGAGCATTCCCTTTGGACCACTACGGAGGAAATGAATGGTGTGGAAAATGAGGAGGCATAACTCCAATGACCTCCGTTAAAATATGAGACGCAGGGAAGGACTCTCTCCTGGAATGTCACTGTGGTCGGCCCAATAGGTCCCTGACAAACATGATGTGCTTGCATGTGCATGCCAAATGCAATTAGCCACACCAGACACACACACACAAACACAAAGGGAGTTTTTCAAAGTCGGATCCGAGCCCAACCGGCCAAACCCGGTTCAACATAAACAAGTCTTTACAATTATAAGTCCTTCCAAGAACCTAAATTGGAGACGGGCTGAGGCAAAGCAGAGGGAAAAAGCCGATGAAACGCAGGTGCACCGCGTCAACCTCGATTAATAACCTGAATATCATGCTGATATTGACTGATCACACACTGAATTCTTATGGTGCCATTTTGTTGAAGATAAGATTAATAAAACGGAATAGACAAAGTAAAAAAAAAAGTTCAAAACCTAGTCCTAACCTTGTAGGACTGGGTCTTTAACTTATTAATTATGGTTGATTTACTAATTACAGATACAAAACTTAATGCATTGTAATCATGCGTAGTTTATGCACCACAGAACCTTTTTTAATGGATGAATTTCAGGTGTACCGTTCATAGCAGTGAACGGTGCTTCTGTTTTAATTGGAGGGGGGAATGGTCAAATATTGATCAAGATGCGATTCATTTTGATTAATTAATTTCAGTGCCACAAATTAATTTGATACATGACATTTTTTAATCAAGTCCTTAATTATAGTTCATGTGAAGCAGTTTCGATTGCCTTTGGCTTCATGTATTATTCATATACTTACAAATACAAGTGAATTGTCTGTGTTTAGATCAGTTGCCTCTTAAAAGTTACAGCATCACCGAGCATAACATCAATGAACTTCCACTATGTAACAACATCAGCCACCAGTGAGATACAGTCATGTTAAGCCCCAAAGAGCTTTCCCTCTCAGAGAGGGTGGACAGTGATAGCTGTGGATCTCTCACAGCCGAGGGCCCCAGCGGTGTGAAGTTGTTTATTGAGGGAAAACACCCGCACATGTGTGCATGTGCATGTGCGTGTGTGTGTGTGTGTGTGTGTGTGTGTGTGTGTGTGTGTGCGTGCGTGCGTGCGTGCGTGCGTGCGTGCGTGCGTGCGTGTGTGTGTGTGTGTGTGTGTGTGTGTGTGTGTGTGTGTGTGTGTGTGTGTGCGTGTGTGTGTGTGTGTGCGTACAGCATGTGCATCCGTGTACGTACTGTACAGGCCTATGGAAACCGAGGTGTGTCTGCGCTGCAGGCCAGATTCTCACACGCTGTGTGGTCCTGCTGCCTCCAGAGGTGTGGAGATGAACAACCTCACCCTTCGTCAACAGAACAGGAGAGCGTGTTCCACGGAATCTTGGCCCAGCGTGCTTTTTTTCTCCCCCTCTTCATTTTCTTTTAGTTTTTTTGTTTTGTGTTTTTTTTCTTCCCAGAGAATATTATGACTCAATGTTGTAAGCGAAACGAGAGAGAGAGAGTGTGTAAGTGTGAGATGAGGCAACCCAAGAAGGGAGCTTCCAAGGTTGTATACTCCCTAAGACCCGAGGGAACCAATGGCAGGGCCGGGAGAGAAGAGATGACTCAGCAGCAACAACGACATGAGAACGAGGAGAAGAGGATGCTGCTGCCACACTCCGTCCGCTGATGATGTCAGGACGAGCGCGCAAAGATTAGAAGGATAGCGGAGGAGGGGGAACGAACGGGAAAGACCCAAGGCGGCGCCCGAGAGAGAGAGAGAGAGACGCGAGAAAGGTGGGGTCGGGGGGCTAAGGGAGTTCATCTACATAATAATACTGTAGGAATATCCTCCCCTCAGCCCGCGCTGCGCCACGGAACAACCCGGGTCAGGCCTCTCCTCCCCCTCCTCCTCGATGGCTGGCTGTGCCTCGGTAGGTCTCTCCTTCTGGCCTGGGGGCTAGGAAGGTCTCCACCGGCGCACATGTTGGCTCCGTAGGCCAGCTTAGAGCGATTAGGCAGGCCTTCCCCTCCAGTGACAGGTGCAGCGTCACGCTCTCACGCGGCCCAGGCGAAGCCCTGACCCCCTACACCCCACCACAACCCCCACCACTGCAGGTCTAGCTGCCACTCCATCCGCTGCCATCCATGACCCTGCTGTGGGTCTTTGCATGCGTGGAGACCAGCTCAACAAGATGGGCAGGCGCCCCGTGCCCACAGTAACAAAGTAAATTCACTACGTACGAGATATAAAGTCATAGTCGAAAATCTTACTTTACTACATTTGAGACTTTATCCCTTCAACGGGAATTCCACACATGTTCAACACTTTACTTTACTTTATGTCATTAATATGCCTTAGAGATGATGTGTGGACATAATGAAACCCCAATTCTGTGTTTCCTAGAAATTGAGGTTTGAAGAAAATCATTGACATGGTGAAACATACAACTCAATGACATCATCAAGTTGTGTTTCACCATGTCGATGATTTTTCTTTGAGGACCTTTTGGACCCATTAGAACCAAGTGGACCCGTTAGGGTTCATTTAGTTCCATTTGTAGCCTCTCAGAAAAAAAAAAACCTTGGGTGGAATTCCGCTTTAAGCCCTATTTCAAATCCTCCTATATATTCAAATTGGATAACAGAGAGAATGCACAACATGCGTCAGTTTGACACTGCTGGGACCCCCCTCATGCCAAAACACTGAGCAGTGTGCATGGCGTGTCAAGCACCAGCACCTGTTTTCTAAATCGCACATAATGCAGAAGGCGGCAGGACATGGCAGTACTGAACTCTGACCCTTAGAGAGTAATCACCTTCACGGAATTTGTTGGCATAGAAAGTCTATAGCTTGTAACATGTCTGGGGTGGATTTTTAAGAAACAAAACCGTATTTGCACGTAGAGCGATGATTGTTCATAGAAGCTTTCCGCACTGCAATGTTGGACAAGTTAACGTTGTTTAAAGGTCCGTTTCACCACTTTTCTAGCCATCTGCATAATTGGTCCTCACTTTTGTTTGTGATAAATTGCCACCATTTCTTCATACGATGGGGAATCCAAGCTAATAGAAACTGCAGACTTTCTAGTCCTGAAAAATTGCGCAGCGAAAATGGAAGCCATTGTTCTCACAATAATGAAAATCGAAACATTTTTGTAGAAAATTTGCCTAACAATGAAGTCACTAGTGGACGGGTTTCTGAAATGCCCATAACCCCCCTGTGAGACACCAGCCGAGTAGGAAAAAAGATGGATTTTATTTTATGATGATTATTAGTGACATATGTAACCCTAATCAATTATGGTCACATCACCATGACAGCATAAACCATAAACAAACAAAGAGGGGTGTGCCCGATGACAAAGACTGGCAGATACAGAGATCACGTATTCCAGAGCCAGGCGCCAAATAATAACAATTAAAATAAATAAATAAATAAAATTATTAGATGGCTTGAATGAATGCTCCAACCAGAAGCCACAACAACGGACCACTCCGGTCAACAACACACCTCCTTGCGCGGACGAACGTAGCCTACGCAACTGCAGATAAATAAAAGCAGCCATGTTATGTACTATTTCTGTCAATTATTAGTTCTTTGTTAATGTATTAAGCCATGCAGTAAGCGAGATAACACCCTTCGAACGTGTGATTTGTTCAGATCACCACCTTTTGCCAGCATCATTCTTGTAAGAGTAATAAAGGGTTGTGTTGTGTAGGTGTCTGTAGGTTTGTATCATTTATGACAGGGGTGCCCAACCTTTTTTGACCCAAGATCTACTTTTCAGCAGCCAACCCCTCCGGGATCTACCAGTCCAATATCAACATTTCAAACCACACGCATCGTTGCCAGCCTGCAGTAACTTCACAACAACACAACACTGATTTGTTTTACCACCTTACGTCCATATAAGCATAGTACAACAGACTTGTCATAAGTAGGCCTACAACAGTACAACAGACTTGGACAAACACTGCCATTGCAAATATAATCATAATAACAGTCCAGAAAAGTCCATTACACGTTGCAGAACAATATTTTTGGCAGACAGCAGACAACAATCCTCCAAAGGAGCCGCTTCGTAGACAGACACAGACACGAAAATCGCTCTCTTTTTTTTCTTTTCTTTCCCCCCCACATCTCCCGAGATCTACTTGTGATCAGGCCGAGATCTACCGGTAGATCCCGATCTACTGGTTGGGCTCCCCTGATTTATGATGTTGTGTAAAAGGGGTGGTATTACAGCTTGTTTGGTTGAGTGTGCCCTGACAGAGCCGGGGGGTAGAGTTTCTGCTGTCTGCACCCTGGTTGCTGTGGGCCAGTGTGGGCCAAATTTGCACGAAAATGACCAATTTTTTGTTTGTTTCGGTCCAGCCCTGGGCGCAAGTCCTGGGGTCCATGCTTTGTCCACTACTGATGTTGACACACAGGAGGTGGAAAGGCAGCATGTCTTGTAATGAAGGAAGGAACTTGGAAGAAAAACAGCCAAGGCAATAGACACCTCTACAGAGACAGAGTTCACACACCAGACGTTTTAATTCTCCGTCGACAGCAAGGTAGGACAGAGCCCGCATATTACTGTCCGATCCAGTCGGCCTGATGTTTTTGCATATTGGTATTGATACTGAAACCCAAGATGTCTTCCATAATTTATAGCCTACGGGTTAACCACAGCCAGTGGCATTTTCTCAAGAAGAAATCACACATGGCCAACATAAATTATGGACTTGAAAGTTAAAACACTCAAATAAAACAGATATTAGACAGACCACATGAAGTCTCTGGGATTCTGTGAAAACTAAAGGGCCCCGCTAAGTCTTTTTCTACACTTTAAATGGCCTGTAATTACTTTGCGTCTCGGGGAATCAACTTTGGGTTTTTACAGTTGTAAGCACTTAAAGGAAAATTATATTCTTGGCACCTGAAGTCCGCCATGGCACACACAGCTCCCCGGCTTCCCAGTACAGGTCCAGACACCAGTCTGATGGAAAAAACACCCCGGCAGCGCTGTGGCAACCCTCTGTGTTTGGCAGGCGACGCGTCGCAGCCAACAGCACCGAGACCGTAGTAAGAATCGTAAAAAAAAAAGAACGAGGGAAAAGGGCCAGACGTGCTGTCTGTCTGCTTTTCTATTTGTATTTTAGATATGTAGCGCAAATTGAGGCATTTAGTGTATAGAGCCTGAGTGATAGAATCAGGTCTATCACAGTGGTTTTCAACATCTTTCGGTGCATCTACCAGGGCCCACGTTTTATTCTGCATTTTAGCCACAGTAATCTCTTGCACACACAGCTAGGAATTTTTAAGTTTGTGTCCACAATTTACATTGTAGTAGAGCTAAACTGGCAAAACGTTGGTCAAAATACCAATTCTTCTACATTTTCTAATTGTGTAGATTCTTGAAAATAAGTAATTCAGATGTTTAAATATAATTTCACTCTTGAGAGTGTAAAATGAAACCCAATGGACCCATAAGGGTCCATTGGGTTTGCACAATTCACAAAGAAAAAAAGGTCCATTTTCTTTCCGTTTGCAAATCGGTTATTGGTGGTTGTTTACCTCTATCATACACTGTATTCCCTGATGCAATAAAACACTGATTGGATTATGTATTAAATACTTGAAATGTGTCAATGGGCTCTTCAAACTGAAACATTTTATGTTCATGCAACAGTTTGGTTCTATTTTCGACAAGAATTGCCTCTTTTTCTTCCCACTAACATAAACACTTCAGTCTTCTGAACCAACTAGGTAAATACGTCACATTGCGTCATTACGTAGGGGCTAAAGGGGCGGAGTTACCGTCCGCTCTGCATTTCCCGGTCGCTCTTACCAAACAACTTATTCTACATTATTTCCACGCTTGGAACGGCGTATTATGTCCTCAATCAACGGTAAGTGTGCTAAACATTTATAAAATAGCTGTTTTCTATCATTTCTATCATGTTAAATTCGTTTTTTCACCTCGGAAAAGTTTACCAGGGAAAACCAGTGAAGCCTATGTGTGTGTATGTGTGTGCGCGGGCGTGCGTTAATGTTGCATCAACTTTATGAAGCGAGCCATTAAACATAATTTGTGGTAGTTTTGACTGTTTTATAACGAGTCTACTTTCAAGAGCACGCAAAACAAATAACATGTTGGCCCATAATGCTCGGTTCAACGTTTTAATACACGTTTTATAACACGCACGTACAGCATTCATCATGCAGGGTGATTTTGGATCACGCCGCAGTCTGTAGAATGCCCACGTAGAATGCGCGCGTTACTGTGGATCCCACCGCAGTTCTACACCGCAACTCTTCTACACACTGTGTAGAAGAGTTGCGACATCGAGGGGCCAGAAACTGAGCGCTCGAGCTGCTGTTCATGCAGACCAGAGGCTTGATAGGGACAAACAGAGTTGGAAATGCATTGTTATCAATGAGGGCAGTGCAAATAAGACGCAAATAATGTCACTCAGTGACATTATTTGCGTCTTATTTGCGCTGCCCATTATTGTACAGTGACAGTCACTGTACAATGTTTATGGTGTACTATTATTTAAAACGATCTTTAGTTTTTGGGTGTGTGGGGCTAAAATGTCAACCAAATGGTGGTCTGTGGCCCTGGTATCAAAAACATTAAACCACTGTACTAGGCTATGCACAATGAGTATTATTTTTTGATCTGAAAGGTGTCCATGCTGTGGTTAAATTACAGTTACATTTTACGTGTGTGCACACGTGTCATGTGTTCGTCTGTGTGTAGCTTTAGGCATACAGTATCTTTTTATTTAGACCAGAATCTTTTTTTTTCTCTGGTGTAAATGGTAGCCTACATTTTAGCCTACGTTGTCTTGAATGAAGCTTTATTATACCCTGATGGTGTTGCTTGCTAAAAGAACATTTACATAAAAGCATGTGTGTGCTGTGTACATTATCACCATATTGGCCAGAGGTGGACATATTTGTGTCCAAAATGATTACCCAGAGTCTAAAAATGAAACCGAATGGACCCTTACACATCTATAACACTTGTACAGAGTGTACAAGTTGAACCAAATGTACCCTTACAGTTCCGTAACTCTTGAGTGTAGAAATGGACCCTTACAAGTCAAATAAATTAAACCAAATGGACCCATATATTTCTGTAATCCAGAGTGTACAAATTAAACCCAATGGACCCTTACAGGTCTGTAACTCAGAGACTGTACACATGGAACCAAATGGACCTTTACAGGTCTGTGACTCTGAGAGTGTACAAATTAAACCAAATGGACCCTTATGGGTCTGACTCTGAGAGTGTACACAACATGGAACCAAATGGACCCTTACAGGTCTGTAACTCTTGAGTCACGTGGAACCAAATGGACCCTTACAGCAGGGGTTGACACAAAGGTCTCGGAGGCCCTTGCCCATCGGGCAAGTGCAAGCCAGGTTTTACTTGCCCTCAGGTCATGGTCACTTGCCCCCAAAAATATATTGTAATTTTTTCTAGAGAACGTAAAAATGAAACCAAATGGACCCTTGCGGATCCATTTGGTTTCATTTTTACACTCAAGAGTTAAAATTCATCTTAATTAGCCCAGGTCTACACAACTAGAGAATGTAGAAGATTAGGTCATTTTGATCTGGATGCTAATTTGCCTGTTTTGTTTCCCAAATCCAGCCTGGAATTGTGTATAAATTAAACAGAATGGACCCTTACGGGTCTGTAACTCTTTGTCGCTTAGTGTCCAAAAGCTGGATTGGTACAGTAACTATATTGCTTAACTTCACATTATCCACCAGCCAGAGTTATCCTATGCAAGTATCTATATCTATTTTTCAGTGTTAACTGTATATTACCTAAACAAAGTGGTTCCTGTATAAACAGGGGTGCACATAACTATTTTGGTCCAGTACTCAGAGGAGCACCTGATGATGTTACTTGGTACTCCCAAAATGCGGCGGCCCGCATCGGCGGGGCCTGGGACCCCTTTTTTACACTCCGCACAGCCCGATCAATGTACAGTATTACAGTACAGGGCGATATTTTGAGCGTTGCAATAGTGGCTAGCCTAGTAGTAGTACTACTACCTGCATTCTACATGCATTAAAATACTAGTAGTATTTACACTTTGATAATAACACATTTCAAGGCTTTTTTTAACGGGCCCAGTCGGGCAGTCATTATGAGCCCCAGGTGTGTGGTGCTCAAAGGAGCTTTCCACCCCTGGATTGACAGCTCATTGTAGGATTTTTGGTGCTCCTGAGCACCGGAGCACCACTAATGTGCACCCCTGTGTATAAATATAACATCTTAGTTAACCATGTACCCATAATGTTTGCTGTAATGACACTCTCTACTTTTTCATTTTGTAAACCTTAGTCAATCAGGATTTAAATGGCATAGAAAGACTAGAAACGCTAGCTTGTCTTTCTATAGTAGTGCTACATTTCACAGTGGCTTTGACTTCCGTTCCCTCCAGGCCCAGAAGTCAAAGCAGTTGTAGGAGAGAGCAGGAGTTCAGTCCTGGCAGCCACATCTTCTTTATGGTAAAGTGCCTTGAGAATGTTTTATTTGGATAGAATCATGTTAAATTAGCTCAGTGTAAACATTGAACCAAATGGACCGTTACAACTTTGTAACTTTGAGGTTGTACAAATTGAACCAAATGAACGCTTTCTGAATGTCCAAATGGTTCCATCCATGGGTCCATTTGGTTCCATTACACTTAGTGAACATAAAGATTGATGGAAATGGTATTAAAAAACTAGGTTGTCTTTCTACAGTTGTACATTTAAACAGTGGCTTTGACTTCTCTTCCATCCAGGCCCAGAAGTCCAAGCAGTTGGACTGAGCGAAACCTACTACTCATTAGTAAGATGATGCAGACCACATTTGCCCTGCGGCGAGAGGTATCGTGATTACCTACCCACCGGTGAGACAGATTCTGGAAAAGTGGCCTGCTCTCAGGATGGAGTCTGAGGTAGGTTCAGTAAGCACAAATGCATTTTATTGATGCCCAGCTTTACACCCATACATTTACACATGGGAGCTACCAGTGCAAACACAATCATACACATTAGCCATTGAGCAGTTAGAAGTTAAGTTGCAAAAAGGCAACCTTGCATGCTCGTCTAATCTCTTAACTCTAGGGCTGTGCCCCACATGAGACATAAGATGCCAAGTATCTATTTTCACTTTTTTCTTTCTCGAAATTATTCAACTCAAACATTTTTTTTCCAATATAAAACCGATTAGATTCACAATTCTCTTCAATTCATATGATTTCAGGATCTACTACAGTCTGCTGGCATGAAAGCAGAGTACGTTTACGTAGCTTTTATAATTGTAAAGGTTTTATCATTGTATTGAAATGTAAACACAGGTTAATCAAAGACATGTCTGTATTCATGCTTACACATATTACTTTAACTTGTACAAACACAATATATCTTCTGAGTCTCCCTCAAGCTACTTCTCACAGTTGCCAGAGAAAAACATAGACTTTTGGAAAATGAGAATCGATTCTGAATCGTACCACGTTAAAAACATGATTCAAGATCCTGCAAGATCTAAACCCTTCTTCCGTTTATTTGTAAAGGTTTATGCTGAGTTCCAACGAGTGACAAACCAGGATCTGCCCAACAAATTCTACGCTGAGTTGGATCGACACATTCCTCGATTAATGGCATTATTTTGGGAAAAGGCAACCAGAACTGGAGCCATGGCAGATTACTGGAATGGAATTTTCAAGCTTCATGATGAACAGGTGAATATTATCTATCTGCATGACAGTCCTCACAGCTAGAAGGAACCTGGGAGTGATTTCTCTCCTCCCCATCCACAGTGCCCACACCCTAGGTGGGGTTTGCAAAAGGGCCTTTCTGTGTCGAGTTTGCATGCCCTTGCGTGTCTCCTAGGTAATGCTGTTCTCTATACTGCCTCCCCCTGACCCGCCGTTGCACCAGGTGGAGGGGAAATAACCGGTTGGAATAATGTGTTCCTTCCATGCACTACGTCCAACCGGGGAAGTTCCCCCTTTCAGGTGATAAGAAGCGGTCTGCCCACTCGTCATGCACTGAAGGAATCGTGCTCAGTTTGGTGCACTGCCCAGGTCGGCAGATGGAGATCAGAGCCTAGGATTACAGTTTAGGCAAATAGGCACCAGTCATAATGGGTTACAAAGTTATGGGATAGAAAAGAGGCAAACAAGAGTCTATTATTGTCCCCAATACTTGTATTCGAGCTAATTCATTTGTAAATGTCTAAATATTTGCAATTTTTTGTAATTTTCATAGGAAGTGCAGGATATAAACACAAAGCGGACAACTGTGCTCCAGCGGACAACTGTGCCCTTCCAGTGTTCCTACAAGAGGATGCCTCAACAGTCTTCAAAACATGCACGGTGAGTCCACATTACACCTATAAACGTCTTCAAGGGTATTTTAAATGTTAATTAAAAATGGTAGGTGCATTTATATAGCACTTTATGCAAAGCACTTAACAGTGTGGATTAAATTCACCCATTCACACACGCGCATACATATAATTATGGCAGCTGAAACCATGAAAGGCACCGACCAACGCACCTGGAGCAACTCGGGATTCAGTGTCTTGCCCAAGGACACTTCAACATGTTAACAGGAGGACCCGGGATTTGAACCTCCGACCCATGGCTAACCTGCTATACCTCCTGAGCTACAGCCACCCCAATAGTGTTGCAGTGGGTGTGGTTTACTGGGGTCACTCAATATTCCCCACTCATTTTCGCCATAGACTCACAAAAATATTTATAACAATTATGTTGCCTAGAACAAAGCCATCCAGCCCGGCAGTAATCATGAACATAAGACGTGTTTCTATGACATTTTGAAAATCGCTAAAGAAAGCGTAGTATTAAAATGTTTTCATAGGATCAAAGGTTGTATGGTCATGATTCACTGAAGGGCTGGATGTCTTTGTTCTACGCTTAACACAATTGTTACAAATATTTTTGTAAAAGTCTATTGCAAAAATAAGTGGGGAATATTAAGTGGCACCAGGAATCCACTTCCGCTGCGATGCTCTATTCTAGATAGTGATGAAACTAAAGGCTCTGAACACTTGTACAAATACAGTATATTGAGCATGCTGTATTAATATTCTAACAAGTATCCCTCAGGGCTGCTCCTAGTGTCTTTTGTTGTTGTGGGGACAGCGTTCGCTGAAAATAGCGATCAACAAGCTCACAGTGCGATGCAGTGTATAGTGTAGTGAGCTTGTCTATGTTGTTTTTAGGGGAAGGTTTAATTACAATACCAATGCTGGACAATACCATGATAAAGAGCAGTGAAGTCATGATGTCACTTGCTCATCCCCCGGTTAATGGAAGTAATTCCTCTATGGAGAATAGCATTGGATTATCTTAAAAAGGCCTCATAATGGGTTGCCTTTTTAAAGTATACATATGAGTCAAGCTGTGGAGATCATTTCTTTGTTAGGAATACAGTTCTTATATTGCGTAATATGAAAAAAGTCTAAGGGA
The DNA here is from genome assembly GCA_039105355.1 of Benthosema pterotum. Lineage (NCBI taxonomy): Eukaryota > Metazoa > Chordata > Actinopteri > Myctophiformes > Myctophidae > Benthosema > Benthosema pterotum. The sequence goes on from CM076965.1 coordinate 46,590,516, forward strand.
ATTCGGAATGTGGGAAGAAAACCGCAAACTGGGTAGGATGGTTAAATTACAGACTTCACTGCTCTATATCAGTTACTACTGCTTTTGGCTGATTTAAGACCTTTGCACACAGGACTCCAGAGTGATAAGATTAGTATGTGATGTACATTTCCTTCATTCCTTCAGGAAATTGACAGTGATCCAGGGCTGTTTGGTGGAGTTGCTCCTGATAGCGGCGGCAGTTGGAGATAACGTAAAGCGTGTGGTACACTACAACCCGAGAAGTCAGTCATCATTGAAGGTGAAGATGTCATCACTCTTCCCAGGTTTAGTGATGCTGTTGTGGTTGTCTTTGGACTGAAGTATGTACTGCATTTATCTAAGACGGCTGACTAACACCTTTTGAATTCATTCAAAAGGTTTTGCTAGGATTAGATTCTGCAAAATGGTGCCCAGACTTGTTTCCTCAAGAATGAGTTGCTTAGGATTCCTGATTTAGTTGTTTAGGAAAGTTCAACAAACTGCCTAATGGCTAGGAACTTGGGAAAGAAGGTTGAACTGTATCACACAGTTTTGCTAAATAAAGGATTTTTCCCCCCTCAGTCCTAGAGGACTATTCTGCATTATAAACAAGTTGGAGTTTGTTAAATACACATTTACAGAGTTTAGTTTTTCTTTCTACATTCAAGGACTGTCATCTGTTTTTATTTACTTTTTTAGTGACTTGATTTCACTTTTCAGTTGTAGTTTGAAGTAGGATTTGTTTATGGCTGTATTGCTCAATTGTGTGGGGGGAAAAGTACATTATGTTGCATGCACTGTTTTGAATTTTGGTACTTTTATGAAGAGTTAAACATTTCCTGAAACCGGCCTGAAGGTCCTAAGGTTTCCTGCACTAGTCCAAACTGTATGATCAAATCAGATTAATTGCACTGATTAGTTGCACTTTTTAAGATTACAATTCACTTATTGTAAGTTTTCAATATGTTCATGAGAAGATGGAAATGGCTCATGAAGTTTTTGGTTCTGGCTGTATTTTACTGTGTTTAAAAAAGTAAATGGTACTTTGAGGATTAACTAGCTGTCTGTTGTATACTCACAACAGCACTTTGACCAAGTGAGACAGGATTTTTTCATAAAGTTAATCACATGTAAACTTAAACTGGCATGAAGGCATGTTTTTATAGCTTTTATGGTCATTAAATGTGTATATATTGATATTCATATTCTATCTTTTTTTTTTGTTTATTTTTTTAGGGAAAATGGCATGTCATTGTTTAAAAGGTTTTCAGCATTTTAAACATTATTTTAAAAAAAAGTATAAATAAATTGATTTCAAGGAACTCGAATTTTGCCTATTTCATGGTAATAGAATGTCATGGTAATTGATTTATAGAAGTACAGGTATTTCATTTATAGGTTCTGATAACTGACACATGGTACATGCAAGTGAAGTGAGTACAGGTAACTGAATATTTAAAGTACTGATAACTGACACATGGTACATGTAAGTGAAATATATAAGTATGGGTAACCCAATATTTTAAAGTACTGATAACTGACACATGGTACATGTAAGTGAAATATATAAGTATGGGTAACCCAATATTTTAAAGTTCTGATAACTGACACATGGTACATGTAACTAAAATATATAAGTACTGGTAACACAATTTTTTAATGTACTGATAACTGACACATGGTTCATGTAACTAAAATATATAAGTACAGGTAACACAATTTTTTAATGTACTGATAACTGACACATGGTTCATGTAACTGAAAAGTTTTGGGTTCTGAGTAAGTCTTACTAACTTAAACGTTTCAGTTTGTTAACTCAAAACATTTGAGGCAACTGATTGCCTCAAAAGTTTTGAGTATTGCTTACTCATCCGGGATTACAGTGTATCGGTTATTGTTCCCAAAATTCAATCGGCCAGGCTCTAACGTAGTGCAGGGAAGGTGGGTGTAGAATAGATAATATGTATGTATACTACAGTATATACTGTATATACAGTATGTATTGTATGTATGGCACAGTTATATGTTACTGTTTAAAACTGTAATTGAATGAAAATAATAATAATGATGATGATTGCAACCAGCTGTGGCGATTGAGTGGAGTCAGATGATGACATAAGCAAAGACACTGCTTATGACAACATGGTTCAGGCTGCACACTAGAAGCACAATACTTACTACGCACACGCACGCACGCACGCACGCACGCACGCACGCACGCACGCACACACACACACACACACACACACACACACACACACACACACACTCTCTCTCTCTCTCTTCGACCGAAAAGCAGTCAATCTACAGGTTTGAGTACAATCCAAGTACCACATGAACATAAATATGAATTTTAAAAGGAAATGAATGTGATGTGAGATTGAGCTCAGATTCTGTCTATAGCACAATTCTGTACTTATTGGTTTTTATACTAATGTATCATATGTACAGTCTATCAACAGATTTGTTGCTAAATAATCATTGTTGGGAGTAAGGTTATAATACGTTTTTCATTTAATTACTCTTCACTCAGGCACGTTGCAATTCCATTTACAGCTTAGCAGCATTATTCTTGAGTCTAGCATACTGAAGCTATACTGCAAAGTGTCTATTATTGGCACACAAGATTCGGTATTCTGCCTCATTTGTATTTCACACACAACTTAAGTTTTTTGTTGTCTTTCCCCTTTGTTCCCTTCCCTATTCTCATGACTATATTTTTGTAACTCCAAATTGTTGATGTTTGCATAGAAGAAAGAAAATGCATGCTCTCTTACACCTGTAAATGTGCAACGCATTACACTTGAGGTTGAGTTGAAGTTGAATCTTGAAACACAGCAACATGTGACAAGATTTCACATGTAGAAAACATATCTTCAAGCAGTGACAAAGAACTCCACTCCAGTACTTCAAAGTATAGATACGCTTGGTATAGATACTCTTACGCACTGTACACAGATTGTGCATGACATTCACCCATTACACACACGTTCATATGCCAATCATGAGGGAAACCATGCAAGGCACAAACAGAAGATCAGGAGCATTTAGGGGTTCAGTGTCTTTGCTCAAGGTCAAGGACACTTTGTCTTTGACACAAACTGCATCACTTCTTCACACTCCAACTTAGCCTGTAGCAGTTGTCCTAATCTCCAATCTTTATGGGCAGGCTTGCAGGCTTATGCAAAGGCTACATTTTGTAGATAGCGTGCTATTAGACAGACCTGGCATCAATATATACAGTATATAGATCATTGATTGCCTTTGAATACAACGTGGCTCTGGATTAAGTACATGGACTTTGTTGCTGTGTCTACCACTGATCTCCAACAGTTCAAGTCAAACACAGTCACACACACACACACACACACGCACGCGCGCACACCTCACGGCAGTCCAAATGGCCCCTAGATGCTAATTAATGAGCCCGCAGGCGGGTGTTTGAACCTCAAATGAAACCCTGTGGATGCAAATGTACTGTACCTTTTTGCATCTTATTTTGCATTGGAAAACATCCTGGTATATGCTGTGACAAATGAAGAGCAGACCTCAGGGACAGAGAGAGAGAGAGAGAGAGAGAGAGAGAGAGAGAGAGAGAGAGAGAGAGAGAGAGTGTGGAACTGGAAACGTTTGAATAACCAAATAAGTACAGTTCAAGCTCGATGCGCCTGTGATAAGGTGTAGTCATTTGTCCATGCAAAGTGACCCACTTGGAGCGATGCTTATCGCCAACACATGTTACCGTGGCAGCAGAAATAGGGAAATGAATCACCCGCATGGCATGACAGTTATTTGGCAGCCGGGAATGATCCACTCTATACTTCCCTTTTGCCAGTAAAGCTCAGCTTGTTTTGCGTTCTCGGTGCACCGCCGCTGCTTTCTGTCGCTGCTGCTGCTGCGCAGTGCAGGCATGCGAATGTCCAAAAACGACTGCGAACAATTGCTGCGCATGCGTCGCTGTTGTCTGAATAGTCACCTCACTCATGCAAATCACTCGGTGTGTGTGTGTGTGTGTGTGTGTGTGTGTGTGTGTGTGTGTGTGTGTGTGTGTGTGTGTGTGTGTGTGTGCACTGTTATCTGATAAATGTACTGTATAAGGCCTATACTGCACTAATGCAGGCATATTGAAAACTCTATTTGTCATACACATGCAGGCCTCCTCTCTCTCTCTCTCTCTCTCTCTCTCTCTCTCTCTCTCTCTCTCTCTCTCTCTCTCTCTCTCTCTCTCTCTCTCTCTCTCTCACTCACTCACTCACTCACTCACTCACTCACTCACTCACTCACTCACTCACACACTCACACTCACACTCACACTCACACTCACACTCACACTCACACACACACACACACACACACTTACTGTTGAAAGTTATTGTTGGTCCTCATGTTGTTCAAACATTAAGCCCTTGAGGGAGCGCACCCCCATCCCATCTCCTCTGCTCTCCCCCATACACACACTCGCATGCGTGCATCCACACACACACACACACACACACACACACACACACACACACACACACACACACACACACACACACACACACACACACACACACACACACACACACACACACACACACACCACCTCCAGCTCTGTCCCGGGGAGGCGAAACCCAAACCAGAGCACAGCGAGTTCTCTCAACTCCTCAACCTCTCAACACATCCTCAGCACTGCCCTTTGAAAATAAACCACGGCCGGCCAGGCCCCCCCGCCTGTCTCCGCACTCTCTGGGCCGCCTCGTGTGCGAGCGTATACACATGCCCCGCGCTCCGCTGGGACGCCTCTTGGAGGCTTCCAACAACGCGGCTCGCCAGTTTTCCAGGAAGCAGATGTGGCGAGCGGCCGGCGATCACGCACGAGGCTCCGGAAAAACGTGCGGGCCATCACTCTCGCGGTCGGCGCGCGGAGAGGCGAGGTGAAAAGGTGCGTTCCGTTCTTTTGCGTGGTTTTTGGCCCCACCCAAAAAACGGTCCGATCAGTGTCGTGTCGAATGGCGGCGCGAGGCTCGATTTGATCAAACGTCAAGGAATAAACACCCCGGGATTGGACGCAGATTGCAAAGCCGGGGAGATATTTGACATGACAAATGGGCCGATGTAAATGAATGTAGAGATGACAATGGTGGGAGAATAATGGACCACAAGAAACAGAGAGGAGAGCGACTCAAACAATAAGATACGCACACCCACATGTAAACACGGTCTCATTGAAAAATTTAGTGATGTGATATAGACCAGTGACACATTACTGCAACTTCCCACACTCTGGAACATGTGGAGAGAGATGCAAATCCAGATGGCTGGAGGACAGCATTTTTCTAAGATTCACCACCTAATGATGCAGTCTCTCCCTTGCTCTCTCTCCATATCTCTCTTTCTCTCTATATCGCTTTCTCCCTGCCTCCATCTTTCAACTCTCTCTCAACGTCCGTGCATGTGCACCCACACAGGCGCACGCCCGCATCTTAAATACTCCAAAATGACCCAGCGAGAATGTTGTTTTTGTATCAGGTGAACAAGGATGACAGATACATGAATAATAATCCTGTGGACCACATGAGGAGAGTGGGAGCTTTTCGCCTCTCCTCTGATGCAGCGAAATATGGTCCAGTGAGACCTGCAGATGGTCGGCGTTTACCAGATTGAGATGACAGTTCTCAAAGCATGGATCCCCCAGATTGAGATGATATTGAGGTGCATTGCTCCGAGGCCGGCAGAGTGGTTTTTGTTTTTTCAGCACCCCCGCCACTCTGAGAGTGTACCCCCGTTCAGCTCCAGTTACTAGGTTTTTAAGTGGATTTGAAACCGCCACTCTGAAGTGTACAGATTTGTGCGTTCAGCTCCAAGAGTTACAGACCTGTTAAGGGTTCATTTTGGAAACCCCCTCAAGGAACCCAGAAAGGTTCCCTGGGGCTGGACCCCGTTAAAATGCTTCAGCAGAGTAAACACATTACCGCAAGCTGCGTGAGATTAAAACAGGGTTTATGTTGTTTGATTTAAGTGTGTCAGTGTGCATCGACGATACTTACGACTACAGATGCTTGCACAACGGCACACCCATAACTCTGGGCACACCTAATCTAACGCATTATTAACCACTGGTGTCTGTATTCTGGGAATGTCATAATAGGCGAACGTTGAGCAGGAAAAATAGGCAGACATCTGGTGGAAATAGCTCACCACATGTCCTAGTGCTTTGCAAAGCTAAGTGTGTACACCTCTCAGCAACTAGATTTGGTGTAGAGGGGGGAAAGGGGGAGGGGTGTGAGCAGGGGCGGATCTAGGCATGGGCATGGGGGGGCATTGCCCCCCTAAATGCCCTGACTGCCCTACCAAATATGACGGCATGCAAACAAACCCAAATTTCAAAGGTATTTCAAATTAAAGTGCTTATAATTAATACTGATGCTTTACTTGCCTAATAAAAGTCCTGTAACTGAAAATGGTATTCATCGCCTGTGGTGCGAAGCGACACAGGCGATGAGGCCGCCCCCTTATCACCCCCCCCCCCCCAATTGGGAAATGTTACATCCGCCCCTGGGTGTGAGGTATACGTTTCGACGGAGTAATTCATTTGCTGAATTGGTGTTTCCAAGCACAGCCTTGATGACACTGACAGAGACCCAGATTTTTGATCCAGTGTAACAGAGTTTAGGAATTTAGGATTTCTCGTGACATGTTGGTGCATCATTCATTAACACAACTTCAAACACAACTTATTTGATGGTGTCATCAAGTTGTGTTTCACTGTGTTAATGTTTTTTTCCCCCAGACCTCCATTTCTAGGAAACATAAAATGGGGGAACATTTTTTCCATGTCCACACAACATCTCTAAGGTATGACATAGTAAAATGTTGAAAATGGGTGGAATACCCCGTCACCACTTTTCAACATATGTTCATATAATAGGTCCTCACTAATGCCCATAAAATAAAATACCACTATTTTTTAATACTCGGTCTATGTCTCACAGGAGCCTGTCTTCCATGTGCATCATCAACTGGGAATCCAAGCTAATATAAACTGCAGGCTTTCTATTCCTGAAAGGTTGCAATGAAAAAGTGGAAGCCATCGTTCTCCCAATAATAGAAATATTTTTTTCCCACAACAAAAAAAAAAATGGTAAAAAAAAAATGCCAAAGGATGTACAGCGCAGACGGGTTTCTGAACTGCCCACATCCCTGCTATATGAGTAGAAAAAAAATAGTATGGATTGAAACATTTTATCATGTACCTATTATATGAAAATATATTGAAAAGTGGTGAAGTGGTTCTGCTGAAAGCTATGGAAACAAATACAAAATGCTTCCAAACGCGCCTTTGCCCTGAAAGTGATGCGGGTTTACTCCACTCTGCTCTGTGGGCCCCGTTGGTAGCACAGATATACACGCCATGCAGCATCTCTCAGTGAGGAATACTAAGCGCGTGTGGAGAGGACAGTGGTCTCTTTGACGTCGCCACGCGGGTGTCGCGGTGGGGCTGTGTGTGTGTGGGGTGTGTGTCCAACAGCCAGGCGTCCATTCTGACAGCAGACTGACTCAAGGACAGAGGAACTTGTTATCATCGCCGGCTGAATTATCGTATACACCAAAAAGGAGGGCTATATACGCCATGAGGGGGGTGGGTGGGGGTATAGTTGTGTGCGGCGGGGGCCTGCATGTGCGTCAACCCCCCCACCCCCCCTCGATAAAGGAGACAGAGAACTTCAGTGAAGAAACAGACTTTCTGGAGAGATGAGGAATAGTTCACAAAGCCCCTGCGCTGCACCGCTCACTCGCTCTCGCTCTTGTTTCCAAAACTCCCTCGCATCCCATTACCATATTGCTTTTATGGTTATCAAAAAGCCTGTTTATGGAACATGACGGCGGAAAGAAAGCATATGCAAAGTTAATAGAATATTCATTTGATATGTTTTTTTTTTTTTTCGTTCTTTCTTTCTTGGGGTGGTGTTTCTCATGGAGGATGCACACATGTCAAATAGTGGCTTCTCTGGAGCTGATTTTGGGGGGGGGTGGGGGGGTTGGGGGGGGGGGGGGTCTAGTAGTGGATGGGGGCCTATAAGGCAAAGTGGGAACAAATGCAAAGAAATAATAAAAAAGAAAAAAAAAACATCCCTTTTCAACTTGTTCGCTGCTTCGATGTCTTTCCAGAACCCCCCCATATCTCCAATCCTGTTTAAATTAGAGCCAAACAATGAAACGGCGAGGCGGATCGTGTATTCGTGTACAGCCACGCAACGTATGTCGTCCAAGCGCGATGGATGTGTCCCCCAGCAGAGATGCTGTGATATGAGATCTGCCTAAATAAACAGCCCCCCCCCAAAAAAAAAAGAAAAGAATAAAAGAAACCCTGGCCGGCGTGACTTCCTCCTCTCTTGTCCGCTCTTTCATTCCTCTTCCTCTCTCCCTCTCTCTCTTGCCACCTTTTTTCTCCCCCCTCCTCCTCCCCGCAGCGCAAATCCGGATGAGGGTCATCTTACCGATGTCCCCCCGCTGTCACAACGGATCGTGGTCCACAGGGGCGGATCTAGGCATGGGCATGGGGGGGGGGGGGGCAATGCCCCCCTAAATGTCCCACCAAACATGATGGCATGCAAAACAACCCAAATTTCAAAGATATTTCAAATTAAAGTGCTTATCATTAAAATGATTTGAAACTACTAACTAACTACAATTGTGGCACCACTAAACCAACAGCATTTTATCATCGAAAACTGAAAACATGCATGCTGCGTGTCTGTTGCAACTTCAATGCTTTACTTGCCTAATATAAGTCCTGTAACTGAAAGTGGTATTGGTCCGGCTTCATCACTCGTGTCGCTTAGCGACACGGGCGATGAAGCCGCCCCCATACCATTTTCTCCTGCCCCCCAATTGGGAAATGTTACATCCGCCCCTGCCCTGACCCTGTTAACGTCTCAACTTCACCCAGATGACAGACTCTGCCTCTCGTCTCTCCTCTGCCACCGACCGCAGCCGCACGACACGCACTGCCTAAATCTACCCCACCGCTGAACCAATAATCGCTGCTCTCAATGAAATCGTCACAGACAGACTTATTTATTTTTTAAGCCATTTCACTCGGAAAACACCTTTTGTTGTTGGACTTTATTTACAGTATAGAGGTCAGCAGTCCCGTCCCTTTCACGACATCGCCCCTGGCCCAGAAATGAAATCCTCATTCATTTTCCTCATGGACTTTTCCTAAACGATTGCGCCACACACAAAGCCAGCTCGAGTTGTGCCAAATCATCAACAACACACACAATGTTTTGAGACAATCATAATTTATAAGAAAAACAAAAGAAAAGGTATTGTATCCTTCTTTTTTTCTTACAAATTAGATATTGTATTATAATATTGTGCGTGTTGTCATGATTTGTTACGCCCGGAGGTGGTTGCTGTGTCCGCAGCGTAATTGTCTCTATATAAAGCATTTAGGAAAAGTCTATGAGGAAAATAAATTGGGAAATCATTTCTGGCCACAGGTGATGTCATGAAAGGGGCAGGACTGCTCAGCTCCATAGAAAAATAAAGCTACAAGCTACAATGGTCTACTACCATAGAAAAATAAAGCTCAAGCTACAACTCTAACTCAAATTATTTGCTTCTGGGGGGAGGTCGCTGGAACTATATATTTTCAGATGGGGGTCGGCGGCCATATACGTAGGCCTACAGATGATTCTGGGGGTCCTTGACATGAAATAGAGGACCACTGACATTAGAAGCCAGAGGGTTTTTTTCCGAAAAGAATTGAGAAAACATTCGTAGAAGTTCAAAACGGGTTAAAACACACAACTTAGCATCAGGCTAATGCATGCTCCCCCTCAACAAGTCTACCAAAAAACATACCAAAAAAAGGTCTCGGCGGGACGACACCTAAACAACATTTGCAGTAATTGTTTGCGCTGTTCTTGCAAACTTTCCGCCAACATTCTCCCACTGCCGCCACTGATTCCAGGCGCGGCGACGACGCGTTGCTGTTTGAGTGGGCAGTATGTTTCCACCGTGACTGTGTGACACTTCCTTTGACTCCTGCGTGTTGCCGTAGAGCGTCGCTGAAGTGGGTGTTCTGTGGTTCGCATTGTGTGACATCGTGTATTGTTTGTTTGTGTGTGAGCGTGGCGCAGCGCTTTTTTTGGTGGTGGTGGTGGTGGTGCGCACATACACCTATGAGAGTGTGTGAGCTTGTGTGTGTGTGTGTGTGTGTGTGTGTGTGTGTGTGTGTGTGTGTGTGTGTGTGTGTGTGTGTGTGTGTGTGTGTGTGTAGGAGGGAGGGGAGGGAGGGAAGGAGGCACGGTTTTTGCAGCCTGATATTCTGGGAAAGGCGGGGTGGACGTTGTTGACCCACCTGCTCCCTTCTCTCTTCAGCTGGATCTAGTCGGATTTCAGCAGCTGCATCGCCTCACAAAGCGCCTCTTTGTAATCATCCCAAGGCACACAAATACAACTGCAAGCGAGGAGACGAGGAGAGGAAGGAGAGAGGGAAGATGGACCGAGAGGAGACAGGGAGGGGGTGGGGGGGATTGATGGGGTTAGTGGCTCCGATAGGCTAGCACCACCAGCGTCCCTGACACGGGGGAGAATAGACGTCTAATCCGACGCACCTAGTCCGACATACGCGGCCGATTAAAGGCCCAGGGTGTTGAAAAATACGTTTTTCACACTTGTAGACAACAACTGTGGTCATTACATGGCCATACACCGAACAATACATGCCGAAAAATGGGAAAATTCACACTGTTTTTATTAATCCCATTTCTGAATCATCCTCCACAATGACAGGTGCATTGATTAGTCAGAAATACCGTACTAATCCCATTCTGGCTTCCAGACAAATGTTGTTCGGTTTAAACTTAATGATCACGTTGGGATATACTGTATATCTGAAAACATTATATGGTAGAAATAAGCCACATAGCAGTGTCAGAGAGTTTATCATTGCGCCCCATTGCCTGAAGGGATGCGAAGTTTGTGTTTCAGAAAAGGTCCACCATAGAAACAGTAAATGGTGCATTTGTATAGCGCCTTTATCCAAGGCGCTTTACATAGCTTGTGCATCACATTCACCCATTCACACACACATTCATAGACTGATGGCAGTGGAAACCATGCAAGGTACCTACTAGCACATCAGGAGCAATAAAGGGTTCAGTATCTTGATCAAGGACACTTCGACACTAACTCTGCGGGAGCCCGGGATCGAACCGGCAACCTTCTGGTTACCATCCGGTGACTCTACCCTTGAGCAACTGCCACCCCACAAACAGTTCTGAGTTACTTTCTGTCCAGAAAGGCCCTGCATTTGATTAATTAATTAATCCAAGCGTCAGAGTTGGGAAGCACTCGTTATCACAACAGCCACCTCCAGCTGCCTCCTGCATTAGAGTGTGTGCACATTCAAAACAGGTATGGGCTGAAAGTCAACAAGCGCTTCCAAACTCCAGCATGGAATGTTTGGACAGGAAGCAGCTCATAACATGTCTACAGTGGATATTACAGATAGAAAAAGCACAATTCAAGCTTCTTGTACAGCTGCAAGTTTGTTATTTAATACAATTAGTTGCCACTCATATCTAGATGAAGGGGGATGTGTCGTGGTTGGTAAGTCATGCCTGCGTTTGAACTGTTAGGATGTCAAACCAAAGATACTGTATATGCTGACAGTGCATTATATGTTTCAGCAGATTTGCAGAACATACTGAAACATAGTGGTGCTCTTCGGGGGATGGCACTGTCCGGCATCCACAGCAAAATTAGCATCAAAATAGCTTAAACTACACAGAAGCTGTATGTGACAAGAGCCGATCTACAAGCAGTGTCCACTGTCCACCTCCATGAGGTGCGTATTTGTGCTGCCTGCAGTTTCCCATCCTTCCTTTCAATCAGGGCCGGATCTAGGCATGGGCATGGGGGGCAATGCCCCCCTAAATGCCTAGACTGCCCCACCAAAATGATGGCATAAAACAACCCACATATCCAATAAGCAAATATGCTTAAAGTTTTTATATTTAAAATGATTTGAAACACTACTGCTACTAACTAACTACAACTGTCACACCACTAAACCAACAGCATTTCATCATTGAAAAACGAAAATTCTCTGAGTCAGACCTTAGCTATGCATGCTGCGTGTCTGTTGCAACTGCAACGACAACTGATGTTATTATTGATGCTTACTTGCCTAATATAAGTTCTGTGCAAGATATACATCTTGTGGGTAACAGAACTAAAGAATTTAAATGAAAATGGTATGGGGGACGGCTTCATGATGAAGCCGCCCTCATGCCATTTTTGCCTGCCCCCCCAATTGGGAAATGATATATCCGGGCCTGCTTTCAATGCATAACCCTCCCATACAGTACATACACCTATACATAATCCACACACCATATGCTCACGTTCGTGTCGACGCACAAGTGCATATACCCACAAATGTACTGTATACAAACCCTTTACACCCCTGCTGTATCTGAACAGTACACTGTGCCCAACATTATTCAAATAAGCGGCATGTACTGTCCACAGGTTGCATGCAAAGCCCATTCGCAAATATAGACACAGTGAAATCCTCCGAGTTGATTTAACTCTAAACTCTTAAATTAGACTTTTACTGCACAGTAAAAGTCCTGGGTGTTAATCCGTCCATTTGCGACTTAAGAGACGGGACGATCTGATTGAATTAACACGCTTTCTCCTTTCGGACAGAGAGGGATCTCAGCGAGACTGCGACCCAGATACAAAGTGACAGGAGCTGAAAAGTATGGCCCATTCGTTTCCCATTAAGCTAAATTTCCCCCTGGCACTCTCGCTGGCAACAGATCACACCCATCTGGCGAATGCCATGTCAGATACATGTCATGTGCGCGACACATGGTTACGGCCCGGCCATGGCCCTGTCTCCGAGACGCTAGCATCTCCACCGCAAGGCCCCGGTTTTAGTTTTGTGGGGGCATTTTCAGTCCCTGAGGTTGTCACCTCCCCCCACCCCACCACCACCATCACCACCAACCCAGAAATAAGGGCCTGTTTCTCTGCATCCTGTCTACGGTGGCTGCATGGTCGCCTGTGGGGGGACCCTGCATGGGACCCAGACTCCATCTCTGGTGGCAGAGGCGTCACTGGGAGATTAACAACAGCAGCGCTTTACTGCCATCGTAAACATATAGACCTGAACACGAGGCCCCGAGGCGAGACGGTGGAGGTGGGTAGTATGGTGGGGCGGAGTGTTGTTCATGATGGAATTGGACAAAAATAAGCGGCGTTCTGATCTGGATCCAATAATGTAGTTCGTGTTTAGCCACAGGCTTTGGGCAAGCCAGTGCTTTTCATTGGTTAAAGGTATTAGTAAGTAATTTCACTTAATTCAAATATCACTTATTTTGTTGCGATACTCCTCCCTACTATAGAGTGTGCTCACCATATAAGGACTTCCTCCCTTCCTCCCTCCAGTGAATCGCAGGAGTCATAATAAAACCCTAGTTTCTTTTTGGGCTTTGGGAGACAAAGCCTTCGTCCAATCAGTAAAGAGGAGGGCTTCCTCCAATCAGAATCAAACGGGGCGGGCCTTGGTGCATATGCCGTTGGCCTGTTGCGTGTTCCCCCAACGTAGAGCGCATGCATGTGCATATCTTGTTACTTGGGTAGTTACTTGGTACTAGTGGTCCTTGAGATGGTTCCAGATGGTCCCCAGCTAAGCCGGGTAACCAGATGTAACTCTTGAGAGCGTAAACATGAAACCAAATGGACCTTTGCGGGTCCATTTGGTTGCATGTTTACGCTCTCAAGAGTTAAAATATTCATCATCTGGATTAGCCCAAGTCTACACAACTAGAGAATGTAGAAATGAATGGCCGTTTTGATCTGTGTGTGTGCCTGTTTTGTTTCCCAAATCCATATTGTGTACAAAAGCAAAGAAATCTTTAGTTTTGGGGTCTGTGGGGCTAAACTGTCTCAAATGGTACGTGGTCCGTGTCACAAATTCTGAATATATAGTGGGCCCTGGTATGAAAAAGGTTGAAAACCTCTTACTAAATCACTGCTCCTTTAAATATTTCTAACATATCACAAACAGGCTATGAAGTAGATACGGCATCTCTTATGGGAAATTTTGAAATGCGGATATATAGAGTTTCTGCCCAGCAACAATATACGTTGCATATGTATGTACACACACTTGACTCATTCCAGAGGCCAATACTCTTTGCTCCGCTGGCTCCCACAATAATGTACTTCAGAGAGCCATATCGTTGTCATATGACGGATGATGATTTGCAATACAACACGAGTGCATAAAAGCAACTCTGCTTGTCTGCAGCATCTTGTTAAGTCAAGTACCTCAGCTGTGTGATTTACCGTCGGCGTTCAATCTCTGCAAAGCTGTCTCTGGGGCTGTCATTAGCAGAGACGCAGCATGGCAACAGTGGGGCCTGTAATATCGCTCTAAATCAATCAATAACAACACAGATTCAGTGAAAAACTGGGTAAAAGTGAGGACAACACATTGCCTCGCAGTAATAAATCAGTTGAGAGACCTGTGATAAACTATACGGCACTTTACGAAGAGAGAGAGAGAGACACACACGGACAAAACAACACAATACCTGTGGCTGTGCGCACTCACATCACACACACGCGCGCGAATACATGCACGCACGCGTGCACACTCATTCAGAAAGTGAATCCAAGGTGAGCACAGAATGGACTCAAATGTCGTTGATTTGATCAGCGGAGATGTAATTTCATCTGTGTGTTGATCATGTTTAGAGCCGAACAGAGAGGCACTTACAGTAGAGGTTAAACTCTGTGATGAACTTCTCTGAGGTCAGGCCTGTGTCCCGTCGGCTCTCATTTATTTGTAGAAACTAACCACTTAAAACCTCCTATTTTTAGAAGAACGTCGGCCTGCGCTGCAATTGTACTTGGTGCAATCTATTCTCCCTTACGTTGGTTGGTGTTTGCAGTGTGTCTGAGGGGTTTTGAAAGAGGAAGTAGCCAAGTGTTCTCTCTCTAGTGCTAGATCTGCTATTTTGAAAACTTGTGAAAATCATGTGCAAATCTTTGAATATATTCTTTCGGAGCAAACATTTTAATTCAAATATTTGCTTCTGGGGGATCCCTAAAACAACATGTTTTCAGGGTCCGCAGCCAAATATAGATAATTCTGGCGGTCCTTGGCATGAAATATGCTGAGCATCACTGACACAGAAACATTGATTTTTCAGAAAAAAAAGTTTCAGAAACTAAAATCTACTGCCAGAAACTAGAATCGAGCATCAGAAACTACAATCTAGTGCAGGGGTGCCCAACCTTTTTTGACCCAAGATCTACTTTTCAGCAGCCAACCCCTCCGGGATCTACCAGTCCGATATCAACATTTCAAACCACACGCATCGTTGCCAGCCTGCAGTAACTTCACAACAACACAACACTACTTTGTTTTACCACTTTACTTTATGTCCATATAAGCATAAAGTACAACAGACTTGTCATAAGTAGGCCTACAACAGTACAACATAAGTACAACAGACTTGGACAAACACTGCCATTGCAAATGCATCACACACACAGACGAAAATCGCTCTTTTTTCTTTTCCACCCCATTTTTTTTCTTTCCCCCGCACATCTCCCGAGATCTACTTGTGATCAGGCCGAGACCTACCGGTAGATCCCGATCTACTGGTTGGGCTCCCCTGATCTAGTGTCAGGATCAATGGGCTAACTGAAAAAGAACAGTTTTGGACTTCTGCACAATGGCGCCCATATGGAAAAAAAAAACTTTATATGCGTCTTGAAGTCTAAGTCTTGAAAGTGCCACTTTTCATACAATCCTCATATAAGAAAATAAAGTTAATGCAACATCCATAGTATTTTTTGTAAAGTGAAACATAATATATATATAAAAAAATACGGTATAATTTTGTGATTTGTAAGAATTACGTGCTGTATGAAAGGTGCCACTTTCAAGAGTTCACGTATGACGTTTTTTCCATATGCGGGTGATGTATGGTCTGTGCACTAAACTGAGTGGGGCAATTAGGCACCACATACAATACATGCACTAAGCATGCTGTAGTCAACAGGGAGCAGGTCATTAGTGAGAAATAAACCCTGACATGGACCCCTATGTGATATATCAGGGGTGTCTAATCACCCTGATGGACACCCACTGAAGTCAGCGTTTGACCGACCACAAACAAAACATGCAACCAAGCCGTGTAATTATCATTCTGGACTATGATGTAGATTCATGTGAAGTGAACAAGAGAGAATTGCAAATAAAGAGAATTCCCAAGCCAGGAATCTACAGGGGAAAGTGGAGCTCCGTTGAGAGAAAGAAAAGGTCAGACTATTTGGTCCAGTGAAAAGACTCTTTATATAGTTCCTCCATGTTCCCTTTTGTTCCCACCCAGAGCCTGGTATCCTTAAAGGAGCAGGAAGTCACCTCATGACCTCTGACTCCTACACCATGTGACCTGAGGGCCGCTACCTCAGCCTAACCCACTGGCTCTCAACCTGTGGTCCACGGAACGCTACGGTGGTCCACGACGTCATTACAGGAGGTCCATGGGAAAATATAGCAGGCTAACATAACATATTAAACTGTTAAAGGACCACTTCACCACTTTTCAACCTATCTTCCTATAATAGGTCTTCACTATTATGATAAAATAACCACTATTTTCTCTACTCCGTCTGTGTCTCACAGGAGGGCTGTGGGCAGTTTAGAAACCTGTCTTCCAGTGACAGTTTGACAGTTATTTTTAACTATACATATTTGTAAAATATTTATATTTTTATTATCAGGAAAACAATGGCGTCCAGTTGCTATTAGCTTGGAATCCCCATTGATGATATCATTGGAAGACGTGTTTCTGAACTGCGCACAGACCTGCGGAGAGACACAGACTCAGTCGGGGAAAAAAAAGCACTAGCTCACTCTTTTCAGAAACGTTAGCTGCATGTTGGGAGTGAAGTGGTACAAAATCAGGAATGGCATCCAAACCCCTGGATGTATCAGAAAATAAACATGCACAGCGCTCATAGTTTCAGAGATGAGGCATTAAAAATCCTATGCCACAGGCAGAACTGCCTACCTGATCATGTTTGGGTCAGCTGCTGTTGGTTTTTACCAGCGTGATAGGTTTACAATTAATTAATGACTCACCCATAATGCTGGCTGCAGCTGTAGAGGTTGACTTCTTATGTATTTGAACATATATTCCAAAGTGTGTACATTGTAAAAGTAACCAAAAGCATATAACAACATGCAGCACTTGAACAAACTCAACACATTGTAATGTTTACATTCTGTCAGCTTCTACTGCTTCCTTCTCCTGGGCCCAGGATCATCTAGTCTACTATCTAGCTTCCTGTCCTCTTCAAAATAAAAGCACTTGTCATGATTAGACTTATTTCTTAAGTGAACTTATAGGATGTGTAGATATTTGTAGTGCCATGACTAAAGAAAATGTGTGGTTACAAATAAAGCTTGAAATGAAATACCACTAAGTGCTTGGGTCATTGATAAATTACTTGCAAAAGGTTCAGTGGTGGTGCAAATTTATTAAAGGGGATTTGTCAGTGTTACTGGGCAGGTGTGGTCCTGGATTATTGTTAATAATAATATAACATTAATAATAATATAATATTGAAATAATATAGTGGTCTAGAGCTCAAAATGGTTTCAGAACGTCCACTGGTCTAATACACTCAAAATGATTCACATGCCTATATAAGGTACAGTAGTTTGAATCCACAGGCTCACTCAAGAGCTGAGTGAGCCATTTGGATTTATGGCTTATGAAAGGCTCATGCCCCAACTATAAGTTCCAGATGAAAGGGAATAACACTTTCAGGTCCACTTGCACAAGTGCAACTCTTTCCAACGCAGCGCTTTGCATGCTGGGTGATTAACAACGAGGCAAGCAGTTGGAAATAGTGAAGTATGTACCAGGAAATACCCTCTACCTGCAACCACTGAAAACGGTTGAGGACTGCTTCCTCCTCCTCCGTGCCTGGGGCAGTTTTGTCGGTGTGTGTGTGTGTGTGTGTGTGTGTGTGTGTGTGTGTGTGTGTGTGTGTGTGTGTGTGTGTGTGTGTGTGTGTGTGTGTGTGTGTGTGTGTGTGTGTGTGTGTGTGTGTGTGCGTGCGTGCGTGCGTGTGTGTGTGTGGCGGTTGGCTGGACTCGTCAGCAATCATGCTGGAGACAACAGCAACTTATCACATCACAACAAAAGTAATGAAATATGCAGTCAACAAGCAAAACTTCAATTAACCCCAAAACAACAGACAGACAACAAAAAGCCACCAAAGCAATGTCCCCAATCAAAGTCTTGCGAGGGGACACAAGACATGCACATAATCAATCACATCTGACTATATAACCACGACTGGGACATCAAAGCCACTGTGACAGTGTTCCAGCATGCCATCCAAAAAGATTTGATTTCACCTCTCAGTTTTACATGGTTGAAAGCAGAAACAAAATGTGTATTGTTAGATAGTTAAATGTCTTGTATAGAATGCCAGTTCAGTAACAGAAGGTGGGTTAAAAATGTCATCCAATCAGCTGGAGAGAACCTGGACCAGAAGGATAATTTTGTCAGCTTGTATACGTTTATTTCAGTTTCATTTGTGTCGCTGTGGCCTTAATTAATTTGCTTTAATTAATTTCCAATGTCACATATTCATCCTATATCGTGTGTGAGTTCTCTTGCCTGATTGGAGACCCCTAAACACATATTCTTTCTTTCTTGGCAACTATTGCTTCATTGCTAGATTAAAGAGATGTTTTGTCACTTCCACAACTTTAAATGGATGTACATTGCAGCGCTGCAGTTACGTGACCTGGAGTTGCTCTTCTTGATGGTATGATTTGATCAGTTCATAACTGGCCTGAGTGTCTCATCTAAATGTGAGTCACACGGTGGCCGGCATAAGGCCGATCAGCCTCACCTTATTCACATCAGCCATCATCTGGTGCCTGCCTGGGCCTGGATGCAACACACGTAGACGTTCTAAAACCACTTCCAACTGCTGCTGCGGCCAGAGCCCAAACCAACACAAAATTGGAAACAAACTCCTCGAAAACAAACTTTTGGGTCACGCTGTCGAGGTGGAAACCTGGTGTGTTCCATTATGGATTGGTTCTTTTAAAATACTTTTTTTTAGGAATATCTAAGCTGAGTCATGCAAAAGTCACGCTAGTTTTGTGTGACACTCTTTTATGCGGTAAGTATTAAAGTAAATTTGGAGATATGTAGTTGTGCAGACTTGCCTTCCTTCTACAAAAATAATATGTATATATAACATCATGGCAGAGTTAGAGTACAGATACATAATCTTTTTTTAGGTATTTGTCTTTGGCAAGTGAAGTGGAAAAGTGAAGTGGAAAGAAGGACAGAGCAAAGGGGAGAGACACACAGCAAAGGTCATCATGAATGGGACTCGAACACACAACACACTGTCAGGCATGGGCATGGGGGGGCAATGTCCCCCTAAATGCCCAGCCTGCCCCACCAAACACGATGGCATGCAAAACAACACTAGATATTTCAAATTAAAGTGCCTATATTTAAAGTGATTTGAAACACTACTACTGCTACTAACTAACTACAATTGTCTCACCACTAAACCAACAGCATTACATCATTGAAAACAGAAAACTCTCTGAGTCAGACCTTTAGCTTTATGCATGCTAGGTGTCTGTTGCAACTTCAACAACAACTGATGTCATTATTGATGCTTTACTTGCCCAATAAAAGTCCTGTAATTGAAAATGGTATGGGTGCGGCCATACCATTTTCTCCGCCCCCATACCATTTTCTCCTGCCCCCCAATTGGGAAATCCTACATCCGCCCCTGGGCATGTGCCTGGACCACTAGGCCAGCTGGTGCCCCCCAAGGTACAGAATCTTAACCACTTTCAACATGGTGTCTGTATGTTCGCTAGGCCTATGCCATTATAGGTGCACATTATTATGATTTATATTGAACATATAAGAAATAGAACAATAACCCGATCTACAAGCTCACAGCGCATCACAGCATCTTGTGAGATTACTGTATTTCCGCCATACGATATATATACATAGGATGAGAACAGGGCCAGGGCGTGTATGGCTAGACGTTATGGATGTTCTGTGATGCTGCGCCATAAAATGCAAGCCGATGACATCTCCAACACCCTGATTCAATTTCAGCCACTTTTGGGCGCAGATCTGAGGGTAATGTTCTCTCTCTGACTGCATATCTCTGCATGGTGCGGAACTCTGCTGGATAATAATATTGTAATGCTGTTTTCCACAGGCAGTCATGCAGACCCTGATGGGTGTTTATGGGCTTATAAGGTTACGCATGAATTGAGGACAGCATTTATGAGTAGTTGGTGGTGGCAGTGGTTGAGTCCGCGACATAACCACCCCATCTCCCCCCTTCCTATACACACCCCCCTCCCCAAAAAAACTGAAAAGAAAAGAAACAGAAAAACAAAGAAAAGAAAAGAAAAGAAAAAGAAAACAAAGAGAAAAAAATTAGTAAAGGATGGGAGTTTGAGATTCCATAGCAGCTCCGAGTCAGTGTTGTTAATGTCGACTAAGACTAAAGACGTTTTTTGATATCTAGTTGACTAAGACTAGACTAACAAAAACTAATTTCAGAAGACTAAATGAGACAGGCTAGATTTTCGTCACTGCTAAACCCCTTATCCCTTACCTTCTTTGCCTTTTTAAACTATTTTAAAAAACATTTTCGATAGTTAAAATGGCCAATCTACAAGCTCACAACGTGTCAATAGATTGGCATGTTGAACTATTCCAAAAGGTCTATAAGAAAAAGGATAGCGTGTGACGAAAATGGAGCAGTAAGACTAAATCATAAACTATAACATTGTATTTTTTACATGAGCATCCCTCCTATATTGTACAGTAGAAGACAATAACTTCTTCACTTGTTCAGACTATTCAGTAATGTGCATCTATTTTAAAAGAACATTGTAGACAGGTTGCCTTGAATGAATG
The DNA here is from genome assembly GCA_039105355.1 of Benthosema pterotum. NCBI lineage: Eukaryota > Metazoa > Chordata > Actinopteri > Myctophiformes > Myctophidae > Benthosema > Benthosema pterotum. Next base: position 46,611,536 of record CM076965.1, read on the forward strand.
TCATATCTGCAGTATGCACTATGTACCTTTTCAGGACAGTACGTAATTAGATCAAGGTTATTAATGTTACTGTTTCAGTCATTTTATACTAAAAAAATAAAAAAGGCATGTTTCTTAAGTTGTTTATTAAAATATGTAACTGTCTGTATTTCATATTCAAACTTAAAATGTATTTGACTAAGACTAAAAGACTAAAACTAAACCACTAATACTATGTCTAAATGACGACGACTAAATCCTTTTTGATATTTTACCAATTAAGACTAGACCAACAAAAGTTAAATGGGACCAACTAAATGGGACAAAAAGACTAAATGTGTGTTATTTAAAAGAGTAAAGCTACTATACAAAAAAAAATCTCTAAAACACACATACACACCCACACACCCACCCCCACACACATCCGCACACACGCACGAACGCACACACACACACACACACACACACACACACACACACACACACACACACACACACACACACACACACACACACACACACACCGCTCCGGGTAGACGGATGAGCTCGATTTAAATAGTCAATTTCGCATGCATTTTCACACGTAAACGGATGCCAATGCAAGCTACGCGCCAACCTGTGCGTAATATATATCAGATTCACCTTGTAATCTAACGCGACGCTAAGACACTTAACCGCCTTTTTATTTTCTTTCGCACTTTGAAGTGAGCCACATTAAGAGCCAGGAATAACTTAACAGCAGTAACATTGGATTATAACATTTAGTCCAAGTGACCACGAGACACTTCTTGGGCTCTTCTTAATCAGCTTAGCGCCAGGTGCGTCCATGTGTTTTTCAGACTAGCAATTCTATTAAACTGTCATTTGCATACGGGCCAGCTGTCAGCCGTAGACACGGAACGCTGGACCAATGCTGCTAATCTTCAAATTTATTGTAAAACATCTGAGGCGCTCAGGAGTGTAATATATTATATATTTTTTAAAAGCCTGTAGTACTTAAAGGGGATTTCCAATCATTTTCAACATTTTACTATGTCACTAATATACCTTATAATACCTAATATACTGTATAATACCTTAACATTATAAAAAAAAAGCCCCCCCCCCCCATTCTACAGTAGGAATGGAGGTCTGAAAAAAATCTTTACCATGGTGAAACACAATTTAATGACATAATCAAGTTGTGTTTCATCATTATTTTTCTTTTAGGTCCTATTTTTTCTGAGAGCGTACACTCTCAGAAAAAAATAAGAAAACTTAAATGGGTGGAATTCCCCTTTAAGGGGAATTCCACCCCAATTTGAACAAAGTTATAAACACCAATGCAATTCAGCCATTATAGGGCCTTTGTCAGGGCAAGCCGGCAAGTGGTAATATTCCTTATACGAGAGAGAGAGAGAAAGGAGAGAGAGAGAGAGAGAGAGAGAGAGAGAGAGAGAGAGAGAGAGAGAGAGAGAGAGAGGTAGATGAGGGGGAGTCAGAGACAGACAGAGAGAGAGAGACACTGAGTGAGTGGGAGTGAGGAGAGAGAGAGACGGCACACACATATGCATACAGTAACCGTGCGAGTGTACATTTTGCATACTAAAATGCACAGTGCATTCGCTGGGCTGGGTCATGTGTGGTGCATGTGTATGTTTATGGGAAAACACATGGCCGCCGTGTTTATGCGTTAGCGCCTAAGCGCGTCTGCGCGCGCACGATAAAAGGGAACATAAACATGAACATAGCGCGAGTGGACTTTTTGCGCTCTTGCTTTAATTATCTCTCCGAAGTAAAAACAATCCGCAGGAGAGTTATCTTAGCGCTGTGTGAAGCGAAAAGAGAAAAAATCCCCGAATCCAGACGAGCCCTCATAGTCTCGCTATTATGGAAGAAAGCCTCCCATTTCCCGTAAAGTCAAGGGGCGGGCTCTCTGTTCCCTCCCCCCATCCCCCACCCCACCCCTTTAGTCCTCCAGTCCTGTCCTAAACGGCTACATGTCCCGCACCATCTAATTCACAGGCAAATTAGGAAGATGATTTATGAGAATCAGGGATCAAAAAAGCAGACAATGTGGAAAGACGAAGCACACCACAAAAAAAGTTTTTTATCCGGAACATATGCCGAGGAGAGCGAGGAAGGAAGAGTGACAGTGTGCGCAAGAGAGAGAGAGAGAGAGAGAGAGCAAGGATAGATCTGAAAGTGGCTGAAAAATGAATTAAAATACAAGACATGTACCCCCACTGTCTCATCCACCAACCCACCCACAACCCCACCCCCCCGTCTGAGTCTGGGACAAGGTACAGGATAGGGAGTGTGTACTATAGTTCCCGTTGTGCATCCACATGCACTTATCCTGTCATGTTGGGAAGATAAACCAGGGCCCACCGTTTTGTCGGCGTGTACACGGGATCTCGTATGACAAGCGGCCTGGCTCCGCGCCCGAAATACTTAAGCCTTTTTATACGGTTTTCGACCTGTAAGTGGAACTCCCGAGCGCTCGAGCAGAAAACTGTCCTGTCAACAGGTAAAATCATTACAGGCTTCACACTCTGGTGTGAATCCATCAAGGGGATGCTGGGAGGAGGAGGAGGAGGTTCATTTGGATTCTGAGAGTGCAACAAAAAGGCATTAGGGTTTTCATGACAGCCAGGAGTTTTTTGGGTTTTTTTTTGCAGTAGTTCTACCAAGATCAAAGATTCCGGAGGCCTGAAGGGGGGCGGAGAGTGCAGTCAAAGAAACAATCACAAGAACTCACTCTTGGAACCCCGTCCGTCCGCCCGTCCGTCCAGCTTTCAAAACCCTCTCCTGTCCGTATTCCTAATGCAGAACGAACGCACGCCACTACCGCAGGCACAACCGCTGGCCTCGCAAGACAGTTACGTGTCAAGAACGAAGAAAGAAAAAAAGAAAAGCACACACACCCCGAATATGATCTGGAAGCACTTGACTTGCTTTTTTTTAATATTCCTGACATTACAAAAAAAAACAAAGCTGTGGACGGACGCCAAACAAACTCTGTAGACGTTTCGGACTAATTGCTTCCTTCAGTCTCCCTCGCCTTACCTCTCCATCCATGCCTCTCCTTCCCTTCCCTTCCCCTCCCCACCTCCCCCGTCCCCCCCTTTTTGCATCCACTAATAGGTTTAAATAAAACCTGCAATTGGACCAGTAAACCCCTCATTACTGCCATTTTAATAGAACGAATTTGGGGGAGCACGGGGGGGTCAAGGGTCAACGAGAGGTTCTAACGCGCAGCAGCTGTGCCAGCCGTGCCGGGCCGAGCCGGGCCAGCCTGGAGTAGGCGGGGAGGCGTGATTAGAACCAGCGGGGAGAGAGAGAGAAGGGGAGGCAAAAAACATCCTCCAGGGTCTACCAGACCATCCTTTGCTAAGTAGACAACCTGGAAAATGCATTTGGCCCGCAGCAGCAGACCCAGGCTGGAAAACCTCCACCCCTCTCTCTCTCCAGTTGCTGTGGAGGCAGGCATGGTGGCGGCGGCGGCAGGGGGAACCGAAAAGGGAGGAGAAGATGATGATGATGGGAGCCAGGGGCGGATCTAGGCATGGGCATGGGGGGGCCGATGCCCCCCTAAATGCCCAGTCTGCCCCACCAAACACAATGACATTCAAAACAACCCAAGATATTTCAAATTAAAGTGCTTATATTTAAAATGATTTGAAACACTACTACTGCTAGTACGAACTAACTACAGCTGTGGCACCACTAAACCAAGAGCATTTCATCATTGAAAACAGAAAACTCTCTGAGTCAGACCTTTAGCTTTATGCATGCTGCGTGTCTGTTGCAACTTCAACAACAACTGATGTTATTATTGATGCTTTACTTGACTAATCAAAGTCCTGTAACAGAAAATGGTATGGGTGCGGCTTCATCGCCCGTGTCGCTTCGCGCCATGGGCGATGAAGCCGCACCCATACCATTTTCTCTTGCCCCTCCAACATGTTCTCTTGCCCCCCCAAATGGGGTATGTTAGATCCGCCCCTGATGGGAGCGGGGGAAAAACAGGAGGAGCTGCTACAGGGCGTCCATCATCCATGATGCAGGGACTGGCCTTAATATGTGTGAGAATCTCCTGAAACCGAGCCTCGCCTCTTGACATTGTAGATCCCAGTCATTCTCTCCCGCCCCAAAGAAATATTTCAAAGGAGCCCCAATTTGGATATCATTTTTGGATATTGCTATGTTGGGCAGGAACCTAGAATTTCACACTGATTTCCAAAGTGCAGGACCCTGAACCGTGCATTAGGAACAGTATAATGCGTGTAGAATTCCAAATTTGAATAGACATTTTTTTTGTTTTTGTTTCGGTGAACAACTCAAAGTAAAAGGTGCGGGGAGGCATCCACGCAAGAATGCAATGATCGTAACATGGGCAGACCACATCACAAGCATGGACACATGGGTCAAGCATTAAAAGAGGCGTGCCAACTATACAGTATGTAGACATACTATTGCGGCGAGAGCGAAAGGTCCAGCTGTTTAACTCACATACATTGCTGCAAGTGAAATTCATTCTGTGCATCATTGCGCATTTATTTGTATATCTAACCTCCCAAATACATCCCTTGAATACCGGACGCATTGGGTGCCATCTTTTCGGTCTTTGCTATGATCCGGGTTGGGGATCAAACAGTCTCAGGGGATACACTCATAACCACAAGGCCACTGAGCTGGAGAATGTTGCAGACAACAGTGCAGAACTCATGACCCTGATGTTGAACAGCACTAAGAAGTGTGTGGAGGCTCAGGCAACAATCCATTTAATCCTGAGTTGCTGTTGCTGCTACAGTAGTCTAAAAGCTCTCTTGCTGCGGCTCTCAGATGCCCTGTCCCCATCCATCTGTAACTGTAAATTCCCTGCTAATTATGCGCCTTTCTGACTGTGTGAAACCAAAGATAGAGGTGGTCTGGTTGAAGTGGTTCTGGGGTGGAAGACGGCGTGGTAGCGAACCTCCACATGTGGTCAGGCAGCGGTCGGGTTCGTCTGAGTGACACAGAGTTCAGGCCACAGGGAGATCCACCACCGTTCACCTTGTGAACTCCAGTTAAGGGAGAATCTTAACACTTTTTCTTTTCCCCACCCAGCGCACAGGCAGACATGGCGTCTGTGCATGATGTGTTCTAGTTTGTGTCATATAAGAAAACAAGAGGATCGACCACTGCTTTCATCTCTTCACTGTAAGATCCTGTGTGTATAACCCTTTACTCTATGGAGACAGAATGGCATTCTGAGGCACTGTCATTCCGACTATGTGAGTTCCTCATGTGGTTAGGGATAGTTTGTGTTAGATTAGTAATGAGTGAGTCAGAATAGCGCTATGTCGGAATTTGCTGGCCTCCGAATAGCCACCAAGTGGACCCGAATTGCCACTGTTTGTGGACTGCTTTTTTATTGGGCTCAAATAGTTCCTAAAAATCATATATAAGTATGATCCACTCCTTTATTCTGCACCTTAATCTCTGTCAGAAACAGAGCTGAACAAGCTCTGCAAGGTCCCAGAACAGGGATGTTTAATAGTTCACATGGTTAACCCGGAGATTGTACAACTGGCCCGTAAGTGTACATTTGGTTCCATTTGAACAAGATCTGAACTGACGCTGAAGATTTTAGCCTCTCTTGTGATGAGGAAATGATTACTGGAGCCCAATGAACTAATGCTGCAAGCACGTGGGTGTAAAGGATCTAGTCCTGTGTTCATGTAACTCTAAAAGTAATATAGGCTGCCTTAGACAATCTGAGGATTTTACATTGAAAGTGGACATAAAATAACTTTGAGTCGTTCTAACTTTGAGTATAGAATTGACGTTTCTAATCGCATTAACCCTGCCGTTTTCCTTTCTTTTCGAAATTAGACAACAATCAAAGTATTTCAAGATTGTCATATAGTGGGATGAAACATGTTATGCTCTTACTATTTATCGCTCCCTAAGATTCTTTGATGGCCAACAATTCAGCAAAGCTCTCATCACACACAGCCATCATATACCATACCTGTCAGTGCCAAAACTTTTATTTCTTCTACAGTATAATATACAGTCATGTGTTGCTCATGCCAATGAATCAGTTAAGTACTTCTTTAAATGAATTGGCTAGAGGCAATGAGACGTGCCTAAGTGTATTAAAACACATGGGGCAAAGAACGAAAGGATGCAAGCTTCCTGTGGGAGACTGTGTAATTTAATTTTGTATGCGCATTACTTAAGCAGGCGAGTATAATTTACTCGCGCAGGGTAGAAGTTCTACCAAGAAGTCAAGAAGACGTCCCAGGAAAAGCAGTCTCAGCGAAGCCCCCCCCTCCCCAAATTTTAATTCGTCCTTCTCCCGTCCGTCCTTTTTGGGACGCATCTTCACAGAAAAGAGAGGGGAAATGAAAACCTTCCTGGGCTCTATGGGACGCGTAAGGTTCACGCGCGGTTACCTCTCCCTCATTGTTGCTCCTTCCTTTTCTCATCAGGAGCCCAGAGAGCCCGCAGACTTTTGGGCCGGAGGACTCTCTCCCCACAATACAGGGAGCCATGAAGGCGAAAGGCTGGAATCTGTTTGGGGGGGACTGTCTCTTTTCTTTTGCCTGCGTGTCTGTCTCTGGCCCGGAGACACTGCGGTCAGCACACACCGCTTAGCAGAGCTTGAAAGGAGCTGTCACTCATTTTATTCTGGCGCTGATTGGTCCAGAGTACAGTCGTGCTTGCTCAGTGACGAATGATAAGCGGGTAGCAACAACGACTTGAGGAAAAGCTTTCGTTTCTGCGCGTTGTTGTTTGTGTGATTGAAGACTACTCTATACGACTTAGTGCGTTGAATGTGAATTACCAAAGAGAGGGTTTATTTACTGTACGTTGTATTTATCACTCACTCATAAAGGTATACAGTACAAGCAGGGAATTGTCTGTGCGGTTCCACAGCGACTGTACTGACACCGGCAACGCAATATACACAAGATAATACTGCATAATTAGACTGACTGTAACGTATAACCACATCCTGTATTTTTTCAGTTTGGTTCTAAAGCTCACGTCACCTCCCTTTCCTGCATCTCTGGACAGTATACTTTCAAACAAAGCCAAAATCGGCCGATAAATATACTGCATTGTTTTGGCTGCAACAATTCACAAAAACGCATGCACACACACACACACACACACACACACACACACACACACACACACACACACACACACACACACACACACACACACACACACACACACACACACTTGACTTGGCTTGGCCTGACTGTTTTGCCATGTGCAGAGCTGGACGAGAATGAGGCGAGAATTATTCAGGCATGTTTGACAGCAAACCGCTGTCTTGTGTCTGTCCATTTGCACGTATGCACACATGCACGCTCACACACACAGACACACAGACACAGACACACACACACACACACACACACACACACATACACACACACACACACACTATAAAATTCACTGAACTTGACTTCTTTAGTCATCTTTCATAAACTGAGGCTGAGCATGTGTGGCTGCCAGATTAGTAGACGGCAGAGACGTTTCAAAACATTGTGGAATATCTGTTTCATCATTTGTGGTACAAAAATACAACAAACAAAAATAATCCCTTATTCATGGCGTTACATGGGAAATTTCGACTTTCCCAACATAACAAGAAGTCTAAAATTATTATCTTGTCCAAAGCAAGACACACAGGAATAGCCATAATAGTTTTGCAACACCCTGTCAAAAAAACAGCAATGTTGTTTTCATTAACATCCACAGCCTAAACAGTTTTCCTTCAGCACATCATTTACATACACACACACGCGCGCGCACACACACACACACACACACACACACACACACACACACACACACACACACACACACACACACACACACACACACACACACACACACACACACACACACACACACACACAATCCTGAGTGTTCCTTTATCCATGTGTGACTGTGAGAGTGCTCTAGTCTCAGGGTCAAATTAGCACTGCGGATTCAAACCGTGCACCTCTAAAAAAAGACAAAGAAAAAAAAACATCACATCCAAAGCCTCTTACCTCGCAGAACAAGGCACGGCCCCTCTCTCTCTGTCTGTCTCTCGGCGCAGGAGAACACTGCTCTTCAGAAGCCACAACTTATTTCCACAACAGGTTTCCCTTTTTCCCCTCTCGGCATGCAGCCCCTGCAGTGAGCATGGAGGAGCAAAGTAAAGTGCTGTTCGCCTGAAACATACCTCTTCTTTTCATGGCTATAGCACAGGCCCCGGTGATAAAAATCATACCGCAATACACTGGACACAAAGACAGCTTTATAACAAAGGCAGTGATTCGATCTGCCCCTCTTATCTCCGCGGCCTGTTTGTGTCTAAGCGTTCAGTATTATGGTGGAAGACCTGCTTGGTTGGGGAGGTGATGAGAGACTCTTTTCTCCCGTCATGGACAACAAGCAGACTTATATGTGCGATAGATTAACTTCCCCCTTTAAATTAGGAACATAGAGCAGTGATATTATAACAAAAGAGCATTATTTTTCTTCCTGTGTGGACCTTTACAGTTATTGGCCTGCGTTATCAAACAGAGAACAGAGGCTTTTGTCTCCAAGCGACAGGGTTCTCGGCTGTGCCTGCAGTTGAGTTAGGAAGCAGGATCATTTGCAAATATTCAAATTCACTTCTGCACTGGACTTCGCCCTGTGTGGAGAGGAAATACAGGCAGAGAGAGAGAGGACATGAAGAGTCAGAAAGATGGGTCACACACACGCGCGCACACACACACGCACGCACAGAGGGGGAGAAGCAGCAGTTATTTCTTAACTGTAGTAATTGCCTGGCAATTAGACATTTAACTTTTCTTTTTTTCTATGAAAACTTGATTTGCCATGCTGGTCCATTAAAGTAATTTTATTAAAAGTTATAGGGTTGTGAAATTAAATGTTGAAAGAAAGAAAGAAAGAAAGAAAGAAAGAAAGAAAGAAAGAAAGAAAGAAAGAAAGAAAGAAAGAAAGAAAGAAAGAAAGAAAGAAAGAAAGAAAGAAAGAAAGAAAGAAAGAAAGAAATGTGCTCAGATGCAGTCAGTCACATATCCACTTGTGTTTTTTCTCCACTATTTAGCGCTAATTAGTTGACATGCATGAAAGGGAGGATGATTCTGTGTTGCCTCTTGGCAGTCACTCATAACATGCAGTGCAGTCCATGCTGTTACAGTGCAGCATAAACGCATGTGCAACACTCCTCGTGCGCAGAGAGAAAAGTCGCGGATATACAGCATGATCAATAATAAAGCCTAAAGTTATGGTGGTTAAATTGTGCTCATAACAATATAAGTTTAGACGAATATTCTGCATGTATAAAGTTATTATAACACCTTTGGTTTTATTCCAAAATACTACATATACGATATAAATTAATTTTGATTAGGCTATGATGCTGTTGTGGAAACATAATAGCCTAAATTCCCTATGCGGAACGTATGGGCTATATACAATTAGGCCTATTGCTGCAATTCTCGTTATCATATTTATTATTATGTTTTAAAAGTCTTCAATGGCAAGTTGCTACAAGTTGTTTCCATTTCAGTTTAAAACGAAAAACGTATTTTTTTTTTTTTTTTTTAAGTTTGTTGGATCACATTTCTTATTGATTCTCAACTGCCATTTATCAGCCTCATAAAAGCAACGTGAACATATTTGTTTACAAGTTTGTCATATAATTCAGCATGCTAGCATAGATCTGAATTTCTATTCGGGTGTAATTTCTAGGCGACTGATATTTAGAATTAGAAAAGTCAAATGTTTTAAATGTTTTTAAATGTTTTACATTTGTCTTAATTTGGCTATTATTTTTTAATGGTACAATACAATAGGCTTATAGGCGGCATCTCAAGTTCGCCACTTTTCAGCGTTCGAGGTTTACGGCAGAGACTAACATTTACATTAATGTACATTTCAACATATCCCCGTGCAACATGTAGAACTGTAATAAAAACAGAAATGTGTCACCATCGGGGGGGGGGGGTAAACTTTCTACAGCCCATAAAAGCTTCCACCAATGGGGAACAGGTGGTGATTTGACGCAGCCAATCCCGTCGCAGAAAGGAGGAGTGAGCGCCTCAACGCACACACACTGAAGTTGTTCTAGGATCAGCTCAGCTTCTTCTACACTCACATTGCGGATCTCTACTTCTACAACTGTACCACCACCACCCGCGTGACATTATAGCGACAACAAGACCGAATAAAAACAAACAACAGAGCAGAGGGAAAACGGATCGGACATTTTGCTGAAAAGTGTAAAGGAATTTATACCTTACCATGATGGTTCCGCGCCGTGCGTAAAAGGCGCACAAGCCGGTTTTAGGGGCTATATAATATCCATCCACACTTGACTCATTCATCGGACGATCAGTTTCTTTTTTGGGGAGGGGGTGGTGGATTTCCATCGATCGATCCCAAGAACTTTGCCGATCGAAGTCATCATGTTGAAGCTGACGGAGGAGCACGACAAGTCCTTCATGATGAGCGAGCCGCCGTGCAGCCCCTCGGGCACCAACAGCTCCATGTCGCAGGAGGACGAGTCGGACTCGGACGACGCGCCGTCCTCTCCGGCGGGCTCCTCCTCGGACGGCCAGGGAGGCGGCGGTGGATCGTCTCTGCTGCTCGCCGGCCTGCAGCAGGGCAAGAACAAGCTGGACGTCGTCGGCGACGGCGAGGACGACGAGCGCTTCCCCGCGTGCATCCGGGACGCGGTGTCTCAGGTGCTCAAGGGCTACGACTGGTCCCTGGTGCCCATGCCCGTGCGGGGCAACGGCGCGCTGAAGAGCAAGCCGCACGTCAAGAGACCCATGAACGCCTTCATGGTGTGGGCGCAGGCGGCGCGCAGGAAGCTGGCCGACCAGTACCCACACCTGCACAACGCAGAGCTCAGCAAAACACTGGGAAAGTTATGGCGGTGAGTCAAGGAAATGATGTCATAAATGTAAACACAAATTGTTATGTGTGGATATCTCTAAATGCTCTGAAAAAATGAACATGGTGAAATGCAATCCAAGTGTAGAAAATATGAGTTATGGACCTGGTGTTGTCCACTCTCATTTTCAGAATTTTACTGTCATTAATATACCTGTTGTGAGATGTTGTGTGGACACGATAAAGTTGTGTGGACACTGGACACGATAAAGTTCCCCCATTCTGTGTTTCCTAGAAATGGAGGTCTGGATTGGAAAAAAAAAAAAAAAAAACATTAACATGGTGAAACACGACTTGATGACTTTATCAAGTTGTGTTTCGCCATGTTAATGATTTTTCTTTTGGAACATTTTCTCCTTCTCCCTCTCAGGAAATTTTTGAAATTGGTTGAAATTCCCCTTTAGCAGTCTTTGTATGGAGTTGTGCTTGAAATGTACTGTAATTCTCCAAATTGTTAATACAAATTTCAAGTCAAAGAAAAAATAATCAGTATGGTGGCCCGTGCCATTATTTTTGAAAGGCTTATAGATTGAGGGATCTAGTCTAGTGATTACTAGTGATTTTGTTACCAAAAGACCACTTAATCTTTATTTGAATAGGCCTATTTTTATTGACTATTTGAAGTTTCTAACTTTTATAAATAATTTTAATATTACTATATGTGAAGAACATCTGCCTATTAATTGGTTATTATAAGTAAGACTCAAATGAGCTTCATGTAAAATATATTATATCAAAGAATCATTATTATTTTTCCCTACTACAATACAGCTTGCTCTCAGACAACGAGAAGAGGCCGTTCGTGGAGGAGGCAGAGAGGCTGAGGGTCCAACACAAGAAGGACCACCCGGACTACAAGTACCAGCCGCGGAGGAGGAAGAACGTGAAGCCGGGGCAGAGCGAGGCGGACTCCGGAGCCGACCAGCTGTCTCACCAGATGTACAAAGCTGAGCCGGGGATGGGAGGACTGGCGGGCATGGCTGATGGACACCATCACCCCGAACACACAGGTGAGCTGAGGGGAACCTGGGCTGGAATTCCACAGCCAATAAATCAACCAGGATAGACGCAGGTTCTGCTGAAATTTAGGTTGTTTCAGTATTATGGACTGATTAAATATGACTAGACGCGTGATAAAGTCTTGTGATTATGGGCTCCATTTCCGTCACACGCTAACCCCCTTATCCCTGACTTCTTTGCCTTTGTTTACTATTTTGAATAGTTAAAATGGCCAGCCGACAAGCTCACAAGTCAAATTGTAGATTGTCTTGTTGCACTTTTCAAAAATGCTCTTCAAAATAAAATGTTTTTTTTTAAGTCAGTGGTTTTCAAGCAGTGGTTTGGGGAACACCAGTGGTCCTTGAGAGGATTCCAGGTGGTCCCCAGGCTAAATGATGGAAAGTTGGTCAACTAGATGTAACACTTTGAGAGCATAAACACTCTCAAGAGTTAAAAATATTTATTGTCTGAATTAGCACCTAATTAAGAAGTCTACACTGTTTTGTTTGCGAAATCCTGCCTGGAATTGTGGATAAAAGAAAAAGAAATCTTTAGTTTTGCTTCCAAGGAGCTAAAATGTCAAATTAAATCATGGTCTGTGACTCTAATGCTGAATAAATGTTGAAAACCCCTGGTTTAGGTGCTACTATTATTGCGTCGTATCCTTTATTGCATTAAGACTGAGTCCTGATGCTCTCTCTCCCCACAGGCCAACCCCACGGCCCCCCCACGCCCCCCACCACCCCCAAAACGGACCTGCACCACCACGCCAAGCAGGACCTGAAGCACGAGTCTGCGGCGGCGGCGGTCCGCGGCCGCCTGCTGGAGAACGGCCGGCAGAACATCGACTTCAGCAACGTGGACATCTCAGAGCTCAGCACCGACGTCATCAGCAACATGGAGGCCTTCGACGTGCACGAGTTCGACCAGTACCTCCCGCTCAACGGCCACGGCGGTGGAGGTGGCGGCGGCGTGCCCCCCTCCTCCTCCTCCTCCTCCTCAGCCCTGTCCTCCTCGGACCACCACCACCACCACCACGGCCACCACCATAGTCAGAACCCGGCGGCTGGCGGCGCGTACTCCCCCTATGGTGGAGGCGGCGGACACCCTGCAGCGGCTTGGAGCCGCAAGAACGTTATGTCGGCGGCCTCCCCGTCGGGCGGCGCTGGCGAGGCCGGCCCACAGCAGCAGCACAGGCCCCACATCAAGACGGAGCAGCTGAGCCCTAGCCACTACAGTGAGCACTCCCACGGCGGCTCGCCCTCCCACGACTACGGCTCCTACGGCGGGCAGGCCGCCTGCGTCACCTCGGCCGCCGCCGTCGCCGCCGCCTCCTCTTTCTCCTCCGGCTCCCAGTGTGACTATACCGACCTCCAGAGCTCCAACTACTACAACCCCTACTCCGGCTACCCCTCCGGCCTCTACCAGTACCCCTACTTCCACTCGTCACGGAGGCCCTACGGCAGCCCCATCCTCAACAGCCTGTCCATGGGCCCCGCCCACAGCCCCACCGCCTCCAGTTGGGACCAGCCGGTCTACACCACGCTGTCCAGGCCGTAGGGGGAGGGGCGGGCGGCACAGAGACCCAGAGACTCGTTCAGATTGATGCACTACTAATGAAGGAAAGGAGGAGAGCGGTGTAGGGGGACAGTCGTCTACCTTTTTTTAAAAAACAGGAAACGAAATGAGAAGAGAAGGAGAAGGAGAGAGGAGAAAAAAAAGTGCCTGCTGATTTTATATAAAAGTTATATCCATTTGCCTGATGAAAAAAAAAAACAACAACAACCCAACAACGACAACAACGTTCTTCTTGTATAGACTTTTTAAAACGCAGAGATTAGGTTGTGTTGTTTGGCGAGAAAACTCCTCCATGAGGACATATTGCCAACGCCTACCGCTTGTACATTCACCCCCCACACCCCACCCCCAACCCAATCCCCCCCCATCTCTTTTCCAGTTTAAACTGGGACTATAGCACGTGCGTGCGCACGCCCCGAGAAGCAACAGCAAAAGGCCTGCCACTGAGTTGTGTAGGAGAGAAACTGTTTGGCCCCGACTCTGTTGTGAAGCAGATGGAAGAGCAGATTCACTGGATAATGTGCCCAGGACCAATTAAGTGATTTTTCTTTTTTTTTTTCTTCTTCTTTTTTTTGCAGTTGAGATTTTCCAGTGAGGGCCCAAGAAGAAGAACTATTATCACAGAATATTCAGCCACTTCCATTTTAAATCAGTGAAACAGTCTTAACTCCCCCTTGATGACGGACTGGGTTTGAATCCGTCATTTTGAACTTAGAAGTCTTACCTGTATTTATGTTCATTACGTTTTTGTTTTGTTTTATTTTATTTGTTTCGTACTTATACACATGTAATGTGGGTGTGGTAATTTACATTATTGTTTTTTTGTCATTAATTGAAGTCGGTGAAATCGAGTGCAGTACGTTGCGGGTTGCAGAACATTTTGGTATCATTCCGTTTGAAGACCAATAATCAATAGTTTCTCCATTCCAAAGCATTGTGAAGCCGAACAGAGCAGGGTGGACCAACCGAACGGGACACGACAGGTGTCTGAGAGCTATGCCTGACCAATCGCGATTAGTCATGATCTGGGGTTAAAGGAAATGGAGTAAGATAACACCATACGCACTGAGTGACATGTCAGCTGGACCTACTGTACTCACGGATGCAGACAGGATGACACGGATGTGTGTGTGTGTGTGTGTGTGTGTGTGTGTGTGTGTGTGTGTGTGTGTGTGTGTGTGTGTGTGTGTGTGTGTGTGTGTGTGTGTGTGTGTGTGTGTGTGTGTGTGTGAGAGAGAGAGAGAGTGAGTGTGTGCGCATGCATGCGTGCCTACAGTATGTCAGAGAGGCATAACTTTGCATGTATTATGTGTGCCTTGTCCCTCCCTGTGCAAAGACACACATAAGCAAAACATGACCGTTTATTCCACGAATAAAAACAAATGAACTGACACGCAAATCCCGGACATCAGGTCATCAGTTAGCGTTTCATCATCCGAAAGCATTAGAATGAACGAAGAGCGACTAAATGTGCTTTACCGTGTTTATCATCTCAGATTTCAAAGTGCCAACTTAACTGCTGTTGTGCGAGAGAAAAAAAAAACGTATGTGTGCCTTCTAATGCTTAACTTTAAATGTTTCAGTATGAAATTGAACTATTAACAAACTTCATGCAGCATACAATCAATAACTCACCACAGACTCCATCTGATAACGCTGTCTTTATCGTATTATTGATTTGACATCATTCCTCACAACCTGGTTTCCGTTTTTTTATTTCTCTAGGTGATGATTTGAGATACTGTACATGAACGGTACTGGAGCATCACGATCGACATTCTTTTTTTGTTCACAGAGCAGTGTTTTTGTATATTATTATGGTGTATCGTTGATGACAAACGCTGTGAAATTTATTGTACTTTTAACTCGAGATTCATTCAACACATGCACAGCTAACCCATTTTGCTGGCCTTTTTTGTGGATAAAATAAAACATACTTTCTTGACTTTATTGTGATTTGTTTTGTTTATTGCCACATCGTGGTCATGGGACTTGAGCATTTAGCACTTGTTCTTCGGAGAATACAAGAACAAAGGCTAAAGCCCAGCATGCCAGCAGCCCCTCTTGCACCAAAATAACTTCGGTTGTACAAACGTTTGTAGAACTGGTTCTGTTCTACACTGTAGATTCCTGGAACACATGGTGTTTTCACTGAACCGGCGGCGTCCATTGTTTGGTTTCAGTTCCTCCGAACCAACTTTTAGGGTTCCGAACCATTTCATTTGCAGTGCTAGCACTGCTGAACTAGTTGAACATTAGGTGGGAGCTGGAGACCTATATAGACCAGGTCAACCCCGGTGGATAAGCGGTCACCGTTTCAATCCACAGCTCCTACAGCAACGTACTGCTAGAGAGCTGGGTCATGCAAAAAGCAGTGTAATTTAAAGGGGAACTCAATCCATTTTCAAGATTTTAATATGTCATTAATATACCTTAGAGATATTGTGTGGTGATGATAAAAAGTTCCCCCAATTCTGTATTTCCTAAAAATAGAGGTCAAAATCATTAACATGGTGAAATACATCTGATGACATCATCAAGATGTATTTCACCATGTTAATGATTTTTCTTTCAGACCCCTTTTTCCTGAGAGGGTACAAATGGAACCAAATGGACCCGCTAGGGACCATTTGGTTCACATTTGTATCCTCTCAGGAAATTTTTGAAAATGGGTGGATTAATTTCCCCTTTAATATCTCCTTGGGGATCACTACAAAATACAAATACCTTATTCTGTGTTATTTTCAGACACATAGGATGAAGTACAAATCACCAATCAGCCAGCCATAAGAACTTCAATTTGAAGGGACTACTTTGAAAGGACTGATGTTGATACTGTGGTAACTGAATGCACGCCGTATCAACTCCAAAGCGCCAGCAGCTGTTGTCTTAGTCTTCCGTCTTGTTGTCACATCTGTAGTGTAGGCTGCATGCTGTCACCTGGGGACCCGCGCAAAACTATACTCCGCGCTCTCCCTCCCTCTGCAAGATGCAACTCCGCGTATAATGACAGTAATTACAGTCATTCGTTAACACCCAAATCCAATTGCGAGGCATGTCGACCCCAGGTGGATGTGTGACACGTTGAGCTTATAATGGAGCTCTCTCTCTCTCTCTCTCTCTCTCTCTCTCTCTCTCTCTCTCTCTCTCTCTCTCTCTCTCTCTCTGAAGCTCTAAAGAGCTGGTTCATATACTTAGTTGTGCGCATTTGCAAAAATAGCCGCCTGTGGTAAACACGACAGATTGGTGTTCGCGTTGATCTGAGATGTAGCCCACATAGTGTACAGGTGCTTTAACTAAATAGTCGTTGCAGCTAAGTCAGGGGTTTTCAACAGGTGGTCCGGGGACCACCAGTGGTCCTGGAGAGGGTTCCAGGTGGTCCCCAGGCTACATGATGGAAAGTTGGTTAACCAGATGTAACTCTTGAGAGTGTAAAAATGAAACCAAATGGACCCGCAAGGGTCCATTTGGTTTCATTTTTACACTCTCAAGAGTTAAAATATTCATCATCTGAATTAGCACTATTTAATTCTACAGTCTACACTGTTTTGTTTGCAAAATCCAGCCTGGAATTGTCAACAAAACGAAAAAGAATTCTTTAGTTTTAGGTCTTTTGGGCTAAAATGTCGTCAAATGGTGGTCCGTGGCTCAGATGCTGAATAAATGGTGGTCCCTGGTGTCAAAAAGGTTGAAAACTCCTGATCTAAGTGAAAGATTCCCTAGCTGTGATATAATCCTGGAGGACCTTTCAAGTTGGACATGGGCCTGGATGACCACCAACAAGAGAGGGAGGAGGAATCGGCCAGAAAAAAAATACCAGCTCCTCTGCCCCTGTGGGCAGCGTTCATTTTGGCCCTGGCATGCATGCCAAGCAGCCGTCCCCAACCAGCCCAGAGAGAAAGCCAAGTGCCAGGGCCGCGCTGCTGAATTTTAATGATTCATTATGCGGTTGGAGGGGCCCCATTGTTTCCCTTTATCCGGAGAGCTAGAAAAGAATTAATTGGACAGAAAATGGAAGGGCAGGGGGAACTGACAAGTCATTAAGAGGGGTCCTGAATGGACGATTAGATGCACATGGGGTGGAATCTCTTTTTTTTTCTGTCTCATATCGCAACGCTCCACAAACAAAAAACAAGAACATCAACATGACCACCAGAACAAACAAAACAAAAGAAAAACAAAAAAAGGGAAAGAATCGGGATTCGTATCACTGCACATAATCTGTAGATAATAAAAGCAGATAATACCACGACAGATGGGGTGTGGGAGGCTCAAGAACAACTTGTTGTTTTCCTCCTTCAAAGTATTTTTTTTTTCACCATTGTTTGCCAAATAGTTTCAGGAGGAAGTCTTGAGAAAGAACAGGAGTGAATAAAAAGTGAAAAAGGCTCTTCAGGGTGCTTGGGTCTTGTTTCACTGGAACATGGCCACATTTTTTTTCTGAACCGAGGCCTCTTGAAAAGTCCCCTCCGCTGCAAATAGAGCTACAACACAAGAGGGCTAACTTTACCGCCGGGGCTGTATCAGAAGACCTAAACTCAATCCATGTTTTTTTCTTTGTGTCACAGGAATTATGTGTCATCATGCTACAATAATTATGTAGGCGGATTCATAAATAGAGATGCGGTTCAACAGCAACAACAAAAGTGTGGCGCGACAGATGATTATATCGACACGTTTTCTCGCGCACACAGCCACGTGCACGCACACACACACACACACACACACACACACACACACACACACACACACACACACACACACACACACACACACACACACACACACACACACACACACACACACACACACACACACACACACACCCAGTAATAGCGGTGGCATTTGTGTGTAAGCAGTGACGCCGTACCACATTCCCGCTGTCGCGAGCGAGGAACGTTTGCTGGCTCAGGAGAGAAATCTGGTGGTCTTTTGGACACAACCAGAGCCCCTGGGAGGACTAGAACCCAGCAGAGATTAGTATAAGGCCCTCGACCACCTGAGCACATCCTCGGTAACAGTCTCGTCATGTCTAACCAGCTCTGTGGTTCGCTCTATCTGTGAGCGTTTCAGGGAAAAGGGGAGGGCAATGGGAAACGTGACAACTCTGTGAACTGCGGTGCCCATTTGCAAGGGAAATGAAGTGGACATAGGCCTTACGTAGGACCTAGGCCTTGGTATCACATGCTACTGAATGTGGCCGTGAGGTGATGTGATGTCTGACCCCACTTGATGATGGGGGTCGCTCCGTAACGTTATCACTTGTGGTTGTGGTTTAGCTGATACAAGCTCACAGCGCATTGTGAAACGAATCAGTACTGTATGAATCAGGCCTATTGAAGGCCTCTGAGTTGTCATCGAAGAGGTGGTTAGTATGAACAGAGAGGATTACCGTGTGAGCCGTGACGACCGTTGTGGCGAGATGTTGTGTTTTTTTCCGGTGGTCACCTCCTCTTCACCGAAAGCTGGACTGTGAATGAGCCTCTTCGGCCACTTTCTGACGGAGGTGGGAGATCTCTACCACGTCACAGCTTGTTGGATGTGTCAGATGAGGTGCAATACAGTGTCTTGTGGTTGGATGATATGAGTATGTGTTTTGATCGGTTTTAATATACTGTAAAGGACGTTTGCCACTACCCCGAGATGGATACCATCGATAATGTTAGATGGAATGGGGATATTGAATTATACTGATATATCTTTTTTTTTTTTTCAACACAATTTAATTATAGCCATATAGAATCAGATATTTGTATTTTCTATCCTCTATCCTGTTTTTGTGATACAAGACCCGTTGTAATTGAGGAAGATCAATATGCCAGTCAATGTCCAACATATTATATAAACATGTTACATGAGGTTTATGGCTGCAAAAAATAAGTAAAATCACTATTGCAAAAGTCTCCATGGCCCCTCGCACCTCTTATTTGCCATCTCTCATGGCATCCAAAGCAAATACTTTCAACAGAATTTTCATCGTTCCACCCAGCCTAATGACTTCCTGAATATGTTAAGCTTATTTTGCCTCCTCTTCCCGTTCTTTTCACTAAATAAAAGAGTCTATTTTACCGCTGGTGTCTCCTGTGTTTGCTGTCGTGACCAGGGCCAAGGAAAACATGGGGCTGTACCCTGTAGACAGAACCAACACTGACTTCCCCCCACTTCCACGCAGACGGTTCTGTACTGGCGAGGGGAGAGCGGGTCGCAGTGCCAGCTAGCACTCCAGTCCTCTAAATGTCACTATATTGGGGCTGGCTCCTCCCTAAGGTTGTCTATATTTGGACTGATGTTTCCATAATGGACATAATGGACGCTCTACATTCAAATCTCAAACCGTTAGATCTCCTTATATGGAGCTGACCAGTTCTGACTTCAACAAACACTGTTCAGGACACCCTGTTTTTAAATCCTGTGCTTGCTTGCATGCACCTGACATCACCCATTCTGTGCATGTAAGTCTATTGGAATGAGCCCTTCTCAAAACTGCACTGTTTGGGCAGTGTTTAGTCACTGTCCAATGCCAATCCAAATGGTTTAGCAACTGTTGCTATGCAGGTCAGGCTTTCCTGGTCAAGCTTTCCTCTACTATTGGACAAGGCCGGATTGGGGAGGGACTTAGTGAAGAGCTCATTCAATGGGAGAGATTTTTTTAAGGCTTTATACTGTACTTCCCTAAAAGTAGAGTACACCGAATGAACCTGTATGTGAACCTGTATGTGTGTTATATTCCGAAGAAGTAGAGCATTAGACTACAAATGTACTCAAGCTAGAGTTCAAAAGTACTTTGTTTTAAGATGCTCAGAGCACTGTGGCAGATGTGTGAGCAGCGTTAGTTCACAGTATCACACAGGTTTCCAACCCCAAAGAGCAGTTGAATCCATAGTAACACTCACATGTACTTTCTACTGCTGTTTACTACTGTCTACTACTGTCTAAATGGTTTCAACTTTATTGTAACACACATTTTACTGCGTCAAAAAATATGTGTAAGACACATTTTACTGCATCAAAATACATGTGTCAAAACGCAATCTTGATGAAAACAAATAATTTTGGTGCGTGAGAGTCCAAGGCTATAATCTCGCAAACCACTGGACAGAACAGTGCATACTGCCAGCAGGGTAAGTAACTACCCCATTTCTTGTCTTACATTGTCAATATTTTCTTTGCTTTTTAGAACTTGATTTTATACTGAAAGTCCAAATATGGAGATGAGATGACTGATGTTCATTTAATGTATTAATTTATTTGTATTTATTTTTATTAATAGGTTTTATTTACAAACCTATTAAAAAGAATACATCAACCAGCACATAAATGGATATAGAATACACAGACGATAATGTAGACCTACATAAGGGTTTGGAGAAAATATAGATTAATATTCTATTCAATTTTAAAAGTTTTTCAGGTTTTGTCTTAGTACTGAGGTCATAGTGTATTGTTGTTAGCTCTTGTTTTATTTGACCGTGCCATTTGATCATTGCGTGAAGATTAATTCTGTGCTTTTGAAAAGTGTAAACGCAGGAAGTGACATACTACATTGGTGTCTTTAAACTCAAAGTACTCACAAACTCACAACAAACAAAGAATATAGGAAGGCATCTGGTCATATTCTATTGATTGAACAGTAGTTGTATACAGTCTTTTTGCCCTCTTTTTTTCTTGTATGGATATATTTGTTACTATCACTGCTTCAGACTCAATGTTGAACAATAGCAACCACTTCATTGACCAGGTTCCTCTACACTCACATGATTAATATTTTGCCAAATGTTGCACTAGGTCTTCTGTTCTCAATTGCATCCCAAAAAACATAACTTTTCACTTTCAGTAGATTTCCAGGGTTCTGTTTTTTCCTGTCTCAAACAAGCACTATGACGTTCTGTGACGTCACAGCTTGCAAATCCCATATACTGTATGTCAACGTGATTTGCCAGCAGATGTCCCTGTTTCCACTTCTTTTGCCTATTTTCATTGCAGCTCAAAGGCCTTCCAAAGCCCAGAGAAAACTTCAAAAATCCACTGAATGTGTAAAAGTTGTTCAAACAGTTTAAAGGGGAATTCCACCCATTTTCAAGATTTTACTGAGACGGTACAAATGTGAACCAAATGGACCCTAGCGGGTCCATTTGGTTCCATTTGTACCCTCTCAGGAAAAAGGGGTCTTAAAGAACATTAACATGGTGAAACATGGTGAAATACATCTTGATGATGTCATCAGATGTATTACACCATGTTAATGATTTTTTTAGACCTCCATTTTTAGGAAATACAGAATTGGGGGAACTTTTTTTATCATGTCCACACAACATCTCTAAGGTATATTAATGACATAATTTAATATGTTGAAAATGGGTGGAATTCCCCTTAAGCCTAGAAATGAATCATTGAAATAGTGAAAGCTAAAAGGAAAACAAAAAATAAAAATAAATTAAAATGAATGTAACAAAACCTTTACGATGTACAGTGTGAATATTCATGCGGTTAATTATGTTAATCATTGTGCCGCAGCCGCTAACTCGTTCTCCATGGAGTCATCTCCTGTCAATATCCGCTTTATTCTCTTCAGCAAATTGGTTTACCACATTATTTTTCAGTCATATAGTATCACTTAAAAACTCTTGAAGGCGGATGGCATGCTATCCTCACAATGAACCACCCCCACTGGCATTTAAAGGAATCAAACCCTAATAATGATAAATTATGCGTGTTTGGGTACAGTGTATGGCTTGTTAAACCAGTGTGTGATGTGGAAAAAGGGGTCTTCCAGGAGGTTTAATAATATATCCACATTGTTTACACCCTCGCTCCAAGAGGAGAGAAAGAGGCCCTTTGTGAGCACTATATAGTGAAAACCCACCATCAAAGTTAATGGAGGAGTCACTCGGCTGGCTGCTTCAGATGTGATCAGCGCACAACATTGGTTGTTCTACGGTAAAAAAAAAAATCTTCAGGAAAAACTGATTTTCAACCTACAGTACTGTAGATCCATTTGTTTTGATATGGGGAGAATATAATGAGTGCATAAGTATAAGCATTGGGCATGCAGTCTGTATACTCTACTCTGAATGGCGCTAAATGGCGCATTTGATGCCATCATTTCACAACGTCTATATTTCATAAAGGAATACACAGCACATAATTCTTGAGTATATTACTGTGCCACTCACTTCAGAACAGGGTTTTAGGTATTGGGATGCATGATATATCGTATCATAGCATAATCAGAATCGTCTATATTGGCCATATAAAGATAATCCTGATGATATCATTTGTTTTCACCAGGGAAAAAAATATGACAAATGCAAAGTCTCCAGAACAAAAGCCAAATCAATTTTGATGTAAAATCTTACATGAAAAATCAAATAGGTCTACATTTTTCTATACATTAAATTGGTTTCTCATCTTATTCAGTAGAGAAAACAGACTCCTGTAATTAACTATTGGATACTTTTTTTTTTTTAGATTAGATTTTAGTTTTAGATTTTTTGCATTTATTAATCAATACAAGTGAAGATGGAGAGAGATTTGCAGCAAAGGTTGTCATGAACAGTACTTGAACACGTAACGCGCTGTCAGGCCAGAGCCTGTATGCGGCATGACCATTTGGACAGCAGGCACCTGCCAAAAGCCACTATAGGGCCTATAGGCCTGTTTCCATTGTGGTCCACTATCAGAATCAGTATCCACAGATATGTACCCTGAAAATATTCAGAGATCGGATATCGCTCAAAATTTCATAACCTGCAGCCCAAGTCTTAAGTCGAAAAACTGCAACGTTTTCCTTTTATTTAAGTCCCGAGAGTGTTCAAACGTAACCAAACGGACCTCTCCGAGGTGCAGACAGACAAAGTGAACACACCAAGGATTTTACGGCGTATATAACTCAACAGGACATGTAGCCGTTTAGGGATGCTCCACAGGGGCGGACGTAACATTTCTCAATTGGGGGGGCAGGAGAAAATGGTATGGGTGCGGCTTCATACCATTTTTGGTTACAGGACTTTTATTAGGCAAGTAAGCATCAATAATGACATCAGGTGTTGTTGAAGTTGCAACAGACACGCAGAATGCATAATGCTAAAGGTCTGACTCAGAGAGTTTTCTGTTTTCAATGATGCTGTTGGTTTAGCGGTGCCAAAACTGTTGTTAGTTAGTACCAGTAGTATAGTTTCAAATCATTTTAAATATAGGCACTTTAATTTGAAAGGTGTTGGGTTGTTTTGCGTGCCATCGTGTTTGGTGGGGCAGACTGGGCATTTAGGGGGGCATTACCCCCCCAAGCCCATGCCTAGATCCGCCCCTGATGCTCCAGCAGACAGCAGAACTGGGGTCTCGACCCCCCCACCCCCACCCATGCATCCAGCATGCACCCACGCAGGCTGCACCGGCCTGTCTCGTCAGAGCGCGCCACCGCCACGCACCAGCATGTGGGATCCTGCAAGATCGTGGAATGTGGAGTGTGGGAGGAACATTTGTCTCAGATTCTTCATGCTACTGATCTATAGAAGTAACAGAGGTAGAGACAAAGAAATGCTGAGATGGTGGGGGGTGGGAGGGGTGGGGGGCATAACAGTTCACCAAAAAAAGTTGATGAAGAGAGTGAGGAAAATAACTGCAGCGAGGAAAGAGAGAGGAGGGGCACGAAATACTGTATAATAACAACACAAATAATGGATTTATTCCTTATGCTGCAGGAGGTTCCGGGAACAAATGTCAAATCGCTCCATGCCAGAAATTGTCCAGGGGTCACCACACTATTTTGTCTGGACGAAATGACCAGCTAGCTTAACAAGCCACCAAAAAAACACCCAAAAGTATGATGCCATATTTGCTAAACCGTTCTAAAAACTAGATCAGAAGTCCGTAGAGTGCAAACTTGCTCACTGCGCACAAGTAGGCCATGGCCTACTCGAGCCTGAGCGGAGCAAGCTAATATTCATGACATTAGTTATAAAAGTCTCTTACTCTGCAATACTTTTAAGTATTGCGTTGCCAGTTTGTTGTTGATCAAGTCAACTTAATTCAAGCTGAAATATGTGCCGGCATGTTGTAGCTCTTTTTTGAACAAATGATTGCCCAAGCAGCATATAGGGACACTATAGTGACCGTGTGGTCAAATTTGTTGGCACAGTGGACAACATCGTGCAAAACAACAACGAAAAACATCTAGAGAGAAAAACGCGTGTTTTGACTTTAACGTCAACACTTATTTCAGCTGGAAATCCGTAATTTGTGCTGAGCCGTGCGACAAAGTACGAATTAGCGTTTGCGGGCCGCTCTCCACGGGAGCTGTAAATCCCGTCGCCTCGCGCAAAATGGCAGCGGTGGGCGACATCGCAGAGCCCATCAAAAGCCATTTATCCTGGCAGCGGCACATTTCTACCCCACAACACAGCACTCCCCATGGCGGAAGGCTCTATACGTCCTCGCTCGGCGCGCAACATGCCTATAGGGGCCATGAGGAACGAATTTCCACAAACCCATGCCTGGGATGCCACACTTTCTCTTGTTTCTGGGTTGCACTGAAGACAGGACAGTACACCGCAACATATTAGGTGACCATTGGGATATTTGGTTAATATGCATATGATCAGATACACATGTCCATCCCCTCACACTTGATATCTTTTGTGGTATGACAAAGAGCAGGATACAAGGGGGAAGAGGGGAAGAAGAAGAAGGGGAAAAAAAGAAAACGCAGGGGAAGAGTTTGTTCTCCCATGTGGTTTTGGCCGGTTTTAAAGGGCCTGGAGCACTGCCAGTCTAGCCCCGGTCCAGCCTTTGATATGGATTGGGTTCATTATGTAAGTGAATCTATTGTCAGCGAATAAAACAATGTAAGGCCTGCAGGAATAGAGTGAGAGAGAGAGAGAGAGTGTGTGTGTGTGTGTGTTGTGTGTGTGTGTGTGTGTGTGTGTGTGTGTGTGTGTGTGTGTGTGTGTGTGTGTGTGTGTGTGTGTGTGTGTGTGGATACGTGCACGTACAGTATGTGTTTGTATGGTCTCAAGGGCCTCAAATGTGATTGGTGCAGGGTGAGGGGGGTATTTACTCAGCCCATTCTGTTTTTTGAGACACCTTATCACAACACTGGTATTGTGAAATCTCCCTGAACAATGACAAAACCGTAACAGATTTCTTTTTTTCGCTATGAGAGCTTAAAATGCGTCACAGCTTTCCGCAATAAACCTTTTTTTTGTGTGAATTCATCTCTTTCGGCATCCTCACGGCAAAGTGCATTAAGCAAAACTGACTTGCGGCTTCCCTCGGTACCTTCCAAGCAACTACAAATGGGCAGCATCAAATCAGATTCCCTCTGATATGTGAACCCCCTTACCTCCCCTCCCCTCCCTGCTGGTTCCTGTTACGTAACACACCCAGTTACTAACATGACAAACTAAATACAGACTCAGCACCCAAACTCCCGGCGAACTTGATCAGTCCCATTCCGCCTCCCAGACGCTCCCCAGAAAGAGACCACAACAGACGGGGTAAGGGGGTAAGGCGACCCCTGTGACTTTGGCGTGCACTGCGCCAGACCTCCACTCCCTCCGCCCCGCGTTGCTGCCCCTCCGTTCCCCTTAGGAAAGCCGCGATCGGGCAGTCTACTTGTAGCTCTGCTGTTTTTGGGGCCCCTGCGACCACAACAAATAGAAAAAAAATCACACCTGTGTGAAGTGAGAGGTGCACAGATGGCCAGACCATTTAAGAAATGACAGAGTTGCCATGTAGGGTTGTCTGGGGGGTACCTGTGTGTGTGTGTGTGTGGGGGGGGGGGGGGGGCAGGAAGTTTTAGTTTTTAGGTTTCTTTCAACTTTTAAACTCTCATCTGCAGCTAGCAGGCTAATGGCTGCTGTGTATTTCCGCAGATTATCAATTACTTTTATGACCCATAGCCCATCCCAATCCACGGATGATGAAATCTGCGACCCCTATGACTTACAGGCATGGCCAGCCCCGGCCAGACCTCCACCCTCGGCTGTCACCCTGTGAGCACGTTTCCCCCTGCTCTCTGCTCCGGGGTCCGGGGGAGCATGAGCGCCGTGGAGAGAGGATGAGAAATCCTTAGCCTAGTTAGCGGTCTGCTGGCCTCATTATGGCAGCGCTATGGCGAGAGCAACAGACCTCAGCGTGGTTGCAGAGGTCACCCGCTGTGCAGGGCTCCGGCGCCGCCAACCCTCCCACCCCCAAACCCCCCGTCCAACAACATTGTGGGCCTGCGGCCGTCGCCTGCTGTCGCAGACAGGGAGACAGCAGCGCAGACGCAACCAGGGGCCCTATACTGGTACTGTGCGCCTGGACCCAAACTGTGGCTCTTCCAGGGTGCTTAAATACCATCTGGTCTGTCCGTGTCACAGTTACACTGGAGGCCCAGGCAGGCAGGCAGCAGGATTTGACTGCAGCCAAAGGGCTGCTCCATGCAAATGGTTGTGCCCGAGGTACGTTCGGGAGACGGGTGAATCATGCGTTTGATTTGAATGCATGTAAATAAGATGGAGGCCTACTGTAGGTTCAGAGGCCTGCGTGTGATACGCATACACACTGCTGAGTGTGAAATGATGTGGGCATATAGCTGGACCCCTGGAAGATGGAATGTTGAGGCACAACATCTATACCATCAGCTCCCTCTAACGCACAACCCTTTTAAACTATTTTGTTGTATATGTGGAGCTGCAAGTGACTTTGCTACTACAGGGAAAACATGTACATGTACATATGTTAGTATTTTATTTGAGTTTTTAATGCTGCATGTATATTTTGATTTGTTTGCTGTGCTTGCTGTGTTTTGTTGTTTGAATGGTATGCTATCTACTGTATATGCTGCATCTCTAAAGAAGCCAAACAAGAATAAGTTTTACACTCCATGAATATCCTTGAACCTTGAGCCTTGCTATACTCACATGCTGAGTTGCCGTTGCCCAGGATCAAACTATTAAAACTTAAGACAAAAGGGAGCCTCTTCCCTTCCCAGCAGAGAGGAACGATGCATCTAATGTCCGATCCAGTGTCCCGTCTACTTCAACTATTTTATCAAATGGGAATCATTGATTTAAGCTCACAGTCAAATTTAACTTGCAAATTTTATTAGGCCCTTTCTAACTGATATCTTCTCTCTTCTCATCAAGTACTGCTTCACACATTGATGCCGCAAAGCCCCTAGAACCGTAAGAGCCATAAAGGTATTTGATTAAAAAATATATATACTATAGGTACCCTCATTGCAGAATCAATAATGGTTTATAACTGGATATTTGTGAATCATGTGCCATGTATAAAACTTTACATTGATGAAGGCTAAATTATTTTTCAGTTAATTTGTGGACAATCAACTTTTGGGGGTTTGTAGACAAACAATCTAGATACCCACTAAAACAAAAGTGTGTCGACTGTTAAGGTCCAACTAAACGGATGGACAATCTAATGTGATCATTGTGTACAGGCTAAACATATATTGTAGGTTACGGTATATATTAGTTACAGTTGTTCTTTTCTCTTTGTACTGTTTTAACGATGTTTCTATGTGCTCTTCTTCTGCTTGTTTTATGTACAGAGACTACGGATTTGATTTATTTGCACAGCATTGTATGCATGGTATTTATTAATAAGCGCCGGCGGTGTCCCTTTCAAATAAACATATAAATACATAAAATAATCTCTGGGCAGACACCCTGACCACAAGACCACGGAGCTGGTAGTTGGTATTCTAATCTCTCTAAATGGCTACTCATTATCATGGCACAATGTCTGTGCGCTCTGTGTCTCAGACGTGGGCTGTCAACAGTTCAGAAAAATACACCCGTAATGACATCATCTGTAGACAGGGCTTTGGCATTTCAATGTTTGTTGTATCCAATTCAAGAACTCTAATGGCTTCCATTTCAGCAGGCAAACGTTCCTCTTCGAGGAAGATGAGCCTCTTCCCCAACGATGAGCCGTCCACCAACGAGATTATACAAGGGTAGCCTATATTGAAAATAGGTGAAGTTGTCTTTAATATAGGTACCCTGAATAAAAACTCACCATGCAGTAATGCTGGTCTCCAAACTGGGGAAAGGAACTGGTTGGTTTGACGCGTTCCTTCCACGCCAGGGCCGGATCTAGACATGGGCATGGATCTAGGCATGGGCTAAATGCCCTAACTGCCCCACCAAACATGATAGCATAGTATTACGCAGAAGCGGGGATCGAACCCGGGACTCCCACTCGCCAGTCCAACGCACAACAAGTCGCGCCAATAGGGCTGAGCCCGATTGGCGGGGCTGTTGTGGCTGGCTCATGGCTGGGTGCTACATTCACCCCCTTGATCTTTTGGAGCGCGTCCTCGCGCTTCACACTTCACACCACGGACCGCCGTACATGATGTCCCTCATGTGGACCCGCAAGGACGTAGACGGGTATATTGGGAATAACACCCGCACTCCAAATCCTGCCGACTACGCCAGATTGTAGTATTACGCAGAAGCGGGGATCGAACCCGGGACTCCCACTCGCCAGTCCAACGCACAACAAGTCGCGCCAATAGGGCTGAGCCCGATTGGCGGGGCTGTTGTCGCTGGCTCATGGCTGGGTGCTACACATGCAAAACAGGGCACATTTCAAAGATATTTCAAAGTGCAATATTTTAAAGTGCTTACAGTCATAAAGTCAGACATTTGAAATGATTTGAAACACTACTACTGCTACTAACTACAACAGAAAACTCTCTGAGTCAGACCTTTAGCTTTATGCATGCTGCATGTCTGTTGCAACTTCAACTACAACTGATGTTATTATTGATGCTTGCCTAATAGAAGTCCTGTAACCGAAAATGGTATGGCTGTGACTTCATTGCCCATGGCGCGAAGCGACACGGGCGATGAAGCTGCCCCCATACCATTTTTGCTTGCCCCACCCAATTGGGAAATGTTACATCCGGGCCTGTTACATGCGCTACATCCAACCAGGCAAACTCCTCTTGTTCAAGCGAATAGAAGCGGATTGGCTTCCTCATGCAGTCTAGGAAGCATGAGTCCAGTCTGTTTCATCCCCCCAGCCTGGCAGAGGAAGTGTAGCGGCCATTAATACAGTAGATAATTGACACAGGGTGAGGAAAAAAAAAACGGTTTGGAACCCTTTAAAACACAAACATTTACAGTGTATAGTGTTTAGTTGAGTTCCACACCGTCGTTCTCCCCCACGCTGTGATTGGACACGACAACAGTCGGTACATCAGGGACAATTATATTCATGAGGTCTCGCGGAAAGACAACAATCGTGTTTGACGGCACCGTGTTGACTTTTCTGCGCGGGCCAGGAATACGCATTAGGCTAGCACTCTAGCAAGGACGGCGAACGGCCAAAAGAAACCCAAAAATAATAACATAATACCCCTGGTCGAGGCTCAAAACCAACAAGGAACGGAGATCATATGACAGCCTATTTAAAGACTCATTAAGCGGCTTAGCGGTTGTGTACTCGCATAAAAAACACACAGAGTAAGACTCCGTGTTACATGCGCGGTGTAAAACAAGCGGGATCATTATATGCATCCTCAGACGACTGAGAGGGCTTTTTTCCCATGTTAGATCCCTTTGTGACCGCAGATAAAAGTATTCCTTATAAGCTCTCGCTTCTCAGTTCCTCGGCCAACAGCGAAAAAGGCGAGGAACCTCTCTCTCTCTCTCTGTCTCTCTCTCTCTCTCTCTCTCTCTCTCTATGTCTCTCTCTCGCTCGCTCTCTCTCTCTCTCTCCGTGTCTCTGGCTCTTTCTCTCTCTTGCTCTATTTCACTCTCTCTCCCATTGTCCCATCTCTCTCTCTCACTCTCTCTCTGCAACCTACTTCCTGGCTTCACGCTTGCAACCCAGCCAGTCACATCCACTTCACAGTCAAAAAAGACGACAGGATTTGTCATACGGGCCGTTTTTCATGCTGTCACGAGTCATGATGTCACACCCGAGTCAAACTGTTAAAGATCTCCGAGGATATACGGACGCAGATGAGAGAGACGATAAAGAGAGAGAGAGACAGAGAGAGAGAGAGAGAGAGAGAGAGAGAGAGAGAGAGAGAGAGAGAGAGAGAGAAACCCAAGCCGGGTGCGAGGGGTTGACGTAGCCTAGCGTGCTCGGTCTGCGCCAGCGTGACCAACCGTCCACATTTGGCGACTAATGAGCTTGACCTCTGACCTTTAGGCAGGAGGCCTGACGCTCTGCTGCTGCCCCTGGTTACCGCCTCGCTGTTTTTATGGGGGTTTATGGGGGAAACGAACGGGGAGAGAAATGAAAAGTGGCACGCATACAGTGCTTGGATTTGCACGCCGTCTCACGACGGAAATATATAAGCGATCCGCAAGCCGTCTGCTTATAGATCGGCTGTCGTACGTGCGTGGCGTATGTACCGCGTGCCGTCACGATTAAGAAAATCGTGAGGGGGACGAGGGGGAAATGTTGGGAGGAAGAAATAGATTTCATGCGGCCTGGGCTCCAATGAAAACGGAGCCACCATGGTGAAATGATCTGAGCGGAGAAACATCTCTCTCTCTCTCTCTCTCTCTCTCTCTCTCTCTGGAGTCCGGTCTCCACAGAGTGAGCTACTGCTTTGGTTCGTCATTGTTTTGATTCAGATCTCATTTTTATTGAGTTACAAAAGCTATCGTTTTACCCCCAATCTGCCAAAGTTTTCGCACAGAAGTGCACATTCTAAGTATACGGGCTATAACGCGCCCGCGTACTCCTGCACGCGCACGTGCACACACATGCATACGTGCACACACACACACACAGTCACGGTCACACAGTCACGCACACACAAGCCAGGTAGCTATTTCATTTCCTGGCAGTGCCTGACGTGGGGTGGGACTGTGTGCAAGGAGTATATGATTGAATGTGAAAAGTGATCTGCGGTTTGGGGTGGGTGGCTTTTTTTTAATAAAACAGACCTTTCACTGCTTTGCGGTTTGATATCCCTGAGAAGAGCAGCTCTCATTCCTGTTGTATAGGCTGAGAGAGCAGGGCAAACCCATGGGCTGGATCGCTGCTGGGGGTTATCAGAGGTCAACACTCCACAAATGCTGAAGAGGCTAAGCTAAGTCTGAGCCTAAGCTTAAACTTGGCCTCTCAAGGACCACCTCTCCCACCAGTGGTCATTGAGAGGGTTCCAGGTGGTATAAAATGGAACCAAATTTGGTTTTATTTTCACGCTCCCAAAGAGTTACATCTGGTTGATATTCATTTTTACGCTCTCAAAGAGTTACATCTGGTATGATATTCATCATGTGAATTATTAGTCTAACAATTATAGAATGTAAAAGTTAAATCGTCATTTTATATGTATGTTGTCTGTTTTGTTTCCCAAATCCAGCCTGGTATTGTGGACAAAATCAAAATAAATCTTTAGTTTTTTGATCAGTGGGGCTAAAATGTCCTCAAATGGTGGTCCGTGGCTCAAATACTGAATAAATAGTGGGGCCAGGGATCAAAAAGGTTGAAAACTACTGGTTTAAAGCACAATCGATGGTAAACCAAGTGCAGGTTTCCACAACGTAACCACACTCCCTTTGAAGTCCTTTTAATGATCAAGTATTCCCTAAATGAATGCCCTACTTAGAGCAGGCGAGCCAACGTTACCGATCGACCAAACACTCTATAACAATTATTACTATCAGACCCTTTAACAGGAAACACACTTTAGCCAAAGCTCTGCCTACAGGCACGTCGTCATAACTGTCAGAAAACATTAAAACACAACAAACGCGGCAGCTAGACGACAACAACAAGATCTAGGATCTCACTTATATAGACAATACATAATATATTTCAAAGAACTGACACAAACTGTTTTAAGAAAATACAAAACCCTGCATTTTCTTCCCACCCGAAGAAAATGCCTGCATTCATTTACAGGGAATGAAATCACAAAAAAACAGAAATATATGGAGATAAGAGGTTTGTGGCCAGTGCCACGTCATTAGTTCCACCAAAAGAACTTCAGTTCTGTTTCCATTTCTCCTTAATTGGAACCTTGGTGCTTTCATAGAACCGGCAGCCATGTTTTGTTTGTTTCCAAAACTAACTGTAAGGATTCTGATCCATTTCGTTTTCATTGGAAACACTGAAGTGCTTCAACATTACAGTGGGGAAAAATAATGAAATAACCAAACCGGTACCAACTGGAAAAGTGGAGATTCCGCACAAAGCACGATAATGGACAATGATAAAGGACAAATGTTACAACAATAGTTACAGACATATGAGGTTCCCAACTATCAATCTTTCAGCCGAGGACTGCCTGGAATTGCGTCAACGACCCTTGGGGGGGTCCCTGGAATGAGACGATGAGCACCAGTCACTTTGAACTCACTCGTCACCGAAGCCAGACAACTCTTCCTCTTCGTCGAATGCTACAGATGCAGTATATCTGCATTCTGCAACCCTTCCTCATGTGCACCTACTATACTCTACTGTACTGTACAGTATAGCCCTAGCGGGTCCATTTGGTTTCATTTTACACTACTACTATACTGTACTGTACTGTACTGTACAGTATAGCCCTAGCGGGTCCATTTGGTTTCATTTTACACTCTCAAGAGT
Source organism: Benthosema pterotum (assembly GCA_039105355.1). Classification (NCBI taxonomy): domain Eukaryota; kingdom Metazoa; phylum Chordata; class Actinopteri; order Myctophiformes; family Myctophidae; genus Benthosema; species Benthosema pterotum. The sequence continues at coordinate 46,644,608 of CM076965.1, forward strand.
TAAAATCATCATCTGAATTAGCCCAAGTCTACACAACTAGAGAATGTGGAAGACTGGTCATTTTTGATCTTTATGTTTGACTGTTTTGTTTCCGAAATCCAGCCTGGAATTGTGGACAAAAGCAAAAAATAAATCTTTAGTTTTGGGTCTGTGGGGCTAAGATGTCCTCAAATAGTGGTCCCTGGAATCAAAAAGGTTGAAAACCACTGCTTTAAAGAATTCTCCTTGCAGGCAAAAAGGTTGAAAATTGCAAGAGAGGACATTATTTCCACCCACTGCCAGGGTGAAACAATGCATAATGAAACTCCAAAATAGTAATTGATAGAATAATTGCAAGGAAAAATATTTGACACTCGGAGGCAGCCCTTGTTGTGTTTGTTGGAGCGCGCCCAGAGGCACCACCACTGACTGCTGGGAAATAAACCCCTGGCCTCTGCAGAGCACCGTGTTGAGTGTTTATGCTCAACACCACCCAGACACCACGTCAAGCCCTGTGTACGGACCACAGTACACACACACCGCAGAAACAAGACAATTTCATCAGCGCAAAAAAGCCAGAGAATGCCAAAGAAAGATCATATGCTGAGACTTTTGATCCATTTTATTCCTCCTTTCTACAGTCGTTCTCAAAGTGGGATCGTTTGAACCCCTGGAGTCCTTGAGGGGGTCCCCAAGAAAAATGTAACACAGCATAAACAGCTGTTCACTTTAACAGCTTGTATTAAATGCTCGCCATTAGTAAACCAGTTTTAACTTTATTAATCTATTGCCAGAGTCCCGTGGTGGGAGTTCTGCTCTGTTTTTTTGTGTAATATGAAGTAGTTACGGTCACACTGTGAAATACGGTAAATACGGTATTAGCGCATCCTTTGTCCCTTTACTATCGTAGGGAAGTGTTTTTTGTATCAATATCAGTAGGCCCAAAATGTAATGCCATGTGATGGGGGCTCAAACATGAAGGAAGGATGTGCTAATATTTTCGAAATAATTCACGTTCAACAATACAAATTACGTTACCTTTGTGGATTCATTTACTTTTACTGTGTGACCCCAGTGACCCCCACAGAGAGACTGGAACTACTTAATAATGACCAAAACCAGAGCAGAACTCCAACCATGGGACTCAATGGCAATCAATTAATGCAGTTGCAACCACTATGTTAATCAAAAATCTGAACTATGCCTTTACACAAAACTAGCAGATTCACTTGCTCTTTATGCATATACAGTGTATATTGTTTTACGGGATCCCTGGCGGAAAATATTTTCAGATGGGGGTCCAGCAGCTGTGCTTGACATGAAAAAAAGTTTAGAAACACTACCTTACTAAGTATAATTCAATTATATTGAGTGTGAGATGTCAGTTGGATAATAATTATAAGTGGCTACAATTCCAGAGGTGTTTTTTTACACTCCCCTGCCAATTCCCATTAGAGCGGGTCTTCCCTGTCCTTCCCTGTGCGTGTGTGTGTGTGTGTGTGTGTGTGTGTGTGTGTGTGTGTGTGTGTGTGCGCGCGTGTGTGTGTGTGTGTGTGTGTGTGTGTGTGTGTGTGTGTGTGTGTGTGTGTGTACACACATGTACGTGTTATATCCTCCCAGGGGCAGATGTAACATGTCCCATTGGGGGGGGCAAGAGAAAGTGTTGGAGGGGCAAGAGAAAATGGTATGGGGGCGGCTTCATCGCCCGTGTCGCTTTGTGCCACGGGAGATGAAGCCACACCCATACCATTTTAGGTTACAGGACTTTTATTAGTCAAGTAAAGCATCAATAATACCATCAGTTGTTGTTGAAGTTGCAACAGACACGCAGCATGCATAAAGCTAAAGGTCTGACTCAGAGAGTTTTTTGTTTTCAATGATGAAATGCTGTCCGTTTAGTGGTGACACAGCCAAATATCTTGGGTTGTTTTGCATGGCATCGTGTTTTGGGGGGGCAGACTGGGTATTTAGGGGGGCACTGCCACCCCCATGCCCATGCCTAGATCCGCCCCTGTCTCCTCCTAGGAGAGAGGGCTAATCCCTGGGTGGCTGAAAGGGAGAGGGGTGTGGGGGGGCAGCACATGTGCAGATCTCTCAACTGTGGTTTTGCGATGTTTAGTCTTGCTTCGTCAGCACTTCTTGAACCCGGTCCAGAAAAGCTTTCAATCGGCCATAATTCTAGACTCCCCTTGCATCCTGAAGCCCCACGATCACCCCACCTACCGCCCCGAGGACTTCCCCGCCGTGACATGAGAGAATTAAGACGAAGAGGGGCCAAATGAAAATAATAGAAAAAAAAACAGTGTGCTATCGATTTCTTCCTAGGTAAATAATGAGTGCGTTGGGTCTCTCATTGAAGATGGTACACGGCTCTGAGGGGACTTTCCACCAAATTTTAAAAATTCATCACAAGGACAGGACTTCCCTGATTTAGTCACACACCAAAAATAGGCTTCATCCACCGTTTTCATCCTACTACAAAGCTATAGATCCACTGCTTTCAGTGCCTGACACCAACCTGCAACCTCCCACTGGCCCACAACCCTCTCATTTGCCCTCATTGTTTCTTCTCTTGCTTATTTGCCT